>QEPC01008499.1:184228-216602 GCA_003113815.1 Sphenodon punctatus
GGGGGGAGATGTGTGAAGAGTGACTGTTTCCTGGGTCAAAGGGAAACAGGGGGGATGAGATCACTTCCTGTAAGGGGGGTGAAATACTGGAGGAGGGGCAGCAGAGCTGGGTCCCTTAAGTTACCTATTAACAGGAACACAACTTTAATATCTACTCTTGGAGTGTCTGTGCCTCCCCCCCCCCCTGCGAGGATATCATACCCCCTCTAACATCACAGCATGGACAAGAAACCAAGTGAAGTGAAAAGCACAAGAGCTTCTGTCCCACTTTATGCACTTGGAATGTTGTGACGTGGGTGCAAGGGGGCGGAGCTTATTCTCTGTGGGGTGGAGCTTATTGGCCAAGGGAGCTGGGCTTATCCCTCTTTTGGCATCTCAAAATGTTGGGAAGCAAGGGTTGGGGACACACTAAACTGGAGACATCTAACCAGCATCCTCCCACAGCAAGTGCAAAAAGCAGAGTAGGATTCGGGTCCCCGAGGTCAAGCCTATTGAGCCCCTGTATATCCTGGTAATAAGCCCGGGGAGGAGGGGGGGGGGGCTACCTCCCATCCTCCTGTCACAATTTTTGAGATCAATTTCTGGAGATCATCCTAGTGGCTTATTTCCATGTTGCTTGCAATTATTATCTTAACCGTATATTACAAAAGAACTTGTCGTTTTTGCACCTCCAGGTTTGGGGGCCTGGTACAATTTCACCTTCATTCCCTCATCTGCCCATGGTGGGATCCAGCTACAGTGGCTCTTCCCACCCAACTCCAGGGATCTACTCACCATGCTCACTCCCAGGCATGAACTGAGTCTTCCGGGTGCCATTTTTCATGTAATTGAAGGTGTAGCAGGTCCCATAGATGGGGTGGCTGAAAGAGCTGAAGTCGCTGGGAGGAACCAGAAACATACTCAGTAGGGCAGGAACTAGGGTGGCCAGATATGCAAATTTGAGAGGACATTTATGAGAAATACAGGTTGCAAGGCTGTACTGGCTCCAAGGCAGCCCTGCAACTTGTATTTTTCATAAGTGTCCTCTAACAGTTGTATATCTGGCCACCCTAGCAGGAACACCAGGGCAGGGGGGATAGTTGGGGGGGGGGGGGCAGTCTCTGAAATTTTCTTTTAAAGATGCCCCTAGGGAGGGGAATTTCTCTGGGGATACAGAGGGAGGGGATCTTCTGATAGAAAAGGGAACCCACAGGCAGGGTGGCAGCAAGGTTGGAATGGACCCTCTCTGGTGCAGAAGATGGAATGGGCCGAATGCCCTCCTGCTCTCCCAGCGCAGCAGGGGGAGGCAGCTTTACCACTGGGTGCAGGCAGGGGTCGCTGCAGGCTTGGCCAGAACCCACAGTGCTCAGTACCAGCACCAACTGGAGATTAAATGGGAAGATGCCCTTGGTAAGAGGCAGAGTCAGGGGGGAATCACACGTGCAGCAATTATCTGGATTTTTAAAAACTGGTTCTCAATAGTTCGCTGTTAACAAGTCCTGTTGCATTCACATGCATGCCATACCGATTTTAAGTACAGCGAAATAATGCATTCAGACCTTCTTGTAGTGCGTGCTTACCCGGCTGCTCAGTACGGTTCAGTTACAGGAAGTGGCCTGTGGGGAGCCAGAAGGTTGCTACTTTGTAGCAAAGTACAACTTTGCTACAACCTTTGCTACAACTTTGCAACAACCTTTGCTGCAACTTTGCAAACTTTGCAACAACCTTTGCTACAACCTTTGTAGCAAAGGTTGCTACTTTGTAGAATCAGGGAATAAAAACGGAGAGCCTGAGGCTGCTGGAAAGAAGCCCCTCGCATAGTGAGGCGCGCTGCTTCTCTCCCTGGTTTCTTTCCGGTATCCCGCTGCTGCTACTGCTGCAGCACTACGGTAGAGGCAGAGGCAGATGATTGAAAGTCCCTTGGAGGGAAGAACTTTTTTGGGGAGAAGCATGGAGGGGAAACATGGAGGGGAAGAACTTTTTTGGGGAGAAGCTGGCTGCAGCCTGCACCCAGCGAGGCAACTACAGGGCTCCAGCTGGTCTCACTGCTTCCGGTAGGGGCAGGAGTAAAACAGCGCACTTGGAAGCACGGTTGCATTCACATCAGAAAAGATTACACACTAGTTAAAACCAGTACGATGTTGCTTTCACACTGCTGTTAAGTGCGGATTTATTGAAAACGGACAGCAAAAAGGTAGGTTTGAGTAGCTTTTCAACACGCATTGCTTTAGTGCGATATTGACTCCATTTAATCGAATTTAAGTGTTCAGACAGGCATGAAACATTCGTTTTTTTAAAAAAATCGCACAAATCAGAACGTCTGAATCCAGCCTCAGTTACTGCTCAGAGCTAGCAAGGACAGTAGGAGCCAGCTGAACTCCAGCCCAGAGGGCAGAAGAGCTTTGCCCTCTAAACCTGGCCCAAGGAAACACAAATGGGGGGCATTGGCTCCGTGCTCCGTAGTCTGCTAATTCCCCAGATCTCTAACCTATGGTTTCCTCCACGGGCTGCTCTAGGGTTTGCTGCCCCCGATTGCTGGAACAGGGACAATCATTCAGCATAGAGACACCCACGCTGACGGGGGCTATGTTGAACTAAAGAGACCATGCCTAGGGCCAGCCATGAAGCTGCGGGTCTTTGCCTAGGGACTCTGGCAACTAGAAGCCACAGGCATCATGCTCAGCCTCCTCTGGGTGGAGTTCACAGTCTGGGAAATACTGGATTGCTGAGTCTCTGTAGCACCCACCTCATATTGCAGGGCATATCATCAAAACGGCAGGCGTAGATGAAGGCTTTCAGATAGTCCTCAGGCTGGTCCGTGCTGTTGGGCAGGTGGGCCAGGATGTTGAAATAGTGGAAGGTGTACCATTCCCGGACAGCATCCACACCGGAAGAGAACTGCTGGGGGTAGCAGTCCCCGCCGGTCTCATTACACTGCAAGGGAGATAAGAACCTCTTTGGATGCTGAATCCCACTGTCCCTCGTTCAAGGGGTTAAGAGGGGGGACGGGAGCACGCACACACACACACACACACACAAGCCTCAAGCACCTCTTTCCCAGTTGCCTCCTGGGAAGTCTACTTCAGAACAATGGGGAGAGGAGGGAATGACAAGACACTACGTGGAATGAGCAGCAGGAGTTTCTGTCCCTCTTTGTGCACTTGGAATATTGGGAGGGGTGTGTGTGCATGTACGAGAGGGAGGGGGCCGAGCTTATTTGCTGAGAGGCGGAGCTTATTGGCCAAGGGGACAAGGCTTGTTTCTTTGGACACTCAAAATACCAGGAGGTATGCAATGGCCATCATATCTGCCCAGATACCAGGCAGTAGGGCCAAGAGAAACAGGGGAGGGGAGGAGTCAGAGTGCAGTTTACAATAAGATCCACAGCAGAATAAGGCAGCATGGCTACATTAAGCACACACACATACACCACCACTTGGGTTTTGCAACAGGAGGACCAATTCTGATTTGGGCTTCACTAGGGCTCAGCATTGCACCCCTTCATGAAGCCTTGGCTTTTACCTGGAACAGGCACAATGAAGCTAACACGCAGGCTGCACTAGGAGGAAGGGTGGGGCGTTACAAGGGACTCTGGAGCTGTGGGGAGTCTGCTCTATGGAATTGTGATGCATTATTAATTATTATTATTATTATTATTATTAAGCATTTATATAGCGCAAGCGATGTACCTGGTGCTTTATGCATCAATACACCTTGTATTTTATGGGCCATCTGGCAATCCTAGCCAAGGCATCCCTAAAGGCCACTATCCCCAGTCTCTCAGTCTCAGGAATGCCAAGGCCTCTGTGATCAGGCCTACAGGGAGTGTGTGAGAAGTATATGTACCTACAAGAAGCCTTCGCTTATTTGTGTTCAGACAACCACCATTGAACACAAGACCATGCAGCGATACCCTATTTCAAGGGTGGGAAATCTCAGGCCCAGGGGCCAAATGTGGCCCAAAGCTAGTTTTATTTGACTCCTTTCCAGTTCTTGGATCTGGCCCCTGGAACCAGTTCCAGCCCCCAAGCACCGAAAGACTGAACACAGAGGAAAGAAGCAGAAATGAGGGCATGCACACAAGGATAGGGGTGAGAGCCAGGACTTGGACCCTCCTTAAGGGTGCACCCCTTAAGCATCCCAACCTCAACACTTATGTGACTGTCAGAACTTTTATTAGAATAGCCCCTGGGAGGGAAAAGGTTTCCCACCCTTATTCAGATGAGAGCCATTGCTTCTATCTGATCTCTGTTGATTGCCAGCTAATACCTTTGTAAATGTTAATTCAGGCACTTTAGACCATGGGTGGGGTAGGCTGCTTTGAAAGTTAGTACAAGCAGGGACGGCAGGATAGAAGTTGGGGGCAGGAGTGCTTACGATAGGAGAAACATTATCCTAAAGGGAGGTCTGATCTTATGGATTTATCCCATGGATTGGATCGCTCTCTTGCCCTTGAGGGCATGCCCTAGGGTTGCCACCTACGCACATTTTAAGGAACAATTATGAAAAATACATGTTGAAGGGCCTGCACTGGTGCCTTAGGCAACATGTTCCTTACAAATTTGCATAGGTAGCAAACGTACATTTAGATTGTAAGCTCTCGGGCAGGGACCGTGTCTATCTTACTCTTTGTAAAGTGCCAGGTACATCGCTGGTGCTATATAAATGCTTATAATTATTATTATTATTATTGCCCTCTTCTCTGCTCCCTTCCTCCAGCTCAGTCCTGAGCGTTGGCACTGGGTCAACGCACCAGATTCAGGAATTGCAAAGGGGGCCAGCTAAAACATAGCTGCAAATTAGATTTGATCCCTGGGGGATGTAGGTTCCTTCCTACCCCTGCTCTAGAGACAATAGACCAGGTGTGCTCAACCTACGGCACTAGGGGCCATGTGGCCGGCAAGGCCTTCCCACGCGGTATTGGTTTGTAGACGAATCTGCTACTGCTTATATTACTGCAAGAGAGATTCCCCCATGGTGCCCCCTCTGGTATATTTTGGCAAGAAACAGAATCAAAGTTTGGGTCCAGAGGCTGGGATTTCTAGGATGAAGTACTGGCCAAGTAATTTATTGCAGCCCACTCAATGACGCAAGTTGAGCCCCCTTGCAATGGACTATCCCACCCAGGCCTGGATAGGGTGGCCAGATATGTGAATTTTAGAGGACACTTCTGAGAAATAGGTTGCAGGGGTGAATTGGAGCCAATGCAGCCCTGCAACCGGTATTTCTCATAAGTGTCCTCTAAAATTTGCATATCTGGCCACCCTAGGCCTGGGTGTCCTTCAGGGAGAGTACGTTTCCACTAACACTAACATTGCCCATTCAGAGAAGCACCAAGAAGGGTATCCCATTTCTGGGACGTCCAGTGGAGCAGAGAACATGGATGGTACCCGAGGAGGCAGGACAGGGCAGAGACAGGAACTGGGAAGGATGGGACACAAGCTCACCAGAACAAAGCCAGGTCTCCAGTCATTCTCGTCCTCCAAGGGCTTGTTTTCCCCATGGCTGACTGGGCCGCTATATTTGAGTTTCTGCAATGGGTAGCGCTGGATATGTCTGGCCATGCTGCGTACGTGGGGAGGCCGGGCTGCTCGCTTTGGCTGCTCCGTAGATCTGCTGTAGCCATACAGATCCCGCAGATGCTGGTAGGTAAGTCGGTCCAGTTCATGCAGCTCCTCACGGACAGCAGGGTACATGTCAGGGGAGAGAAGACAGGCCAAGGTCCACCATGTCCCTGCATTCCAGCAGCACTCTCTTGGGGCGTCTCTTACTTACTGGTAGGGATTGAGGGTGCACAGCGTGATGGCAGGGAAGGTCACCTTGTTGGGTTGGAGGCTGAGCTGCAAGCTAACAGGGTAGTTGAAATAATCGGTGAAGGTCCTCCCGATCTCCCAGTACAGGACGCACACGGTCAGGAGAAAGAGCACGGTCCAGAAAGTGGTCTTCATCTTGTTCCTGGCCGAGCAGATTAGACGGATAGCGCCATGGATGGTCGTATTGGTAAAGAAGAAGATGAAGAGCTCCTTGTAGGAGTTGGGGAACTCCAGGAGTTTCTCGAGCTTCTCTGCCATCCGCTGCTGCTGCTGCTGCCACCCCTGGCCAGATGCCTCCAGCACGGCCCACTCCTGTCTCCGCATCTCTTCCTCCACGGCCATGATCTTTCACACGAGAATTTAGAAATTTAAACACTACCTAGGTCTGCCACAGTCCCACCAGCTCAAGAGGACTTGACCTCCTAGGAACCCTCCATTTCAACCTTCCAGGTCACAGCATTTCTGACCTGAGGGTTTGCATACTTAAACGGCATTCAGAGGGCAGCTTGAATGCGAATCTGCCGAATTCGTGTTAAATTTGGTGACAAATTCTGTTTCTGAGAGTTTGAATCGGGACCATGTTTTTTTTGCCACATTACATAAACTAGTTTTTCCATTATACAGCAGTACACCCTCCGAAACCTTCCTATCCTGTATTTCCCCGACTTTGTTTCCCCCTCACTCCAACACTTAGATCTAACACTATTGGCCATGGACGGATGATCCACCCACTGGCATTCCTCGAAGACAGCTCTTCTCCAACGGAATGGGACTTTTCCATTGATTGGTCATTAACACCTTGCCTGTACCTTGGGTTGGTACTTGATCTAATGATGTGTTTTATTCTCTCTGTGTAAGCTATTTTAATTGCCTGCAATCTCATAGAGATGTTGTCAACTTCCAGTCCACTTCATGCATCTAAGGAAGTCGGCTCTTGCTGACAAAAACTCATGTCAAAATAAAGAGATTTTCATTAGTCTAAGGTGCCATTTGACTTCCCCCCCCCCCCCCCCTTCCATACACAGGGCCAGCCTTGAGCAGGGTCAGTAGGGGCCATGCCAAAGGAGGCCTTGCAGAAAGGTCGTTCCTAGTGGCCTCAGGATAAGTGCTCCCAAGGTCCCAGGATGGACTATTTCTGCAACACCTTCTACCCAGCATCTGCAACTCTCAGCCTCCGGGGTGTGTGTGTAGCTTTCTACAAGGCCCGCATGCCCCTCTCCTACTAGGGTTGGGGAGGAGAGCCCTGCAGGAAAGGATTAAAGGGATGGGGCTATAAAGAGCAGAGCTATGGGGCCCTGCAACTTCTAAAGCAGACCCTGTCCACAGGTACCACTAGCCTAGGGTTGCCACCTAGGCACATTTTTAAGGAACACTTATGAAAAATACATGTTTCAGGCCCTGCAATGTGTATTTTTCATAAGTGTTTCTTTAAAATGTGCGTAATGGCAACCCTACACTATCCCCCACCCCATGCCTCGCCAAGTCTTCCGTGAGCACATCCTTGGAATCTCAGCTGCTACACAGGCCCTCATCCAGGATTACCAGCCCCCATGCTCACAAACTAAAATCCAGTCTCCCCTCCCTGCCCAAAAAGTGTGAGACTTTTTAATTGGATTCTTTTTATTCAAACACCCCCCTCCCCCCCCCAAGAAACCCTACAACTTGCCATTTCCAAACTTGCAGCCTTGAGGGGTAGGAACAAATGGCATTCAGGGGCGTAGCTAGCTTGGGATGGGCCCAGGGACAAGAAATGTCTGTGGGCCCCTCCCCTATTTTTCCTTCCGGTGCTGAAGCCGCCGGCCAGTCTAGCGGTGCCTCCCAGCTCGCCCTGCCTAGGGGGCTCTGGGCTGCTGGTGCTCTGGCCCACCCGACCAGTCCCGGAGACCAGGGGAGTGCCGGAGCAAGAAGGCGCTCGATGCGGGGAGTGCCGGAGCAAGAAGTCGCTCGATGCGGGGAGTGCCGGAGCAAGAAGGTGCCCGACGACGATTACTGAGTGGGGTCGCCGCCAGGCACCTTCCCGCTCGGGCTGGGCCTCCCTCGAGCCAGCCCTGCCCGGACCGGGTCCGGACTGGCCTTCGCGACACAGCACCAAGGGGACAAGCCAAGCTGCGAAGCTTGTGAGTGTGACCTGACCTGATGCTAGGGTAGCCATACTTCCCCTTTAAAAGAGGATACTTATGAAAAATACATGTTGCAGGGCTGCATTGCTTCCAGTGCAGCCCTGCACCATGTATTTTTTCATAAGCATCCTCTTTTAAAGGGGCGGTATGGCCACCCTACCCATCGCAGACTGCTGCATGGGCCCCCGCTGTGGTTGCAACATTGTGTCAGACACAATGTTGCAGCCACAGGCAGGGAGGGGGCCCATGCAACAGCTGAAAGGGCCCCCAGCCAGCTCAGGTGGCAATTTAAAAAAAGAGAAAAGGGGGGGGGGGGGGAGAGAGGGAAGGGTGGTTTAGCTACCTTGGATCTTGGCCCCCAGCCAGTAAGAGCCTCAGGACGAATGTCCCTGTTTGTCCAATGGTAGCTAGCTACGCCCAGCCCCTGGAGGATGGCTTGAACACAAATCTGCTGAATTAGAATTTATCACCAAATTTAACACTGTTTCCATGGGTTTGAATTGGGACCATGTTTTTTTGTCACATTACATAAAATAGTTTTTCCATTATACAGCAGTACACCCTCCGAAATCTTCGTATCCTGTATTTTCCCAGACTTTGTTTCCCCCCTCACTCCAACACTTTAAAAATAAATCCAATGTTCATGGTTTTAATCTCAGTTCCACTATTTTAGACGTGAATAACCTCGTTTAAAAAAGAGAAGTCACAGGAGGTGGGAACCAGATTTGTACTTTCCTGATTGCATGCTCAACATAACACCCCTATCCCACTTCAAACATACCCCCAACCCTACATACAAAACCCATCTTCCCCCATGCCCCTCTACCCGAATACTACTACCATTTATCATTTCTATAGCACTAATAGACATACACAACGCTTTACAGTCACCGATTTTGGGGGACTGGTCCCTGCCCAGTGGGCTTACAATCTAAGATGGACAAGGATGAGGGGAACACAGGGAGAAACAGTCACACATATAGTCCCATTTTACAGATGGGGAAATGGAGGCTCGGAGGCTGAAAGGTTGTGACTTGCCCAAGGCCACCCAGGGAGTTCATGGCTAGGATGAGATTGGAAGCTGAACCGTGGTCCCTTGCCTTCCCCCTAACCCAAACCCCACATCCCCCTCAAACCTTCCACACACCCATCCTCCCCACCCCCCCATACCAACCCCCAAACTCCCCCCTACCTAAGAGACCTACCTCATTCTCCTGTTGCTGCTGCTGCTGCTGCAGCATCTCGCCTTGTGGTCTCTGCTCCATAGTCCAGCTGGTGCTGCTGCCTTAGCGCTGGGTCCTATGGCTGGAGGAGTCTCTGTGATCTCTCCCAACCCCTCTCTGCCTGGGTGGGATGAGGCCGGTTCCTTCCCAACCCTGTCTCACCTTCCCTTGCCCCGGGCAACATTAGGAGAAAGCGATCCTCCTTCACATTTTAACAGGTGAGCGGGCGGGGCAGGGAAAGGCAATGGGAGAAGGGGGGGGAAGTGATTTTTACCCCTATGAAAGCCTTCCCCCTTGTAGACACTCGGAATCGGATTAAAAGAGCTTTCTCCGGGCTTGTCTACCCGAGGGAGATCTGCTGGAAGGAGGCAAACCTAATTTAGATAATGCCCCTTTAATCCATCCTTGGGCAGGCCTGTAGCCAGACTGGGGAGGGAAATGGGGGTGTGGGGATCCCACTGCCATAGTGCAACAGAGATTTCCCAAACAGTATGAGCGCAAGGGGGGACCCAGAGGGGCTTGTACCATTATTCAAGGCCAGCCCCCCAACATTCATTTCTCTCCTCCCTCTGTCTGCTATTTATTTATTTTATTTTTTATTTATTTAGCAAATTTATACCCCGCCCCCTCCTGCAACGCAGCTCGGGGCGGCTTCCAACAATCAATTTTAAAACATTTAAAATTCATTTTAAAATATTAAATATAAAATATACCATATAAAACATATAAAACAGGGCTAGAAAAATAATAAATAAATGGGTGGGGGACTAAAATCATCCCTCCCCACCCTCCCTCCCAAAGGCCTGGGCAAACAGCCAGGTCTTACAGTTCCGCCGAAATGTCAAAAGGCTTGGGGCCAGGCGAGCTTCCTCCGGAAGGGAGTTCCACAGCCGCGGCCCTACCACCGAGAATGCTCGCTCCATCGTGGCCCCCCGCTTGACACGGGGGACCTCCAGGAGGGCACCCCCGGCAGACCCTCTGCCCAAAGGAAAGTGCCCCCACTGAGACCCCTTGGTTATTCCACTGATCCTTTGCCATTTATTCCAATGAGAGGTTTACCAGGTTGGCTCCCAGGTAGCATAGAAGGTTGACTGGTCCCAACAGCAGGTGAGGTTGGACTGCTTACTCTACTCACTGCCTCTAGTCCCTTGCCCTCAGCCCTAATCTGCTTTGCTCCAAACCCTTGTTTCCTCTCTTACTCCTGACCCAGCTGCCTGCATGTCCTGTGTCTCTTACAGTGGGTTTTCAATGAATTCCACCAGTGGCTCGACATTGAAAATGTTTGCATTATTTTATGATGTAATCTGCCCTGGGCCTTCTCCCTGAGTTCGATGGGTGGAGGTTGGCTAGCCTATGCGCAGCATTAATGCACAGCATGGCCAGTTGAGGGGTAGCCTCATTCACAATCCTGTAGACTCCTTGCATTTCTTTTAGACAACTTTGGAATGGCTTGGGTGCAGTGGGGTTGTGGGGCTGCCATAGCACCCCAGCCCAATACTGTTGTTCCCCCTAGAAGGGGGTGGGGCACCAGAGTGGACCAGGAAGGGATCCCCTTGGTTTTTGATGCTCCTTGACTGTTGTAGTCTCTGCAATAGCATGGGGAGGGCTATCAAACTGGGGCACTGCAGCAGATTCACCATCCTGTTCCCCCAACTACAGGCCAAGTTCACGGCTGCTGCCCCATATCAGACAGGACACAAGCCTGTGTGAATGCACCTGCCAAGAATCCCTACTTTTCATGCTTGCAGTCATTGCCTAGCCCTTGTGGTTACTGGTGGCTCCAGTATCCCTAGTGCATGAGCACTCGCTGTTTTGGACAGGTTCAAACAGACTTACACATGAATGGATGCCTCCTGAGGATCAGCCCAGCTGCTGAATTGAAGTGAATGGGGAAGCTTCAAAGAGAAAGCAAAGAGCTTCCCCAAAATGGGCCATTCAGTGAATGTTTTTATCTGTGATCTGGAATTTCAGTTGGGTAAAAGCGAAGCGAGGGAGAAGCAAAAAATTCCAAGACTGAAAGAGAGAGGGAGTGAAAATGCAGCTCAGTTTGTAAAAGGAGAAGGGGTTTGGGATTTTTTTTAAATTGCCTTCTCCCAAAGGCCCAGGGCAGATTACATCATGAAAATAATGCAAACATTTTCAGTGTGTTGAGCCCCTGGTGGAATTCATTAAAAACCCATCATAAGAGACACAAAGCATGCAGGAAACTGGGTCAGAAGTAGGAGGCGAACAAGGGCTTGGAATAAAGCAGAGTAGGGTTGCCAACAAGGACTAGAGGCAGAACAGGCCGTGAGTCGAGTAAGAACTCCAACCTCACCTGCTGTTGGGATCAGTCAGCCTTATATGCTACCTGGCAGCCAAGCTGGGAGGTGGGGCAGAGGCTGGAGAGAGCCAGGCAAGATGTGGCCAGACCAATACAGACAGGCCACTCAGAGGAATAGCTAGATCAGAAGCAAAGGACTGTAGTAATACAGCAAGATTAATCACTATTTTAGGAACGCTGAGTGTTTGAAACCCAAGACCTACTACTTGTTCATTGAAAGTGGTGGTAAGGGAAATTTCCTCTAAATATTGGGAGCTTTCTAAACCTGGGCAATGATAAACTAAAGGTAGACGAAACTGCCTTAAAAAAAGTGACAATTGACTGGAGTGGAGGGCTAATCAAACAGGCTTGTTCTCTTCTCGGCTGAACAAACATAAATGTCCCTTCTTCAACAAAACAAACCAACCCCACAGCAAAATTGAGATTTTGCTTCCCGATGTATTTCCGTGCATTGATTTTTTCAACAATTCAGATCGTAAAAGCCAACCTGCTCATTGCGCCTCATTAATGAGCAGCTGCACAAAGAATGGCAGCAATCAAGTACGATCCTTTCAACCAGGTGTTAGACTATAATACAAATTTAAAGCAAAGCTGGCATTGCATACATATAGTGACTCTATGCAATGCCAGCTTTGCTTTAAATTCGTGAAGTTCAAGAAAATCAATCACTCAATCAATCAATCGCAGCTTGTACCAGTACAATGGGCTGAGGATGGGAGCCAGATTCTTCATTAACAATAAACCTTTCCTAGACTCAGCCTTGATGCTGTTTTACGACCCTTGATAGAAAACAGTCCGATTTAAGTTTTTCACACCATTACTGGTGGCAGCTCTCATGGCAGGATCAAAGTAGGCTGGAGAGACCCATGGTTTAGAGTTATGGGTGGAGAATCTAGTCTGACCCATGGCTGGTGTTTTAATTGGCTCTTTTCCAATTTGGCCCATGAATCCATTCCCTGCTCCAGGGATGGGGAACCTCAGCCCGGGGAACAGTTGTAGCCTGTAGCTAGTTTTAATTTGACCCTTTCTAGTATCTGCATTTGGGCCTCTGGATCCAGTTCCTTCCCCCAAGCATGGAAAGACTGAGCCTTGGTTCTCAAACTGAAGAGGGGCAGGCCCTCCAAGGGGATGTAGAAGTTATTCAGGGCGGGGGGAGAAGGACTACAGAGGACAAACCTTTAGCTTCTTTCTTACTGAGTTAGGTGAACTCTCCAAGATAAGAGGGTGACAACTGGCGGGGAGCAAGGGAGAGAGTCCAAAATCAAGGGAGGTGAAGTAATAGGATGATGAGACGGGGTGAAGGAAGGGAGGGGGCAAGATGCATTTTGTGTGGTGGGGAGCTCATTTGCCACCAGCAAGTGCAATGAGGGAGTGCAGACCAACAACGCTGATAACCACTGAGGGAAGGGAGCAGAGATGAGGGTATGTACACAAGGATAGGGAACAGACCCATGGCACAGATCCACGATCTGGACCCATCCTCTCCCTGAGTGCACTACATCAGCACTCCCACCCGCAACTTCTGTGCAACCTTTGGAGCTTGTAAGTGGCCCCTGGGGGAAGCGGTTCCATTCAAACCCCTGCCCTGCTTTCTCAAGCACTGCTATAGGGAGCTCAGGGGAAAAGGACAGAGACGAGGGTCACGGGCGTGCACACAAGGATAGAGGATGGATCCAGAGCATCAGTACAAGATTTGGGCCCAGCCTAACCTCACCCCTTAAGCAGTCTGGCCCCAACTTCTATGCCGCCCATAGAGCTTGTAATAATTTTCAAAGCATGAGCTTACACCAGTGTAGTGTAGTGGCTAAGGTTTTGGACTTAGATCTGGGAGACCAGCGTTTGAATCTCACCCCAGCCAAATAACTCACTGGGGGGCCTTGGGCAAGCCACACCTCAGCCTCAGTTTCCCCATCTGTAAAATGGGAATGTGTCTGTCTTTTCCTATGTGTTCCCCTCAACCTTGTCCATCTTAGACTGTAAGCCCACTGGGCAGGGACCTGTCTCTAAAAATCTGTGACTGTAAAGCTGCGCTGTGTACGCCTAGTAGTGCTATTGAAATAATTAAAGAGGGGAAAGTTCTCCATGTACCCTTGATTTAGATTGTATGCTCTTTTATGGCCAACATCTAGCACAGCAGAAACCATTCTCACCTGGGCCTTCAGCATGCCAGTGTGTGTGTGTAGTAGAAATAACCCAGAGAGCGCGATCCTCTCCCATCAAAGTAAGTGATTCAGCTCCTATTAACATGAATGAGAGAGAATTGCACCTTGAGTCTCTGTACTGATGGGGACAATTTAAATTCACAGCATCGAGCAGGGAGGAGAGCTGGAACAAATATTGGATTTCGCATTTGCGGATATAATTCACATTTTCATATAGCCGTCCAAATAAATTCACATCTGGATATGGATCCTCACCTAGCTGCTTATTTGGTTGTTTTGTTATTTTACTATTTGGGTGTCTGTGCAACAGCATTAATAGCATCAAAATAACTGAGACGAAGGAACTATGTAAATCAGCTACTTGAGCAAAAGGCTAAAAGCCAAGCGTGTGTTGGGACACAAAGCCACCAGGCATGAAAACCATCAATCCTGCAAAGGAGTCATTGGCACAGAAGGTCGCTCCAAGCTCCAGGAGGGGTCAGGCTCTGCCCCAGGAACTAACCCCAGACCAGTTGAGCCAGATGTCCTGCTCCAGCCTCCACCCCTACTGAATCGTAAACTGCTGAGTACGGTGTTCAGAGATTAAAGCAGAGATGGGGGAGAAGGTTGGGGAGAAGAGGTGTTAGGGGGCAGCCTAGAAGGGGGTCCAAAGCTGTCCCCCATCCCAAGAATCTGAGTTTAAGGGTTGGTGACTATTTTAATGAAATGTTCTGGTTTGGCTAATTGTATGGTCAATGGTTCGACAGAAACGTTCATATTCTTGGGGGGGGGGGGGTGAGAAAAGAAAGAATCCTCTCAAGCAAAGCGAGGCATAATCGGAGAGGGACTGGGAGAGGGTTGCGACTGCAAATAAAGTACCGATCTCTGCAAAAATTGGTTTGGCCAAGCCAGTAGACGATCATGATTGGGGTGGATGAGAGGTAGCACGCCCCCTGGTGGGTGTTTTTAAATGAGTAAGGCTTTGGCTGGGGGCCGTGGCCGCTGAGTAGCACAGCTGTGGAGCAGCCACTCACGTGGCGTGCACGGGGAAGGGTTCTAACAGGCGGTGGTTACTGTGGCAACCACCTCACACACTCCCCCTGCTGTGGACCAATGGGGGAGGGGGAAGCATGGCAGGCTGGCCTTTGAAACTGACATGTCCCAGCCGAGGAACCAGGCTCCCCAGCACCGGTCACAGTACCTCTGAGCAGGGGACCTGTCTGCTGGTGTGAGTAGGGTGGCCATACCTCCCCTTAAAAAGAGGACGCATTTGAAAAATACATGTTGCAGGACTGCATTGGTTCCAGTACAGCCTTGTACCATGTATTTTTCATAAGCGTCTTCTTTTAAAAGGGGAGGTATGGCCACCCTAGGTGTGAGTGGCTGCCCAAGTCATACAGGCAGCACAGGGGATGCATGGGCACTGGGCAACCATTACCACGCAGCTTTTTGGCCTGCCCCACCTAGCGCACTCCATATATTTTGGCAGGGCACTGCAAGTGTACGGTTGTCATATATGCAAACTTTTAGGGGCTGCTTATGAGAAATACAGGTTGCAGGGCCTGTAACCTGCATTTCTCATAAATGTCCTCTAAAAATGTGCATATATGGCAACCCTATGTGAGTGGCCATGGGGAGCGCGCCTTTCCCCCACTCCACCTTTAGACTGGCAGTCCCATGAGTGGCTCCTAGGGCGCAGCGCGTGGTAGCATCTCGCTTAAAAACACCCAACGTGCTGAGGCCCCAAATTTCTCTCAAAGGCCTTGCTTATGACCTGATCTTGTATCACACACGACGCTCCATCTCAGGCTGAGTTCCAGGGTTTGGGAAATGATTCCTTCTTGTGGGTCCCTTTGAAAATGAATTGAAATAGAAGCTCGACCACGGCCTGGCTGGATAGGAGTTGAGGCAGGGTATGCGCTCAGGATGGAGGAAGTAAAAGGAGGGTCCAGATTAAGAATCTCTGCTGTGGATCCGCCTCTTATCCTTGTGTGCACACCCCAGTCTCCTCTCCCTTCCCCTGATCTCACTCTATCAGTGCTAGAGATGGGGCTGGATCCAGGGGACAGATCCAGGAACTGGAAAGAGGGCCCCCCCACACACAAAAACAGGCATAAATCAGATTTGCCCCACGTGCCGTAGGTTCCTCCATCCCTGTTAGATCCATAAATATTTATTATTATTTATTAATTTTATTTCACTATTTTTCTACACACACCGCCCCTCCCCAACCCACCCTACTGGTCTCCCTCTCCAAAGGCCCCATGGAACAGCCAAGTCTTACACTGTCTTTGGAAAGAGTATAATATCTATAGGATCGGATGTGTTAAGGTAAAAATGGTCCGCACAGAGCTTCCCATCCCTGTTCCTAACCACTCGATTTCCCTTGAATTGCTTTTCCTGCTGTAAAATTCTAGTCAGTGTGGCCAGCGTTCTTAGGAAAGGGTAGGGTTGCAACCCCCTATGCAAATTTTTAAGGAACACTTATGAAAAATACAGGTTGCAGGTCCTGCCTTGGCACCTTATGACAGGATGTCTCCCAGCCAAGGAAGTACTGCCTCACTCCCTCCATCTGCATGTAGCCAAGCTGCTCACCTCCCAGCTCTGTCACAGTACATATCAATTCCCAATGGGACTAAGAGGATGGTGCAAGTGGAATTTGGTGAGAGAAGTCGACACGTCTTTGGCGAGCGCTTCCAGACCGGCATTGGTGACCACTCAGCACGTTGGTGGGTGTGACGACGTCGTGCAGGGGCGGAGGAACCTTCTTCCTCCCAAGGGCTACTTTGAAAATTAGCACAAACTCCCGAGAGCCACGTGGAAATTGGGGGTAGGGGCTCATAATGGGTGTGCGTTCAGGAAAAGGAGGGTCCAGATCATCACGGATGTGCATCATGAATCTGTCCCGCCCTTGTGTGCATGCCCTTATCTCTGCTCCCTTCCCTCCCCTGAGCTCAGTCTCTCAGTACTTGGGCGTAAGAATTAGATCGAGGGGCCAAATCCAGAACTGGAAAGGGGACAAATTAACACTAGGTGCTGTGGGCCTCGTTTGGCCCTTGGCCCTGAGGTTCCCCACCGGCGGTGTTCTAGTTCATTCATTTATTTTTTATTCCAAAATGGAACACGAGACGTTTGGGAAGGTTTATCTGTCTCCCATGACCCCCGGCCATTGCCTGGGCATCGCTTCACGGAATGTCCAATTGAGTGAGGTCTTTATCCACCACGATGTGCCACCCGCAGGCGTCCCCATTTCCTTTTCCCGAGGCTGTTTCCACATCCTGGCTTGAGCTGGCAATCTGGACAGATGCCCAAACCCAGAGAGCCTCCTCATCCTGATACGTTTGGTTGCTTGTACCTGCTCTGTTTGCTGTCGAATGCTGTCGTTAATGACCTTATCCTGCCACTTAACATAAAAGTATTTTTCTTAGACATTGACGTTCAAAACCATCCATGCCCCGTTGAGATTCTCAGGAGCCCATGTCTATTAATGTTTTAAATTTATTATTAAATTAATTTAGTTAATTGCTACAAGTCTTTGGGGTGAGATCTTCTTTTCAGGATGTTGGAACCCTAGTCCTGCATTTTGCTAGGAACAGCTTTCTGCATTTCACCAGTGCTGATCCTCTTGGAACCAAGTGAAGGGTAGGGCAGGCCAAAGGATGAGTACATTTGTTCTGATTTCAGCTCTTTAATTTTAGTGTGATCCATTCATGTAAGGTCGTTGAGATTCTTTAATTTTTCCTCCATGCATGTGCCACCCTGCATGTTTGTCTTGCCCAAAGTCTGTGCATATTGACTTCATTATTGTTCTTCATGACAACACCTGCTGTTATTGTGACACTGTTACAAGATCCTGTTTGCCCTGAATCTCCCCCAAATGGCTTAATTCACATCAGGGTCTTGTAAATAATGCATTATTAATTGTGGGGGGGAGGAGTTTATAACTCAGGATGTTATTTGATGAGGAACCACAAGGTGGCACCAGATTACCAAATTCTCTGTGAGGTAGCAAGGCAGCAGTCACTGGATGTCTCTACATATTGGGTGAAAAAACAGACATGCGCTAACTCCACTTTAACACCGTTTTAACATTTCTTGTGCATGTTGCAGGGCTGTATTGGTGCCCTCTGCAGCCCTGCAACATACATAAGAAATGTTGAAGCAGTGTTAAAGTGAAGTTAGTGTCAGGTCTGTTTTCACCCATTGTGTTAACCACTTGGAAGAAAACAACCACGTGTCATATCACTAGATGAGATGTCATCCCATGGGGGGCGGGGGAAGCAGTTTGAACAACCTTTTGCTGCAATCCTACAGATTGACCACAAGGGGGTGCTCATCAAGTGGCAAGATAAATAGGAACAATGAAAACACAGTGAAATTGATGAATCCACAGGAATCACATGCTTTCACGCCGGGGCAGGAACTAGACTGTGACATCTCATGGTAGCCTGGCCAACCAATGCCCAGTGGCAGAGGGGTGTCATTGACCAGATGTTGATTTTGCTCTGCAGGTGTCCTGTGCTGAGTCCCCCAGAGATGTTCAAGCATAATGCTTGCCCCTGTGTTCAGTGACTGGACAAGCACTATGTGTAGAGAGGCCTACTGCTGCTGTGGCCCAAGAGACACGGGAGAGGCCAGTGTGGATTTCTTCCACTGAAGAAACGGAGGGAAATTTTTCACCGAGGAACTGTTTGTGAGCCTACCAGAGCCATGGGAAGGTCCTTACGGCAGCCAAAGGGGCTTTTAACTGCTTTTAAATAAAATATGAATAAATAGCCTGGGATATAGTTAGGTTGGAGTGGACCCCCTGGTACAGAAGATGGAATGGGGTCCCTAAACCCCCTTGCCTGTGGGAAGGGATACAGCTGTACCAGAGAGCATGGGTTGCCAAGCTCGCGGGCCCCAGCTCAGCTGTGCCCCCTGCCCCTACTATAGCTTTGCCCTTGTAAATAACACACGCATGCACACCCAGAACGATTGGGGACGTGCAGAAATTGTGGATCAACTCCCAGCCGTCCTGAACTATCAGCACGTGATTATCCCTCCTGTCTATTTTCACCATGTTGCTTCACCCCATCCTGCCATGTTTGCCCAGAATGGCATAAAGGGGACGGATCAAGAACGACCTCTGTTTGGATCAGGTGGGCAAGGCCCCCTCATCTGGGGGTGAGCAAGGATCTGAAGGATTCTCTACTTCCGTCCCTTGGCTAGCCAGATAGTCCATCTGAACCAGATCTGAGTCCAGACTCCGCTCGTAGCAATCGTACCTGTGTCTCTGAGGAAGAACAGCATCAGTTCCTTTCTTGTTCACAGCCAGTCCTGGCTACCTGGGTGCTGTTTATCCTGAAAGCCAACAGGGCAATGGTGTAGGGCAGGGCTACACAAAGCATGGCCTGGGGGCCACACGCAGCCCGCAAAGACCTTTCCTGCGGCCCGCCATGCCTCCTCCTGGTCTGGCAATCACCTTTCCTCCAGCCCCCGCACTGACACAAAACCCTCCTTCCTCTAGGCAGCAAACCTATTAAAGGCGCTGGCCGGATCTCTCCTTCCTCCACCCTGGCGCCAGCTTCCTGCTGCCGCTGCTGCTGCTGCTATCTCCACCTAAGCCCCTCGCTGCCAGGGAGACCAGTTCCTCGCTGGAATAAATCATGGCAGACTTGTTTCTTTCTTCAATAGGGGAATCAGTTTAAGAGAGAGGGAGAATGCAGTGGGCATGATATATCTTAACTACAGCAAAGCTTTTGGTTTTGTCCCAGATTACATTCTCCTATGCAAGTTGGAGAAGTGTCAGCTAGGAGGAGCTACTGTATGGTGGGTAGAGAATTGGTTGGGGTTGGGTGGAAAATCGTACTCAAAAAGCAAAAATGAATGGGTCAACCTTGAAGTGGGAGGAAATATCAAGTCAGGTTCCACAGGGATCAGTCTAGTGCTGTTTATATATCTTCATTAGTGACTTGGATGAATGAGTAGAAGTGGCAGGGCATGGTTCCCAGGGTGAGTCCATGCAGGAGCAGACCCCATGTGGTCACTTATTCTGAGGAATAAGATAAACAAACACTGTCTCTTTAAGGGATCAGCTCATAAACAGTTACTCGCTCTTATAGTGCTTAGCTCACCACAGTGTCCTTTTATTTACACAGTTCTGCATCAACAGTTCAGACTCTTTATATACATTCCTCCATCATATATATATATATAGATGGTCTCTACATTCTGTCACCATTGCTGGGAAACAGCCCTCCGGCACCCGTGTCTGACTCCAGCCAGGCCACTGTCTCTGGGCTGATTAAGGTTATTCCAGACAGGCAGGCAGTTTCCCTCTGTCCATAGACAAATCCCTTTTTGAGTCCATACGCTTCCGCCAGGCTCCTCAGCAGTTTTCAGCACACTCACCATACAGCTGCAGTACCTTGGAGAGTGTCCAGTGTAGGCTATTCTTCCGGTCTAAGTTTAGCCTTCCAGGCATCTGGCCTCCTGCAGCTGCCCAGCCTGGGTTAAACACCCTTGACAAGACTTCTGCTGAGCCTAGCTCTCAGCAGGGTTCCTCTCTGGTCTACAACCAGATATAGACTGACTCTCTGTGAGTCTGGCCTCTTCTTATAGGCCCAGAGTGGGCAGAGCTAACCTTCCAGTCTCTGGCTCTTAAAGTCCCGGTACACTTTTCCTATTCTTCTATATTATACCTCTCCACTAGACTCGCTCTGTCAAGTCCATACCCAGGACGCCCTTTGTCTGGTGGAGCCCAGCCCATATAGTCCTCAGGCTGGCACTCTCCGCTTTCTTAAAGGAGCTGCGGTTCTCCCTGGCTGTGCCCTGGCACAGTAGACAATATACCTATCAAATTTGTTGATGATATAAAACAGAGAGGGATTGCAAACACCTTAGAAGTGTCAAGGCTTCTCCAGTGCTGACTTTGCCGCTGTCCCCGCTGTGCTGTGTAATGCATTACCTGAGTCAGCCCAGCAGAGCTTTACCGGAATTCTCAGGCTATTTTATTTGCCTCTTCATGAACTGCCTGCACGCCCTGCTGGCTATATCAGCCTGACTGGGTTTCAGTTTTCCCAGAGCAGCTTTAACAATCCCTTGTGGCTCAGTGTGCTCTTCCTGGCTCCTGTACTATTGACTGTCTCCCCCTCCCCCCCACTTCCCTCCTTCAGCCCAGTTTTTCCTCAGCCTGTCTTTCAGACTTGTACCTGCCCCCATTTATACTCTCTGCTCCTCAGACTGACCTCCTGGCTCTCGCCTCTTGCATCAGCTCCAGATCCCAGTTTGTGCTACACAGCCACCTTGATACATTTGAGATCTGGGCTGTAAACAGTCTGGGGGAAACGTAAAGTACTACACCTAGGAAAGAAAACTCCAATACACAAGTGGAAGATGGGAGATAACTGGCTTGGCAGTAGCACTGAGAAGAAATTTGGGGTTTGTAGTGGATCACAAACGGAATACAGGTCAACAGTGTGGTGTGCCGCTGCAAAAAAGCCAACAACGCCGTTTTGGATTGTACTACTAGAAGTATCATATCCAAGACCGCTTACACACACACACATTTTGGCTCCGCGAGAGACTGTGGGAGCCAGGATCTGCACGGGGTTCTGCCAGTCTGAAAGCACCCCCCGTGCGGCCTTGCCGGCAAACACACGCAGAGATACAGAGCTGGATTTCCTGCTCTGTATCTCTGCGTGTGTTTGCCGGCAAAGCCGCGCAGAGGGACTTTCAGATTGGCCAAACCCCGTGCAGATCCTGCCTCCCGCAGTCTCTCGCGGAGCCAAAATATGCGCGGGAGAGGTGGTGTGAAAGCGGTCCAAGACTAGTCGGGAAGTTATAGTATTGCTCTATGCGGCACTGCTCAGACCTCTCTTGGAGTACTGTGTTCCGTTCTGGGCTCCGTATTTCAAGATGGATGTTGACAAACTGGAAAGCATTCAGAGGAGAGGAACGAAGATGATCAAGGGTCTGGAATCCAAGTCGTATGCGGAAAAGCTGACGGCACTCCGCATGTTTAGCCTAGAGAAGGGAAGATTAAGGGGGGACATGTTGATGATTTTCTAATATGTAAAAGGATGACATTTAAAGAATGAAGAATATTTGTTGTCCATTGTCACTGGGAACAGGATAAGAAGCAATGGATTTAACTTACATATTAGAACACCTGTCCTAATGGTTAGAACAATTCAGCAGTGCAGCAAGCTGCCTAGAGAGGCTGTACAATCTCCTTCATTGGAGGTTTTCAATTAAAGTCTGGCCAGGTCTCGGTCAGGGATGCTTTAGGTATATAGTATTCGGTCTTAGAGCAGGAGGTTGGACTAGATGACCTCAGTTCTCTGAATCTATCTGCTCCACTCGGCATGCCTGAAAAAAATGACATCTGGTTCCAGAATTCCCTGCACACTTTGCATCCACCCCACATTGCACATCTGCGAAAACACCCCCGATCCTAGCGTTTCCTACACAGTTCCTCTGCCCCACAATGTTTATCACTTACAAACCATGTCTAATCCCACAATTCCCTGCATGTCATTCATCTACCCCACAATACACTGATTACAAACCATGCCCTGTATGTCATGTATCTGTCCCACCTGCAAAATCTCAAAGTCACAAATGCACTATTGGCGTGTCCCATAATTCATTGGGAAAAATAACCACAATGCAATGTGCTTGTGGCAGGGTCCCGTTCCTGCGAGGTAATGGGCTTGTGGGGAATTAGCTTGCCCCTGCTATACGCACCAATACTTGGAACAGGCTTAGTGCCATGCCCATGCAATTCCTTAAGGCACTAAATGCCTGGGGTTCTGGCCTCCTCCACCCCTACAGCCAGCCCAATCTGTAGAAGGGAGCAGGCCATATGGACTACTAGCCCTTTAAGACGGTAGCAGCTGCAGCTCCCATGCTGGTGCTATCTGAGGCTCAGGCACTGGAGTGAGTAAAGGATAGCCCCTGGCTGTCTCACACCTGGACTTGGGTGTGGTTAGCCCAGCCCAAAGCTTAAGGAGCCTGAGCAAGCCTCAGTCTGGGGGAGAGACAAGAGCTAAGGAAGGCTCTGCCTAAGGAAGCTTGCCAGGGCAAGAGGAAGAGGCAAGTAAAGCTCTGCCTATGAGGGGCTGAGCCAGTCTGTAGCCAGGAGGCTACCCCTGGTAGAAGTGGCACCTGAAACAAAGGGACTTGGCCTGGTCCATCCCCAGAGGAGGGAGGGAAGGAGTTGGCAGAGTGCAGCAGCTAGGATGACTGCCTGCTAGACTGGACCCGGGTCAGAGGCTAAGGGACTGCGAGTAATGTGAACATTAGACGGTAATAAAGACATCAAGTGTAGTGTGACTCCTTGGGCGGCATCCTGCCAGTACTCACCCCAAGGGCCTTCTCCCACCCAACCTTGTTACACAATCCTCCACAATGAGCCAAAGGCTCCATTTCAAAGGGGCCAAGCCCCTAAAGTTCAGACAGTCTTATAATAGTCCTTAGTAAGGCAGTCGATGGTATTCTCCCACCTGCGGCTCCTTTGTCCTCCCATTGGGAGGCTTCCTCCTGACTGGGCTGCAGTCCTGGGAACTTCCTTATCTGTAGGTCAGGGTGTCTCATGTTCCTCCCTGCAGGGCTGCCTGGGCTCCACAAAGATCCTTCCTTGGAATTTAGCCCAGAACAACCTTCCCTCATGCTGACCACTGGAGTCCTTAAATCCCTAAATCCCTTTCAAGCTTGGCTCTGATTGGAGGAGACAGCTGCCCATCGTCTTCAGTCCAGTCCCTCCTTAGCACCAACTCGGTGCACGTTCCTTTAGAAGTATATGCGCCAGCAACCCCCCATGCTGGTGCTACGCCTTAAAGGGCCGAAACCCTTTCACCCTGTGACAGTGACCAAATCAGTTCCATTGCATTCTGGGATTTCCTCCAAGGATGTGAGTCCCAGCCTCAAGGGGATCAAGCAAGGGACACAAGATAAGAGAAATGAGTGTGGGGTAGGCAGAGCTAAAAGAGCAGCCACCGACCGTACATTCACCACAGGATGAAACATGCATGTAGAAGCCCAGCTTACTCACCACTTGACGCTTGTGCACCAGTGGCAGAGAACAGGTGGGAGCAAGGGGCATCAATGCCAAAGGCCCCTGCAATGTCAGATGCACCGGATGGATTCTCAGTCAATACTGTGTGGCAGACGCTGCCCCTACACGATGGTAAGTCTTGAACAAACACCTCTAAGGCCGCTTGCACACGAGACGTGGAGGGGAGGGGGGCTGCCGTGAGTCGAAATCACAGCAGGGGGAATCACGTGAAACTCTGCTTGTGCACACTGAGTTTTTAACGTCATTCACCGATTTCTGCCGTGATTTCACTCACGGGTGACAGGGCTCCAAATCCAGCCATCACCCGTGAGTGAAATCACGGCAGGAACGGGCTAACATTAATAACCCTGTGTACATGAGTGGAGCTTCGCGTGATTTCCCCTGCGGCAGTTCCCCCACCCCGTCTCATATGTAACCGCCCGGCCTAAGTCTGGATTTAATATAATAATCTTTATTCTTAGATAGCACCCCCCTGCCATGGCACTCGGAGCACTTTACATATAACTTTTTAATTCTCACAACGACCCTGTATTCTCCCACCTGCGGCTCTCTATTCAATGAGAATATTGTGACTGGCTCAAGGTCACCCAATCAGTTTCTGACTAAGGTGAGACTTGAACTAGGGTCCTCCTGATCCAAGTACTGGCTCTTCAAATACTTGCATTCACAGATATTCTGGAGTACATCAATCCAGTTTCTTCTTGTCATCCATAGTTATACATCCTAATTTTTGAGGACTTATTTACTCTGGACTTAAGTCCGGCATAGCGTTCGTGTAGAAGCTTATTCCTGACCAGAGCACACACATAGTCCTACCATAGAGAACTGCTTACTGCTTATTCCAGAATAATAATGATCGTGTAAACTGTTATCCCTGAATAACAACTCTGGAATGACAACTCCAGATTTACAGCTAATTTCAGACTACTGTAGAAATCGCCTAATTCACTGCATGGAGCTTGTTCAGCACGCCTGAGCTCCAGCTGATCACATTAGTGCAGGAGCCCAGGGGCCTCTTTGGCTGGATCTCCTCCCTGGAGGGAGATTCCGTCATTAGTTGCTTCCTCCGCAAGAAGAACCTCTAGTAAACGGCCTCAGGTTTCTGCCTTCCCGGGAGTGGAAATGATCCATTGCCCATTCTCCATCCATGCCCCCATCCCTTGAGTAATGGTTTTCACCCCAAACCATTCCCATCCCCATCCCTCCAAGTTAGCCAGTTCCCTCTGGCCAGCAACCCCTAGAAGGAAAAGGTCCCAGATCCCATTCCCTGCCCCCCGACCCTATATCCCTTTGTCCCACTGTCAAGCAACCTCCCTCTCTGTCCCTACCTCACTTTCATACTCTGTCTTTATATCCCACTCCCCTGGGAATGACTCACTCCAAACAGGGGGGTGAAATCCAGTTGTCTTTATTTATGAACAAACCCTACAGTATTGTGATGGGGGCTGGTCCCCAGGACTGGCCCTAAAGTCTGAGGAGAGGGGAGAGCGCTGCGTTCCCTGAAGAGCCAAGAATGGCCTGATTGGGGCTATGGGGTCTGGGAAGCGGATACTGGCTGGATGGGAAAATGGAGGCTGCTGAGGGGAAACCTTGTAAGATTGGGGTCAGGGGATGGATGGCATTGTGAGGGAAAGATAAGGGCAGAGAGTCCATAACATCCACCAATGAGAGGTTGGAGTAGCTCACTGTAGTCAGACTCCAGAGACTTTCTATAGGGACTGCCCCCAGATCCATGGGGCAGCACCATCTCCATGTGAGAGACCTGACTCTCCTGGGATGCTACGGCTAATGTGAGAGGGCATGAAATGGGGGTTGGAGTTCAGTGGAGGCCCTTTCCACCCAGGGACCTGTTTTAGGGGAGTTAGTTCCCTGTGCTGAGAGGCCTCCATTCAACCCCATGGGGGGGGAATCAGAGCAGTGAAGGAGAGTTGTCAGCAAATGGAGATGTTGACTCCTGACGAGATGTGACCTTGAGATCCATTTGTTGCTATTTTGGATTCCCCTTCCATTAGATGGGTGAGGACTTGGGACTCAGTAGCTGGACATCACTCATTTCCTGGGTATGGCTAAGCTGGGACCCAGGGAGCTGCCATCTTGGATGCCCCCTCCATCCCATGGGTAAGGCCTTCGGAACCATGAGGCAGCCATCTTGAATGCCTTTGGGACCTGCCAGGTCAGTGCAGAGGCCAAACTCATAGCTTACGGGAGGGTTAATCCCCACCCCCAGCAGGCCCCTCTCCTCAGACCCACAGAAAGTGCTGGCAGTGAAGTCACCAAAAAGAACCTGAAGCGCAAGAAATGTGCAAATCAGAAAAGCACGAGTGCGAGAGGCTGAAAGGAAAGAGGCCCCAGGCCGGAGCGGAGCCGGGGGGCCAAGCGTTACGTTGCGTGAGCGGCGGCCATGCCGCTTTCCCATCATGCATTGCAGTGGGGGAAAGGGATGTGTCCAAAAGGGCAAGGTGGCTGCGGAACCCGCCTCCCTCACACACACACACACACACACACACAGACACACAGACATGTCCATCATCCCTGGGTGGCTGGGTTGGATACAGAGCTTTAGTATTATTAAAAATAACATGCTTTATTCAGAAAGGCCGTGCAGCGCGGGAGGGGCCGCCAGGCTCTGGCATGTCTCCTCCCAGGGGCCGCTCTTTCCTCTACTGAGTCACTCTCCTTCTCCTCCTCCTCCTCCACTCCTTGCCAAAGCCTGATGCCTGCAACAAAAGGGGAAAGACAGTATTAATACTAACCACCTCATGATAACACCCTGCACCCTGGGACCAGTGGTGCAGCAAGGCTGTGGTGGGGGTCGAGGCTCATGTTCCAATTACGGGACACCCCCTAAGGGCAAGAAGGTGGGGTCTCTGGGGGGGGGGGCAGGGCTTATCCATGAAGGCAGCCCCGTCCCAGCCCCCCCTCCCCGTGCTCCCTTCTCCTCAGAGCAACAGCCACCCCACTAAGAAGGAGGTTTTAAGAGTGGGCCAGCACTCTACTCGCATCCACTCTGAAAACTTCCTTCTTGACAGAGCCCTTTGTAAGCCGTCTGAGTGCCACTAGGGAATTTCAGAGTGGGCAGGGCTGTAGGCTATTTTAATGACTGAGGTCGCTTTTTGAATGCCGCGTTAAAGCAAAGCTGCCAGAAGCGATGTGTTCCCCATTACCGGCGCCGGGAGACACGGGGCTTTCGAGCGGCGCGTTCTGAAAGCCAGAAAATTCAAGTCTTCAGAACAGGCCGCTCGAAAGCCCCGTGTCTCCCGCCAGCGGCAGCAATGGGGAGCGCGTCACTTCCAGCGGCTTGTCTTTGAACGCGGCGCTCAGGAGGTGCTTCAGCGCTCCTCGTTAAAAAGCAGTGTATGTCTTCTTTTGCTGATTACTAGCGTATAAATTGACTAAGTTAGCAGGAGGCTTTGTAGGCCGAGGGTGAGTCAGTGAGTAGTGTTATTGTTGTGCATAGCGCTCCTCTCCTTCCCTGCGATGAGTCGAGTTGCCCTCAGCCTATGAGGGAAAACCCACACAAGACCCTGAGGGAATTACCTACTCTGTGGCCTCGCCAGAGGGGAGGAGACCCTGCCAAGGACCCACCCGTTTCCTTCTCACCCTTTCCCTACCTTTAACCCCGTTCCCCCGTGACAGAATTACCGGCCACTATACCTTTCCCCAATATGGAGCTTGGTCCTCAGGTCACTGACTTAATGAGAGCCGTGCAGGCACTAACCATGGAGGTCCAAGATTTAAAGGGGGAGAACCAGGAGTTACGAAAGCATAATCAAGCTTTGCAGGAAGAATTAGAGCTACATAAGACCGCCCCGATGGAGGAGGAGGAAAGCCCTGCGGCCCTGTCCACCCCTCCACCTCCTGCATCCCCCCCCCTCAGCCCGCTCCCATACCCAGGGAACCTAAGGTGCCCCGATCTGATCAGTTTTATGGGGATCGGATGGCTTGCCAGGTTTTTTTGGCCCTATGTAACTTAACATTTAAATACCCAACCGTTGACTTACGGGACCGACCAAGCTAAAGTCTTGTTCCTGATTGGGCTCTTGGGTAGTGTGGCCCTAGATTGGGCCACTCCTCTTCTAGCATCAAATGATGCCTTGTTGCATGATTATGAAGGTTTCCTCAAGCAGTTCCGCTTTTTGTTCGACTACCCTCATCGCGTTAGGGATGCGGAACAAACTAGTCTCCATTTAAAGCAAGGGAAGGCCCCTTTACTCGATTATGTTACTCAATTCCATAAGCTTGCATTCGACCTGGGGTGGGGTGACTTGGTACTCAGGACGTTGTTCCGCCAGGGTCTTAACAAAGAAATTAAGGACCAACTAGCAAGTGCTGCTACTACCCCAGAGACACTAGAAGAGATAGTAACCGTATCCCTTCACACTGACGAACGATTCATTGAAGGAAGGAGAGAAAGGCACCAAGATCAGGGAAAAGGGGTATGCTATAAGCCACTGCGGAGTTCAATGCCCTCAGTAACAACTAATCCCGGGAGTGTGGGGCAAGAACCCATGCAGGTTGGCGTGGTTAGGGAACCTTTGGGTGTAGGAGAATGGGATAGAAGGAGACAATTGCGACTTTGTTTTTATTGTGGAGCAAGCTCTCATTTTGTCAGAGTATGTCCCTCGAAACCTCTTCACTAACCCCGTCCGGGAAACGCGGAGAACCGGGAGGAGCTGGGGGCCTCTCGGTAAGTAACCTTTACCCCAGACGTTGGGTTCATGGGATTCCTGGGCCAATTAGGCAACTATATGTACCCATGACCTTGTGGTTATCCCCCATGTGCTCTTTGTGGATTTGGGGGCCTTGGGGAATATTATGGATGTGTGGTTCGCCGCCACCCATTCGATTCCCCAGTAAATCAGAAGTTCAGTTGACATTGTGAAAATGATTGATGGCTCCCCCCTTGCTTCTGGACCCCTACAAGATTGTACCACCCCATTGCTGTGTTCTATCGGATCTCATAAGGAAAGGGTCCAGTCTGATATCATAGCCTCCCCTCTATTCTCTCTTGTTTTGGGGTTTACCTGGTTGTGCCAACATAACCCCACTATTGACTGGTCTGCCCATAAGGTGAGATTCCTTTCGACACATTGTCAACAACATTGCATTGTCCCTCCCCCGTTTTCAAAAGGAATTAATGTTGTGCATACCCTTTCCCTAGGCCCCGGCCTTCCCCTACCCTATCAGGATCTGGCTGAAGTTTTTAGCAAACAAGAAGACGCAGAACTCCCGCCCCACAGGCCTTATGACTGTCCCATAGATATAATACCGGGGATGGAACCTCCCTATGGAAGAATTTATATGCTATCTCCAGGGGAAACGGAGACCTTACGAGAGTACATAAAGGACAATTTGGGAAAAGGCTTCATCTGTCACTCCTCGTCCCCCGAGGGGGCCCCTTTATTTTTTGTCCCTAAGAAGGAAGGGGATCTCCGTCCCTGCATAGATTACTGAGGCTTGAACAATATTACTATCAAGAATAGGTACCCTCTGCCCCTAATCCCCAAACTATTGGGAAAACTGCAGGGGGCACAAGTATTTACTAAATTAGACCTGAGGGAGGCCTATAACTTAGTTCGTATCCGAAAGGGAGATGAGTGGAAAACCGCCTTTCGGACTAGATTTGGACATTTTGAGTACCTAGTCATGCCCTATGGCCTTGTAAATGCTCCTGCCACCTTCCAGCATTTTATAAATGACATCCTTCGAGACTTATTGGATGTCTTTGTCATTGAATATTTAAATGATATTCTTGTTTTCCCTACATCACTATCGGAACACATTCGCCATGTGCGAATGGTGTTAAAAAGACTCCAAGTTCACAAATTATACTGTAAAAGAGAGAAGTGTGTGTTCCATGCTACCTCAGTCCCCTTTTTAGGATTTATCATTTCCCCCGAAGGGATACAAATGGACTCCAATAAGCTAGAGGCAATACAACGGTGGCCTGCCCCCACGTCGGTGAAATCCCTCCAAAGCTTCCTGGGAAGTACTAACTACTATCAGCAATACATCCCCATCTATGCCCGCTGAACAACCCCCCTGACCGCCTTGCTGAAAAAGGGGGCGAAATATGAATGGTTGCGTCCCCAACAACAAGCATTCGAGTTCTTAAAGAGAACATTCATGACTGCTCCTATTTTGCAGCATCCGGACGTTACCAGGCCCTTTATAGTAGAAGCCGACGCTTCGGATACAGCCATTGGGGCAGTATTAACCCAACCCCAAGGGTCCAAAGGACTTCGATTACCATGTGCGTTTTATTCCCGCCAGCTGATGGCAGCAGAAAGAAACTACACCATCCTAGATAAAGAACTATTTGCTATCAAGGCAGCTTTTGAGGCCTGGAGACATTTTTTGGAAGGCGGATCCCACCAAGTTCTCGTACTCACAGACCACAAAAACCTAACTTTCATCCAGATGGTGCGTATCAGTAGCGCTAAACATGCCCGATGGGCACTGTTCTTTTCCCGTTTTTGTTTTAAGATCCAGTATCGACTGGGTTCTCAAAATACGATGGCAGATGCCTTATCCCGATGTTATACAAAGGATGACCAGAAGAGAGAACCTACTGGGCCCATCCTTCCGCCCCTGGTGTTTGCAGCAACATTTCCTTCCATCGAGAAACTAAAGTTTGTAAGCAAGAAGGATGGTCCCCAACAAGGTTACCAACTGAAACAAGGATTATATTACCACCAAGGGTCATACCCCCCAGGTACAGACCCCAAGTGCTTTGCGTGCATCATGACTCCCCACTAGTAGGACACCCCGGGTATCAACGGGCCCTATCTCTTATTCTACAGACCTTTTTGTGGCCAGGACTAAGCCGAGACGTCCAAGGGTGCCCCACGTGCGCGTGTACCAAAGCCCCCCTCCAGTTGCCAGTCGGGTTGTTACAAGTAACAGAAATCCCTAAGGGTCCATGGTAAAAGATTGCTATGGATTTCATAGTTAGTTTACCTAAGTCTGAAAACCACAACATCATCCTCGTGGTTGTGGACTACTTCACAAAGATGGGGCATTTTGTACCCTGTAAGGGGTTACCTACCACAAAACAAACAGCAGAACTGCTTCTGCAAGCAGTGGTACGATTATATGGGTCACCTCGAGAAATTGTATCATATAAAGGGTCCCAATTTATATCCCAGTTTTGGAACGCCTTCTTTACACTCCTTGGGGTCAAATTAAGACCCCCCCAAGGAGTGTAAATACAGTCCAAAGTAACGTTAGTACGAATGATCGAAGACACATGAGTCTAGAGGTTGTGAATTCACAGGGGTGACTAGATTCTAGTTCATATATTCCAGGATTCCAGGGCTCTGTGAGAGAGCAGGCTAATATATCAACTAATGGGCTAAGGACGTCTCAGCAGTTGCCTTTCCAACTCCTATCCTGGAACATCTCCAGTATTAAGAGCAAATTGAAGGATAAAGATTGGCAGGAATTCCTTGCAGAGTTTCAAATTCTATGCTTTCAGGAAACTTGGTTGGATGCAACTAGTCTTATCAACCTACCAACCTTTGAATTAGTGTCTCAAGGAGGCCAGAAAGTAAAATCTAGGGGTCGTATTTCGGGGGGCTTGGCAATTGGTTTAACCAATAGATGGGCCAGATTCTTTACTCCTCTCTCTTCTTCTGTTTTGGAGGTCCAGATAGGGCTATTAAAAATTGGCTTAGGCCCAAAAGAGCAGATTCTGCTATTTAATGTCTACATACCCCCGGTTTCTTCTCCTTATTATAAAGCAGAGGTCTGGAGAGTTTTCGAGGGGGAGATCAAAAATAAACTGGACCTCTTCCCTCAGGCATTACTCCTTGTGGTAGGAGACTTCAATACTCAAATAGATGCAATTCTGGGACAGGAAGTCAGAGGTTCAGACCGAACAACAGCTCAGGGTCAAGACCAAAACGACTTATACCCTGTGGCTTTCCTGAGGGCCCTGATGTACAAATTTCATCTAGTGGTTTTAAATTACAGTCTTTACCTGGACCCTTGTAGGGGGTTTACGTTCATGGGCCCTCAGGGGAAGGGGAAGGTGGATGCCATTTTGGTTGAAGCAAGTGTGGCTAGCTATTTCCGAGCAAGGAATCCGATTGTACGTCCTGAAAGTGACCACTTAGCGCTTACTGCATCTTTTATGGCTCCCCTTTATGTTTCAACCGATTCAGGGGCCGGTGGTCAAATCAATCTTGGACCCAAACTAAAGAAACTGTCCTTTGTACAGTAGGTAAGGCAGATGGGGGAAGTTAGTACTTTAGACAGTATGGTGTCTAGGGTAGTAGCCCTCAATGATGCAAAGGATGTGACAACTGCTATAGATCTTTTTGAAGAAATCAATGCAGTTCTACAAGAACGATTTGGTATTCCATCAAAACCCCGGATGCCGCCGAAGGTCAACCTCTGGTATGACCGGAAGTGTTACCAGGCTAAGGCCACTCTAAAGGCTTTTAGGAGGCTTTGGGTAAGGAGGCAGATTGAGGCAGATTGGCAAAGTTTTAGGGCTCAGAGGATCAAGTATGTCTGCCTATTGAAAGAAACGCAGCGATCCTATTATGCTCATAACTGGTGTAGGCTGAAGACTTCGGCTCAGACAGGTGACTCTAAAGCCTTTTGGGCCATAATCAACAAAATTATAAGACCTAGAAATACTTGTGTTCTCCAGCTGGTATCAGGTGTGACCTGGCAGAAGTTTTTTTCAGACTTGTATCGTGAGAAGCC
>QEPC01008499.1:230681-244243 GCA_003113815.1 Sphenodon punctatus
GTGAGCCTGACTGTTATAAAGAAGCAGAAGAGATCTCATTCTCCCCAGAGGGATGAGGCCGGAATCTGAATAAATAAATAAGCTCTGGGGTGGTGGCAGCGGATAAGAGGCCAGTAAATAAGTGGGTAACGGGGTGCCGGGAGGCTGGGGCGAACCCCAGTGGGCTCTGTTACGCCACAGAGCTGGCCAGACGACTAGAAGGAAACCTCTCCATGCCTTCTGCTTCGGCTAGGCGAGAGGGTTGGGAACCGCTGCTGTGTGTGGTATGGCCACAAGAGGGAGACACAGCACACTTAACGAGGGCTTCCACCTCTCTTCATTTCTCCCGGAGGCTCCAGGTTTTGACTCAGAGTCTTGGGGCTCCGGGGAAACCCAGATTTCTCCTAGACAGCTAGAGGCATCCCCATGTCCCAGAGAAACCAGGGAGGCAGGGGACAGCCATGTCAGAAAGGGGGTGGGTGGGCTACAGGGACTTAGCCCCACCCCTTTGGGTTGACACATCAGAAAGGCAAGCTTACATCAGAAAGGCGTGTCACAGCCCCTTTGCTCCACCCCCTTTCCAATGTGGCCCTGGCCCCTGTGGAAAGTTGTGATGTCACAAGGGGGGCAGGGATACCTCAGAAAGGGGCATAATATGGCCCAGGGCCCTCTGGGTAAAAGACAGTGGGAGATGGGAGCCCTACACTTAACCAGCATGTTCCAATACATGTTTTACACAGAGACGGGAAGGGAAGAACAGGATAGAAGTCAGATGAACAGTAGACTCTTCATGCACAGACAGTATATTTGTATTCTCAGCTATTACTCAAATATTTGAATAATATCTGCACCTGAAACGGATATTCACATGTGCACTTATTCAGATACTCCGGTTCAGTTATTTCGTTATTAGTTATTCTGATTATTTGGTTGGATTATTTCCCTATTTTTGGTTACTTCATGTCGGCAACTGCACATGCACCTTAGCACGAAGAGAGCCGAAATGACATAAACAACCATAGGGCCGAACCAAAGTAACTGAAAAGACCAACCTGAAATATACAAAATTGGGCCTGGATCCGGGGGTGTCCAGGATGTAGGCAGACAATGTGGTTGGGATGCAGGGTCAAGAGGAAAGGGGCAACCAGGCTGCAGCAGGGTACAATGGGAGGTGAGTTACTCCATCCAGATTCCGACTACTAACAACCAGGCTGGCTGTTATATCCTGGCTGGCAACCAACCAGGAAGATGAGAGGCGTGGCAGGGGCCGAGACAAACTGGAGGAGTGTGTGGGCTGGCCAGTAGAGAGAGCCTCCATCGAGAGTGGTCACCTCAGAGGCAAGGTAATCATTAACTCACAACCCCTGGAGGTGTGGGTTCAAGACCCAGGTGATGTAAGAAGTGCCACACTGAGTCAGACCAATGGTCCATCAAGCCCAGCATCCTGTTCTTAACGGCGGTCACCCTAGATAGTATCTCCTAGTACTCCCAGGAGTACCACCACTACTGGTGCGAAGGCAGTGGACCTCACACATCGCCTAGACCAAATTCTAGAGAGTACTGGGGAGGAGCTGGTTGCCGTGGTACATGTGGGTACCAATGACACTGGAAGATGTGGGAGGGAGGTTCTGGAGGCTACATTTAGGTTTCTAGGTAGGAGATTGAAGTCCAGAACCTCCAGGGTAGCATTCTCGGAAATGCTCCCAGTTCTATGCACAGGACCCCAGAGGAAGGCCGAGCTCTCCAGAGTCTGAATACGTGGATGAGACGATGGCGTAGGGAGAAGGAGGGCTTTAGAGTCATTAGGAACTGATGAACCTTCTGGGGAAGGGGCAGCCTATACTGACGGGATGGGCTCCACCTTAACCAAAATGGAACCTGGCTGCTGGCACTAAACATTAAAAAGGAGGTAGAGGAGTTTTTAAACTAGAACTGACAGGTGCTGAGGAGAGCATGGTTCGGGCTTAGGCATCTCCAAAGGATGCTGTTAATTTAGGGGAATTTGAGTATCTTAATATAGAGGCTAGGAAAGAAACAGAGAGAGCTCAGATGGGAATCAGTGCAGGACAGACAACTTTAAATGATTCCAAATTAACTGAAACAGTTCAAATCCTGCCCTAGCTATGAACTCACTGGGGGGCCTTGGGCAAGTCACAACCTCTCAGCCTCAGTTCCCCAGCTGTAAAATGGGAATATGCGTGTGTCTGTCTTTCCCTGCGTTCCCCTCACCCATGTCCATCTTAGATTGTAAGCCCACTGGTCAGGAACCTGTCTCTGGAAATCTGTGAGTGTAAAACATATGCCTAGTAGGGCTATAGCAATGATAAGTAGTAATAATGACCAGAAAAAAAATAATACATTTAAGTGTCTATATGCAAATGCTAGAAGTCTAAAGAGCAAGATGACAAAATTGGAGTGTTTGGCACTAAATGAAGATATAAACACATTAGGAATCTCAGAGACTAACCAATGGGACACTAATACCAGGGTACAAAATATATAAAAATGACAGAGTAGATCGAACAGGTGGTGGGTTGGCTCTATATGTTAGAGACAGCACTGAATCAATCAGGATTAACATTTTGCAGGAAGTGAATTGTACTCTGGAATCTCCATGGAAAGAAGTTCCATGCGTAATAGGGAAGTGTACAGCAGTGAGACTATGATATATTGACTTTCTGACTAGAATGGTGAGACTGACTATGAAATGCTGCTAACAGAGACTAGACAGGCTACTGATGCTGGAAACACAATAATAATGGGTGACTTCAATTACCCTAATATTGACTGGGTGAATGTCTCCTCGGGGCATGATCTGGAGGTAAAATTTCTAGATGCCATAAATGACTGTTTCTTGGAGCAGCTGGTCCTGGAACCTACAAGATGAGGAGCGACTTTGGATCTAGTCCTACGTGGAGCAAAGGACCTGGTGCAAGGGGTAACAGTGGTGGAGCCACTTGGCAATAATGATCATAATTAATCAAATTCAATAATTTCACCAAATTATCACGTTGTGAGCCGCCCTCAGCTACAGTAGCAAGTGGGGCGGCATAGAAATAGAATTAAATAAATAAATAAATAAATAATATACTTAAGGAGGGGGAATGCTAAATACTAGAAATACTGCAGTAACATTTAACTTTAAAAAGGGGAACTATGCAAAAATGAGGAAACTAGTTAGAGGGAACATAAAAGGGGCAGATGTGGGGATTAAGAAGCATGGAGCCCACACCATGGATCCTGTGCGCGCACACACAGTTTCCGCGGAGCACCATGTACCCGCAATAGGGATCCGCGCAACTTGTGCACAGCTCCATGCGCAATCCGCAGGGCTCGGACTCAGTCAGACTATTTAAAAACACCATCTTAGAAGCCCAGATTAAATGTATTCCACAAGAAAAAAAGGTAACAAGAGGCCCAAACATCTGCAAGTGCGGCTACGTGGTGAGGGGAAAGAGGCTATTAGCACCAAGAAGGCATCCTTTAAAAAATGAAAAGCTAGTCCTAATGAGGAACACAGGAAAGAGCATAAGCACTGGCAAATTAGAAGTAAAACGTTAATAAGGCAGGCCAAGAGGGAATTGGAAGAGCAACTTGCTAAAGATCCAAAAACTAACAATCAGAAGCAAAAAGCCTGCTAGAGAGTCAGCTGGGCCATTAGATGACCAGGGGGGGTAAAAGGCCATTGCAGAGAAGCTGAATGAATTCTCTGCTTCAGTCTTCACTGCAAAGGATGTTGGGAAGATACCCATGCAGCAACTATTCTTTGTAGGCGATGAGCTGGAAGAACTGTCACAAATCAACATGACTCTGGAAGAGGTTTTAGAGCAAACTGACAAACTAAATAGTAACAAATCACCAGGACCAGACGGTATTCACCCTAGAATTCTGAAGGAACTCAGATATGAAACTGCAGACCTACTATTGGTAATTTGTAACCTATCGCTAAGATCTGCCGCTGTACCCGAGGATTAGAGCAAATGTAATACCAACAGCAAATTTAACACCAATATTTTAAGGGCTCCAGAGGCAATCCTGGAAACTACAGATCAGTAAGCCTGACGTTGGTGCTGGTCAAACTGGTGGAAACCAGTTATTAGGCATATTGATAAACATGAATAGTCAACATGGTTTGAGCAAAGGGAAGTCGTACCTCATTAACCCTCCTGGTACCAAGGGGTGAGGAATCTGTTTAATGATCTTGGACTATCCCCAGAGATGTTACGTGATATTTCTCCGTGTGGTAGGAAAAGAATTGCCCATAGGCAGCTGGTGGACCAAGCAGTCCAGCAAGATATGGGGAAAATAGCAGCTCTTAAATGTGCCCCACTGTACAGGGAGTTTAAATTCTCTACTGGGTGCGAATGGTACCTGGGTGCACTAGATGATCCCAGCCTTCGTAGGGCCTTGACGCTTATGAGGTTCGACCTATTGCCCACTAAGGTTGTCTTGGGGAGACGTGCTGGAATTCGTTACGAGGAGAGGCTTTGCCCTTGTACACTGGGTTGTGTTGGGGACCTGCTTCATGCATTATTTGTATGCCCCCTTACACAGTGCATAAGAGAACGGTATTTTCCGTTAGGGCTTGTTCCAAGAGCATGCCTTTCTCCAGTGCAACAATTGATATACCTTGCTTCATCTAAAACTGTCGACCTTATCATCAGCCTAGCGTTGATGGTTCGTGAGATTTATAGACATCTTTCTTGACTCAGGGGTCAAGCGTCGCCGCTGTAAGCCACGAGAAGGGCAAGGCACGGTTTATACTTTGGAAATAACTGTAATTTAGATAAATTTCTTTTCATCTTTGGGAAAAGGTCATATAAGTTTGGTTTGATAGATGTAAGTCTTTAAGGACGGTTCCGTTTTTCTTCTATGTACACTATATGTTATGTAATGTGTAAGTTGGAGTTGTATGTTTGTATATATACTTTACCTAATTTTCAAAAGGCTAAGGCGAAAGCCAATGCCAAAATAAACTTACTACTACTACCTCATTAACCTATTGGAATATAGGAAAAATAATCCAAATTATAAGTACACATTGATGGGTTCTAAATTCGGGGTTACTACAGGAAAAGGATCTGGGGGTGGCTGTGGACAACACACTGAAATTCTCAGCTCAGTGCACAGCAGCGGTCAAAAAAGCAAACAGAATGCTAGGAATCATTCGGAAAGGCATCGAGAATAAAACTGAAAATATCATAATGCCCCTATATAAATTTATGGGGCAACTGCACCTTGAATACTGTGTGCAGTTCTGGTTGCCCCATCTCAAAAAAGATATAGTAAAACTAGAAAAAGTACAGAGAAGGGCAACAAAAATAATAAAGGGTATTAAATGGCTTCCGTTCAAGGAGATAGTTGTTAGGTTAGGATTCTTCGGCTTGGAGAAGAGACGACTGAGCGGGGATATGAAAGAAGTTTATGGAATCATGAGTGGTGTGGAATGACTAGGAAATAGGGAGCGGTTATTTACCCTCTCAAATAGTACTAGAACTAGGATACACTGCATGGAGCTAACTGGCAGCAGATTTCAAACAAATAAAGTGGTGGTGTTTTTTCACTTAAAGCACAATTAACTTATGGAATTTGTTGCCAGAGGATGTGGTCAAGGCCAGTCGTGCAGCTTGGTTTAAAAAAGGATTGGATAAGTTCTTGGAGGGTAGGTCCATTCATGGTTATTAGGGTACTTTCAGACATGACGCTAACCCACCCTTTAACCACCCTTGGTGGTTATTTATGCATGTTGCAGGGCTGCATAGGGCACCAATACAGCCCTGCAACCTGCATAAATAACCACCAAGGGTGGTTAAAGGGTGCTTAGCGTCATGTCTGAAAGTACCCTTAGTCAAGTAGGTTTGGGAGAATGTAACCTCTGAGGGTGAAAACAGACATGATGCTAACCACCCTTGGTGGTCATTTATGCATGTTTCAGGGCTGCATACAGCACCAATACAGCCCCGCAACATGCATAAATAACCACCAAGGGTGGTTAAAGGGTGGTTAGCGTCATGTCTGTTTTCACCCTGACTCTCAGGAGCTGGGAGGTGAACAACAGGGAATGGATTGCCCCACTGTGACCGGTTGGGTACAGTGATTGAGATTGGCCACTGTCGGTGACAGGACGCTGGGATCAATGGACCATTGGTCTGACCCAGTGTGGCACTTCATATGTTCTTATCACTTTGGAGAAGTAACCAACAAGGTCATAATGGAGGAGGGTTCCATTTCCTGCTGTTCACCCTCAGCTCTTGACAGTCGTTGCATCCACAGCCAGCCTTGGAAGTCATGGAGCTCAGGGTGAAGATAAAATCTGGGGCTCCTAGTGGCTGTGCCCCACCCACCTTGGGGGCACCCTCCACAGAGCCCTAGAAGTGGTTGTTTCGGGGGTCCTCCTGGGAAGGAGTGGGGACCCCACAACCTGCCCTAGTGAAAACGGGGGCCTCTGAGGGGGCCTCCGGAGTAGAGAAAATAGCAGATCCTGGGGCGGCCGGTCACCCTATGGCGAGGCCGGGCCTAGCTGCATCCCCTGACCTACCTGACTAATAGTCCTTAATGGACCTGTCCTCCAAGGACTTATCCAATCCTTGTTTAAACCCAGCTCTACTACTGGCCCTGACCACATCCTCCAGCAACGAGTTCTAGAAGTGAAATGTGTATTGAATAATAAAATAATAATAATAATAAAGTACTGCCTTTTGTTGGTTTTAAATCTGCTGCCAGTAAGATTCCAGGAGCATCGCCTATTATTTGAGAGGGCAAAGAACAGTTCCCGAATTACTTGTTTCACTCGTGATTTTATAACCTCTCGTGTCCCCTCTCAGTTGTCTCTTCTCTGTTTTGTTGGACAGGATCCAACAATAAAGGTACTCAAAGTGGGTGTTAGCAACTTTGTCTACTTCAGCTCGAATAGCGTGAAACTGGGGATTTATTCATTTTTAACATTTATTTTTTTTGCAGATGATTGGTTTCCGCTCTCCTTGAGTTCTACAGGTTGTTGTGTTTCCACAAGGAAACCTGGACACGGCTCCGCTTGTGCTGAAACTGGCTTCCTTCTTCTGACCAACCAACTGTGAAGAGGGCTGAGGAGTAAAAGGGTATCCCAGGTGCAAGTTCAAAGGGCTCAGGTTTTAGGGTTGCCACCGATGCAAATTTTTAAGGAACACTTATGAAAAATACATGTTGCAGGGCCTAAGGCTCCGATGCAAGCCCTGCAACATGTATTTTTCATAAGCGTCCCTTAAAAATGTGCATAGGTGGCAATCCTATCAGGTGTGAATGGGTCTGTCCAGAGACAGAAGCTTGCACAAGGGGCCTGGCTTGAAGTCCTACAAGGTGAGCTGCCCATGCAGACGGAGCTGCTGTCTCAGAACCAGGCCTGGTGCATACGGTGAGATTCAACAAGTGCGCCTGCTCAGCCGCTGCTTTCTCCTCCAGCTGCCTGCTGGGCCCCATGTTCAGCTTGCTCTCTTCAAAGAAGAAACCCTGTCCCTGGTCTCCCTCCCCGGCAGAAAGCAGGCCCTCTGGGCTTACCTGCCAGCCAATGACTCCCATGCCTGCTGATGGTGCTATTCAGCCACCTGCACCCCTGTGCAGTTCTCCTTGCTCTCCGACGTGATGGCCAGGTATTCGGAGCTGCAGGACAGATGGGGGAGGGGTGAGGAAAGGCCAGGCCCTGCCCCTGCCTCTTCCCAGAACCCTCCCCCCAATTCTCTATGGCTTTTCCATAGACTCCCCAAGGTCCCCATGCTTCCTCAGACCCATACATGCACCAGGGAAGTGCTGACTTGTGAGACAAGCTGTGGTGGCCTCCAACAACCCGAGTGTCAGCAGCAAATATGGGCCCCACCGGGCCACAAGTTCAAGAAGTCCTGTCTTATTGAGGGCCAAGGCCATTCAATAGCTGACTCCCAACACATGGGGCCCATGAGTAAACTAGAAACAAGAACCTATGGAGGCCATAAAGCCTGCAGAGCAGGCAGCCCCAGCCCCTAAAAGGGACGTCAGGTTTAAGTGAAGATCAAAAATTAATGACAGCAACTTTTTACTTTTTCTAATGGATGAGTCAGCACGTGTCTGTCAAACATTGCTATGCTTGGGTGGGGCCCACACCGCCATCTTGGACATGGCTCCAACTTCTCCGGATCCAGCACTGCTCTCCCTGGACCACTCACCTGTTTCTCCCAGACTTTCTCCCCCGCACATTTCCTCAGCTCTCTGGGGCTGCTCTCTGACTCCCCTACCACATGTCCCCCGCCCCATTTCTCCCCTTCCCTTTGTCCTCTCCTGCCTGGTTGCGGCTCCCCACCACACCCAGCCCCCAAACCATGCCACCCTCCACCCCCCCGGCACTCACGCATTCTCCTGAGCGGCTGCTTCAGTCGCCGCGGCAATCTTCTTATAGCAATAAACCATCTCGGCCACCAGCCAGATGGTGAGAACCACAATGAGCACATACATCATGATCTCAGAGACTATGGATGCCATGTCCCGGTTTGCTGTGGAGAGAAAAATAGAGACAAGACCAAGCTTGAGACCTGCCCATACACATCCCCGTCACAGACAAACATTCCTCCACCCCCACCGTAGAGCCTCTCTCACCCGCCCCCAATTTCAGAGACAACAAAGGCCATGTCCCAAGTCCCCGCAGACCAAACCTGACATCCTCCCTCCCTCGGAAGACATTACTGGAGAAGCCAGGTCAGAACCTCCCCTGTACGCTACTATTGCCTCCTACAGGCCAAATACCTCAGTTGCTGGCAGGTTCTGGCAGCAGCAAAGCTTGAACCCAGGGCACTTTGCGCATGCAGACACCAGGATTACTGTATGTTCTCCTGCCCGAAGCCCCATATTTCTCCACCCCCACTCTCTCCCTGATTGATGTAACTGTCTCCCCACTGGCTGCCCTGGTCTATGTAACGTACTCACAGGAAGTGTCTCCACAACACAAGTAAATACCAGCCTATGGAAAGAGACCCTTCCAGCTCTCCTGCATCCTAGCTTCCTGGGGCCTCCAGCTTCCAGACTCCCCCTGTCAGCCCCATGGGACCTGGTGCTGGACCTTGGCCCACCTTGAACCTGAGCAGGCTGGGCTCTGACAGTTGTGGTGCTGGATGGAGTGTCCCCATCCTCACCCTACATCAGCAGTTTCCAAACTTTTTGCCTCCATGAGACTTAAATATAATCCCACAATTAGCGTCACCACCTCCCTCTGGGCTTTCACCCTCCGGGGAGTGGGGCCATGTCAGAGGGGGTGGGGCAGAGGAGCTGCCATACCCCTTTCTTATGTAACTCCACTGCTGTGATGTCATGATGCCGTGCAGGGGGCAGAGTTATGTCAGAAAGAGGGCAGAGCAAAGGGGCTGTTAATATCATGACTTACGACAGAAAGGGGCTGTTTTGGAAAGGGGGCAGGAAAGCCATGATGATGAAACCCCAATTTCTTTTGGTTACAGGGTGCCCCTGGCTGACTGGGAGAAATCAGGGTTTCCCTGGAGATTCTAGGTCAAAACCTGAAGTCTCTGGGCTGGCAACTCTACCTACAACCCCGGAGAGCAATTAAGACATACAGAGTATATCCCATATCCAACAGAATTGGGACCCCATCTCCAGATGGTGTGACCTCAGCTGGGGTCACTCACACACCCCTCTCTCTGGGTCTCAAGATGGGTGCCAGGGTCCTGTCTGAGCCCTTTGGGTCAGATGGTGGCGAAGGGACTTCCTCACCCTTCCCTGACACGACCATGCCCCCTTTCTGAGTGCCATGATGTCATGACACTTGGAGAGGGGCGTGGCCATGTCTGAAAGGGGTGGGGCAAATGTGGGCCCCACCTCCTTCCATTGTGACCACACCCCTTCTACTGCATGTGGTCATGTCAGTAAGGGATGGGGAAAAGGGGCTCTCCTGCCTCCCATGTCTCCCTGAATTTCATTCTGCAGGTGTCTCTGGGCCCCACTCCCCCTTTGCATCACACTCTGTCCCTCCCCCTCCCCCAGCTCTGGAATCTTGTCCCAAGTTCACAGCCTCACCCCCCCACCACCACCTGTTTCCCCATTTCCCCACCCCATTTTCTGAGATGCACCTTTCTCGACCACCGTAACGTGGATGGTCTTGTTGACGATGACAGTGTGCTCGAAGGTGCTGGCAAAGGTGAGCGTCCGGTTGACACTACAGTGGTACTCGCCCGCATGTTGAAATGTCACATTGAGTATGAAGATGGAGAAGTCCTGCAGATCCCTTGTGTTCTTGCTGCCATTCCACACCACCAGCTCCTGGAAACGCTCGTCCATCACATGCATATAATCGTCAGGGTCATAGCGCAGGATCTGGGTGGGAAAGGCAAGGCCAGGTCAGCCCCAAAGGAGACAAAACCCCTTTCTCTCACAGGGTAAAAACAGACATGATTTTGGCCTGCTGTGGCCTAGAATCTGGTGGCACGTGAAAACATATGCCAGCAGATGTTGGCCCAGGATTGCCCCGGGGAGTGTTGGCAGCTAGCCGGGGTTGTGACCAAGACAAATCTCCGAGGTTACAGCCCAGGCTAAGGGTCACCCATGTGGGCCAAATCGGGCTAGCATGTCTGTTGCAACACGCCATACCCACCCCAGGCTGAAGGCCATCATGGCTCTGCCTCATTGGCCACCATGGATGTCCATCATGGCGGGGGGTGGAGATTGGGAGCAGGGCATGAGTGGAGCTGCCCATCCGCACGTTTGTTGTGCTCCCAGCCCTACCCAGGGCCGTGCGGCTGACAGAACAGCTCGCTGGCCGTGGGCATGTCAGTTCAGTGCCCTGACCTGACCCAGGCCATGTCGCCTGCAATTTTCTGCACTGGGGTAGCCCAGGGAGTGGTCCCGCTGACCGCACCTCTGTTTTTACCCACAGGGGGCAGCCCCAAGACCAAGAAAGAATGAAGACCCATGAAACAGGGTTGCCAAGCCTCTGCGTTTCACCTGGAGGATCCCGGTTTTGACCGAGAGTCTCTGGGTTCTGAAGGAAGCCCTAATTTCTCAGGGTTTCCAGGGGCAGCAGCAGGAGGCCACTCCAGAAAGGAGGTGGACCATCTGGACTTTCCCACCCCCATTTCAATGTGGCTTAACTCCTACAGAGCATCATACTGTCATAACACTCTATAAGAGGCGGGGTTACGTCTGGAAGGGGAAGGACAGTCCATTTGCCCCACCCCTGCCGATGCGGACCTGCCTACTCTGAATGAAAATCCAGCTATCTGTGAGTCACTACTCCCAGCATTGGGAAGGCAGGGGAGTCTAGTGGTTCCAGTTGCAGCCTGAGATTCAGGGTTCCAGGAAATCCCCTTGCTTCCCTTCTCTACCTTGCTTCCCCCTCAGTTACATGGGGGAGGTGCTGTGAGCTCTGGGGGGTGGGGGTGGAAAGTGAGGCCAGAGAAGTCTGGCAGGAATCCTAGGACTGCAGGGTTGGAAGTGACCTCAAGGGTCATATAGTCCATCCGCCAGGCTCTCATCATCCCACCCCAAGGGCACGAGCGTTTTAGAAGTAGTGCCTTTGACAGGGTTATTAGCTAGAGCTGTGGAGCCACCCACTCCCATTCCCTCTGTGCATGCTGGGCCTGACCCTCTCTTCTCTCTGCGTTGGCTGAGGCAGTGGGTGTCTTTAGACATAACGTCAAGGGGTGTCTGAATGCTGTCTCTTATACACATCTAGATGTGTATAAGAGACAGGGTCATTAGCTAGAGCTGTGGAGCCACCCACTCCCATTCCCTCTGTGCATGCTGGGCCTGACCCTCTCTTCTCTCTGCGTTGGCTGAGACAGTGGGTGTCTTTAGACATAACGTCAAGGGGTGTCTGAATGTGTGTTTTGACCTTGGTATGAACACCGGTTTGGCCCTGTGTTCACCATGTGGTGCTGTTTAGACACACAGCCCATCCTGGGGCAAATCGGTGTTTTGCTCGCCACCTGATCTCAGCACGCAAACGCTACCACCTCGTTCCCCGTGTTGTTACCTGCTAACACACCACGCAATATCATTAGACACAACGTTGGCCACGTGTACAACCAGAACACACAAATTGTCTTGGTGATGCAATGGTGTTCACATCGCATGTTCAACGGGTGGCCAAACTGGTGTTGGGATGGTGTTTACACACAACCGCCAAACATGTGCTTGGGGTTTTGACCCTCGATCTTTGTTATGTCTAAAGAAGCCCCAGTGGTTCTCAAACTCCTTTGAACCACACTTCTCTGTGGGAGTTGAGGCTCCTCTCCTTATACACCCATCCACCGTGCTCCCTCTCGTTCTCTCCCACTTCCCGCCCTCCTCCTATTGCTTCCTCTCTCTCCCTTCTTGCCACCCCATTATTTTGGAGAGTCCCCCCCCCCCAAAGCTCAGTCAGCGTATGAAGCTGGCAAACACCTCACGCTCCTCCAGAGTACCTTCCATGCCCCCCAGGTTGAGAACCACTAGTCTGAGGGATCTTTTGGGATTCGTCTCCCTGTCCCTCCCCCCTCAATCCACATCCCTCTACCTTGACCAAATCTTCTGTCCCCGTCTCCCTGAAGAACCACTCAGTGAAGGCCTCCGCCTCGGTCTCGCTGCGCTTCTTGCAGGAGATGCACGTGATCTTGAAGGTCTTCTCCAACACTGCCTCGGTGTGCGAGTCCACCTCCACGCAGCCCCCCTGGCACAAAGACACTGGCACGGGGAGAGAAAGGAACAAAGCCCTGTTGCCCTCGCTCTGCCCAGCTAGCAGCTACCTCCCTTCAGCATCCCTCAGGCCCTCACGGGGTTGAGATTTCGTTTTTCAAACGTATACACCACCCTTCCCACCTAAGGCTCAGGGAGGCTTACAAAATACGATGACTCATTTAAAGGCATGAGAATTTGCTCTGTGTGAGTGTGGTCGTCACATTCACACGTACAAAACGAAACTGATTTATCAAAGTCGAAGCAGCTATTCAGGCTTTGGTATCATTCACACTACGCTCCTAAACCGATTTAGACCTGCCGCCGTCTGTCATGAAAGCGCACATGATGACAGCTTCATGCTTTGCATGCAAAACATTCTGGGATAAATTCCAGAGAGTTCTCAACAGGAAAGACGCTTCGCACTGCAGCCTGGGATTGAGTTGCATATTGTGTTTGCCAACCAACATGGGAAGGGTTAACATTAGAAGGGACTTCGGTTTAGAAAGCGAAGGGGAGTATCTGCTCCTGATTATTCCAGAGTGCTTACTTCACCTCCTACTCCTGAATACCGTCACTCAACTGAGGTACAAGCAAGTTAGGGACTTATTAAACTGATTTAGCTGTTTGTGTGAATGTGGCCTTAGTCTGTGTGTGTGTGCACGAGCCCCACCTTAGAATTTGCAATGGACATGGTGATGATAAAATGTGGGGGCTCTTGTGCCCTTCCCCTATGGCCCCACCCCATCGGGGCACAAAAGGTGGTTGTGTTTGGGGTCCCAATGGGGTGGGAGTGGGACCAGTGCAGAGCCTCTGGAAGTAGAGAATTATTATTATTATTATTAACAAACATTTATATAGCACCAGCAGTGTACCTGGCACTTTACAAAGTAATAAAATAGACACGGTCCCTGCCCCTA
>QEPC01008499.1:246356-304304 GCA_003113815.1 Sphenodon punctatus
TCCTAGTCTTCACCTATAAAGCTCTTCACAACCTTGCTCCCCCCTACCTCTCTGCGCTAATTTCCCTCTCTACTCCAGTCCGTGAACTCCGCTCCTCCTCTGTCCCCTCTCTTGCCCTCCCATGCCTCCCGATCGCCTTTGTCCCTTCTCCCTCACTGCCCCCCACACCTGGAACTCCCTCCCTGCCCACATCTGCCTCGCCCCCTCCCTTCGTACCTTCAAATCCCTCAAGACCCACCTCTTCCGCTCTGCCCTCCCCGACTCCTCGCTCCCCTCTCCTAACTCCTGCTAATACCTACCATCCAGTACAATCTGTGACCTGAGGTCTGTGTACTCATATCCTCACCACACGGACCAGCCAGCCATCATTCTCGATGTAACCAAGCCAAGCACGTGCACCTGAGACCTCGCATCTTCGTGAATGTTACACCCCTTGTCTCTCCCTGTTCCCCTTCCTTCGTCTCCGCCTCTGTCTCTCAGATTGTAAGCCTTAGGGCAGCGACCATGTCTATTCCATTACTTTGTAAAGCGCCAGGTACATTGCTGGCGCTATATAAACGTTTGCTAATAATAATAATCTATCTGTGTAATTCTACTTTTTACTTGGAGGAAAGGTAGAAGAAGTTGAGTATGTTTAGCTTGAGAAGAGAAGACTAAGGGGAGACATGATGGCCGCCTTCCACTACCTGAAGGGCTGTTGTCACAGAGAGGACAGCAAAGACTTGTTCTCTCTTGACCCTGAAGGCAAAACTAGAAATAATGGGTTCAAATTACAAGGAAGCTGATTTCAGTTAAATATTAGGAATAACTTCCTCATGGTAAGAGCTGTTGGACAGTGGGGCAAATTGCCTAGGGTGGTGCTGGGCTCTCCTTCGCTGGAGGTTTTCAAACAGAGGCTGGACGGCCATCTGTTAGGGATGCGGTAGCTGCAGATTTCCTGCACTGAGCAGGGGATTGGACTAGATGACCTCAGAGGTACCCTTCCAACAATATGATTCTACTATCGTTTCCACCACTTTGCCAAATACTGAAGTTAGACTCACTGTTCTGCAGTTTCCAGAGTCACCTCTAAAGCTTTTAAATACAAAAACACACAAGTAAGCAAGTTAGTGTTATATTTGTTACCTTCCAGTTTGGTATATTTTATTATTATTTAATGTTAACTATTTATATAGCTCCAGAAATGTGCCTGGTGCTGAACGGTCACAGTGGTTAGAGACAGGTCCTTGCCCCCAAGAGGTTTATAATCTGGGACGGAGAAGGGAAAGGGGCACCTAGGGAGAGACGGGGATATGTTAATGAAGCTGAGACGATGCAAGTGGGTGTGCTTAGCTCAGTGACAAGGAGAGAAGGGGGCTTCTGAAGGATGAGAGAGTAGAAAGAGTATATAGTTTAATGGTAGGTTCAATACCTTAACGAGAAGTTCTGCAATTTTGTGACTTCCATCAGAATCAGAACTCTCATCCAGGGGACTCTTGATCAATTTGCTTTAAAACCTCTTCCAGCCCCACAGCCATTTCAGTTTGCAAAGAATAGCTCTGGTGTGAGGGTCTCCTCAACATCCTCGGCAGTGAAGAACGATGCAAAGAACTGATTTAACCCCCTTGCAAAAGCTCTGTTCTCTGAGGGCTCCTTTTATACCTTGATGATCAAACGGCCCTGCTGACTCTCTGTCAGCCTTCTGCCTGTCATATCCTTAACATTGGCCCTATTGTTAGGTTTTATGCCTTTAGCTAATTCCTAGTTTAAAAGATCCTCGACACATTTTTTTTAATTTTATGTGCCAGCAGGCTGCTCCTACTTTGGTTTATGCCCAACCTTCTAGGCACCTGCTTACCCATAAGGTTCCCCAGGTCCTAGTAAACCTAAGCCTCTCCTCTTTAAAAGCTAGAGTCCTGGACTTCAGCCTTCTCCCTAACAGACTAAGGGGAAAAACAGATGCAATTTTGGCCCGTTGTGGCCTGGGAGTCGGGACCCAGCGGCATGTGTAAACACACGCCACCAAATATTTGTCCCAGGGAGGGTTGGCAGCTAGCCTGGGCTGTGACCTCAGTAAATCTCCGAGGTCTCAGCCCGGGCTAAGAGCTGCCCATGTGGGCTAAAGCAGGTCACAGCAGGCTAGCATGTCTGTTGTGCCTCATTGGCTGCCGTGGCTGTCTGTCATGGTAGGGCGCTGGGAGCAGGATATGGTGGGTGGAGCCACCCGCCACATGTTTATTATGCTCCCTCCCGGCCCTAGCTGGACCGTGCGGGTGGAGGGCCAGCTCCCCGGCTGCGGGCGCATCAGTTCGGTGCCCTGACCTGACCCAGGCCACCTGCGATTTTCTGCCCCAAGGTGGCCTAGAGAGCAATCCCGCCAGCTGCACGTCAGCCTTTACCTTAAATTTAGCTTCCAGGACCTACCTCCTGCATTTCCTTATGTTGTTGGTACAGGAATGTATCCCTGTCTTGCCTTATGTTCTCCTCCGCTTTCAGTCTTCTCCCTTGTCTTTCCTAGACTGTAAACCCTTTGGGGCAGGGATGTTCAGATGGAGGCTTTGGCGAGGAGTGCCCTTTTGCCAATGACATCTGGTACGTCAGCTTCGGCCGTATGTTTCAGACTCCGACCTGGCCACCGTCATCCATGCTTTCATCACCTCTAGACTGGACTATGATAACGTGCTCTACGTTGGGGCTACCCATGGTGACGTCCTGGAAGCTGAAGCTGGTGCAGAATGTGGCGGTCCATCTTTTGGTGGGACCGGGCCACCGGGAGCACATTACACCACTGCTCCGATCTCTACACTGGCTGCTGATAGTCTTCCGAGCCCAATTCAAGGTGTTGGTGTTAACCTACAAAGGCCTAAACGGTCTGGGTCCTGCCTACCTGCGGGACCGCCTCACCCCCCCCGGGTATTGAACCGGCCCCTGTGGTCATCGGGAGGTGCCCTTCTCATGGTGCCCCGAGTCTTCTGGGGGGCATTCTCGGGGGCCACACCGAGGCTGTGGAACTCCCTTCCGGTGGGGACGCAGCCGGCCCCGGATCTCCCCTCCTTTCATAAAAATGGAAGACTTCACTGTTCCGTCAGACGTTTGGCAGGGGAGATGGGTGAGGGGGATGGGGGGGGGGCAATGATATGTTTTTATGGGGGTGGTCTGGGTCCTGCCTATCTGCGGGACCGCCTCACCCCCCCCGGGTATTGAACCGGCCCCTGTGGTCATCGGGGGGTGCCCTTCTCATGGTGCCCCGAGTCTTCTGGGGGGCATTCTCGGGGGCCACACCGAGGCTGTGGAACTCCCTTCCGGTGGGGACGCGGCCGGCCCCGGATCTCCCCTCCTTTCATAAAAATGGAAGACTTGGCTGTTCTGTCAGACGTTTGGCAGGGGAGATGGGTGAGGGGGATGGGGGGGGGGCAATGATATGTTTTTATAGTTTTACAGTTTTAGATTGTGTGGATTGATGTTGTAAACCACCCTGAGCTGCCTCTGGCAGGAGTGGCGGGATATAAAAATTTTAAATTAAAAATAAATAAATTGTAATCTAATTCATTAGGGATTTTTAAATCTAATTTCTCTAATTCGTGACTGTATATCGCTGGTGCTATATAAATCACCAGAATACACAGTACCTACCTGCATCATGAACATCAGCTTCTCCTAGCACTTCCGAGATCTCTGGTAAGATTATTGTTATTTATAAAGTGGTAGCAGTGTGCCTGGCACTAAATGGTTATAATTACAGACAGATCCCGGCCCCGACAGATTTATAATCTAGAATGGGCAAGGTAGGGGAGACAAGGAAGAAGAGCACACACAGGCTGTTTTTACACAAGCATTAATCCAAATTAAGAGGCTCTTAATGCAGATTAAGTTGATCATGTGAATACTTTAGTCCAAATGAATGATCCCAGATTCAAAATTTAAACTGGGTTCTGGAAACCTAATTTTCAAGTATTTATTTTAATGCAGATTAAGCTCAATACGAATTAGTGATTGTGTGAACAGTTAATCCAGACAGAGTCTCAGGCACCATAGAGTGCTGCAGACAGACATGTCTCCCCTCTAGCCATCCATATCTCTATGGTATCCAGCAGTTTTTCCTGCAGTCTCCGCTTGGCATGCCGAATTTAAACTGCAGCGGGGCAAGGTGAAGACCCCTCTATTCTGCAAGGTGACTGCTGTATCTGTTGTTGTACTCCAAGAAATCAGAGCAGAAGAGGACACTGAAATCTGGTTGTGCTGCATCATGGGATTTCATTCTTCCTTGTGACTCCTAATCAGGATTAACCTGCTCACACAGCAAATCAGGATTCATTCTTATTCCTGATATTAAATGAACGTGTAAACAGTTTCTCCTGAGTAATAACCCCAAATTAGTGGATCAGAATTAAAAATTCGGATTAACTGTGATCATGTAAAAATAATCCATGAAGCTGAGAAGTTGCAGGCGTATGTGCTTAACTAAGACCACTTTTAGACATGCCCCCCTCCCCCCCTGCACATATTTGGGCTGCTGCAGGGAATGCACAGCCCGAATATGCACGGGGATCGGCCGGTCTGAAAGGCCCCCCCACGTGGCTTTGCCAGCAAAGCCGCACAGGATACAGAGCTAGATTTCCTGCTCTGCATCCTGTGTGGCTTTGCCTTTCACACCGGCCGATCCTCGCACATATTCAGGCTGCGCATTCCCCCCACAGCCCAAATATGCATTGGGGGGGGGGGCATGTCTGAAAGTGGCCTTAGTCATAGGCAAGAAGGGGGATCCTGCAGGATCCTGTGCCGGGGTGGAGAACCTTTTCTCTCACAGGGGCCACTTTGAAAATAAGTACAAGTTCCAAGGGCTGCATTGCAGTTGAGGATGGAGGGGTTCAAGGGGTGTGCTCAGGAAGAGGGGGGGTTCCAGATCGTGGATCCGTGCCACGGATCTGTCTCCTCCCCTTGTGGTCACGCCCACTTCTCTGCTCGCTTATTCTGAGCTCAGTTTTTCAGTGCTAGAGGGTAGGAACTGAATTCAGGGGCGAGATCCAAGAACTGGAAAGGGGACACATAAAAACTAGCCATGGGCTGCATTTGGCCCCTGGGCCTGAGGTTCCACACAGGGCCGGCCCCAGGCATGTGCCACATGTGCGGCTGCACATGGCCTCGAGGCCAGCAGGGACCTGTGCTTGCCTGACTGGGGGGCAAGCTGCAGCCAGCTTCTCCCCAGTAAGTACTTCTGCCACCCCTTCCTGGCTCCAGTCCCCATACCTCACCTGCCTCTCCCTCCTAGTAGCGCTGCAGCACCAGCAGCGGGGGCGGGGGACACCAATCGGACTGGGTTATGAAGCTGTTTGTTTACAAACAACTCCTCCCCATGTGCTGATCAGAAGGTTGTAGCCTTGTAAAGAAGGTTCTTCGAGATGGCTCCCAACATTCTCACAATTGGGTTGTGCACGCTCACCCTATTCAAATAATAGACCACATGATGGTCTCGAGCTTCTCTAGTATAAAAGCACTCTCCCCCTCAGAATGACAGTTCCTTCCAACCCTTTCTAGGAATATAAGAAACAAATTCAATGCGGGGCTGGAGGGTGGGTGTTGTGAGAATGTTCACAGCCATCTCAAAGAACCTTGTTTACAAGGCAGCAACCGTCTGTTCTTGGAGTAGCTCCTCACAGGCCCTTTTTACATGGCTACGCCGGCTGGGGGGGTCCGTGAGCGCGCCAGTGCATGGGCGGAGCATCCACATGGCCGCACACGCATCCCCATTCACGCCCCTCCCCACTCATCCACACCCACGGAGTAACCGCCGTTTCCCCCAGTTGCTCCGTGTGTGGGATGCGTGTTAAAACAGGCACCAGCACGCAGACACTGCCACTCACCATGGGCACATGCACTGCGTCGTTCACATGGAGCTCCCCCACCCATGAACACGCAGATAAAATCTGTGTGTTCATGGGTGGGAAGGCCACATTCTCACAACTGTCTTACTTATACTATCTTAGGTAGGAATTTAGGATGTAAAGCAACATCTATTCTATCTTGGAAAATCTGCAGATGGTTCTGAGATTATTATGGCTGCTATTGCACTAGCTTTTCTTAATGAAGCTATTGCTAACCTGCACCCTATAACCAGTTCATTTGTGCCCCCCATATAATAAATTCACGTTGCCCCCCACCCATAACCATTTAATTTGTGCCCCCGAGGCAGCGTGAATTGATTATATGTGGGGCAGGGATGCAAACGAACTAGTTATGGGGTGAGGGCAGTGTGAATTGATTATGGGGGCACAACTGAACTGGTGTTACATATATATATATATAACGAGCAAGACCGACAGGCACAGGCAACACCGGCAGCAAGAAGCAACAGGCCCTGGAGGCCAGGCTGGCTAAGCTCACTTCCGCCTCCCCCCCCCCGTAAGGCAGTGGACGCAGTCGGTCTCTCTGTGCCTGCCTTACTGCCTGCCCGGCTGCCTCTGCAGTGGAACCACTCCTGGAGTGGTGGTAAACGCTTGGCTGGGGAGGTAGGGGGGAAAGCATTGGAGGCCATGCTTGTCTATGGCCGCTCCGAGAGGTGGAGAATGGGAATTCTTCCTGTCCAGAGGGAGTAAATGTTATGTAAACTTACACATTTGTGTAATTAGGTAGAGCTTAATTAGGCCCCGCACCAAGACTTTGCACATGGCCTCACAAACTCTGGGCCCGGCCCTGGTTCCCCAACCCCTAGACTATGCAGTGGGACTGAAGTGACTTTGCATATAATTTGCATCTTTGTCATGTGTGCAAAATATGCATCTTTGCTAGTTCAGTTACTTCATTTTGGCTGCCTTGCTTACTTTGCTATTTCATTGATCACATTATTTCAGTTAGTTATTCTGGACGCAGAGGTACTATCTAGCATTAACTGGGTACTGACTAAACCAACAACAACCGTGCAACCAAAACAAAATAACAAAGTCAGCAGAAAAAAATGAAAGAAGTAAAATGAAGCGGGAAGGAAGCTTCCTACTGGATTGGTTTCAACTGGAGGAGAAACGAACGGCAGAACCACTTGGGGGGCATGGGCGTTTCTTTTCTGATTTCGAGCAGGCTGTAGTCAACTCAAGCACCATTCGTTAAAACGTTCGAGCCACCCATTTTTCACCGTTTTGGTTTGCTCTGTTTGTTTCATCCATTTCCAGTTTCCATCAGGGACGATGAAAGTAAGCGGAGTAAAACTAGAAATGGCCGAAATGAAGAGAATGAACCGGCCAACCCGAATGAGTGACACAAAAATACAAAAATGGTTCATTGATTGAGGTTCGGACGGGAAGCGTTTGTGACTCAGTTCATTCATTTCAGGTTGAATTATTCCGATTCGATGGGTTTGCTCGTTTTGGTGGGTCCTCATGTTGTCATGCCCCTTTCTGACATAACCAAGCCCCTTCCATGACATTATGAAGACATCATGTCGTTCCGTAGGGACCATGTCAGAAAGTGGCTGGGAAAACCCCTATGGCCCATCCCCCTTTCCAAGGTGGCCACTCTCTGCCTCACCCGAGCCAGTATGGTGTAATGGCTGAGTGTGCAGGACTGGGAAGTTGGAGGGGACCCTGGTTCAAGTCTTGCCTTAACTGGAAACTCACTTGGTGACCCTGGGCCAGTCACAATATTCTTTCAGCCTAACCTACCTCCCAGGGTTGTTGTGAGGATTAAAAGTTGTGTTTATCAGTTATATGTAGAGTGCCATGGAAGGGAGGCACTATATAAAGATTATTATTATTAAATGGGTTAACAGAGCTCCTCTGACTGACTGAGGGTTTCTTCACCCCGGAGCCTGGAAACTCTGGGTCAAAACCTGGCACCTCTGGGCAAACCTTGGAGGAGTGGCAATGCTAGGTACCCTGTCTCGGAGGGTCACAAGCTGCTCACACATGTTACTTGCTGTCTCCAGTACAAGATGGCTGAGGGCAAGGCTGAGAAGGGGCTTGGGTAGGGGAAGCCCAAGCCTGGGAGAGGAGGGGAGTTTAGGACTAGGCTTAAACTGGCAAAGCTGCGTAGGAGGAGATAAGTGGGGGGCTTGTGGGTCAGGATTGAGGGGTATCAGCACAGACAGCATGGAAGCACAAGCGCATTTAAAAGCTAATGTACCCAGCTGTTTGTCCGTGGCTGCTCCCATCTATTATTAATCAGTCATGTGTATCGCAGGCGAGGGAGGGGAGGGAAATGCCCATGCACAGGAGTGGGGAGAGTCGTCAACCGCTCTCTGATAAAAATCACATCCACTGCTAACAACCTGGGTAACTGGCAGAAGCTGAAGCAGGCTGGGATGGGGGTGGGGAGCATGTAGCAGAGAGATGGTTGGTTTAGGGGGGGGGGGAAGCAAGCAACCCACACCATCCCAGCTCCGAGCAGGAGCTGATGAGGTTGGGGAGGGTGCGGTTTCCCTCACCAAAGCTGTGCACGTGTACTGGGATGGCTGTGGCACAGAAAGGCTTAGGGTCACCACCTTCGATCTTTTTTTACCCGACACTTCCATTTTGGCCTGTGGGAGTGTCATCTAAAAACCCCCACCTCAGGTGGCCAACCTAGAAAGGCTTGCCTGTCCGAGCCAAAGAACCTAGGACCCTGTAATTCCGTTCTGGTTGCTCAGTCATGGCTCTCAGGCCAAGATCTTGAGCAAAGATGGAAATTCTGAGGGCAAGAAACTCTGTGAAGCCAGAGCTGAGGCCCACACGCTACGATGCCAGGACATAATGTAGGGTTGTCACCTTCCGTCTTTTTTTTACATGATACTTCCATTTTGGCCCATGGGAGTGTCCGATAAAAAACCCACCACCGGTGGCAACCCTAGGCGTGAGTAGGGACAGGACCAAGATCCAAGAAGGGGTCAGATCCCAATGAGAGGCCAGGGTCTAGAACAAGGCTACAAGGACAAGGAGACAGGAACAAGGAAGGACCAGGAAGGCAAGCAAACCAAAATCCCTCATGATTCTGTAAACTTTGACCGTATCCCCTCTCAGTCGTTCCTTCTCCAAAGTCCTAACCCAGCGAGCCTCTCCTTGTACGGAAGCTGTTCCATACCCTTAAACATTTTCATTGCCCTCCTCGGCACTTTCTCCAGTTCGACCGTATCTTTTTGGAGATGGGGTGACCAGAACTGCGTCAGAATGGCACGCAATCCTCAAGGGGTAGGCACGCCCATGGCCAGCTTTAGAATTTGCAGGGCCCATGGCAAAGATAAAAAAAATGTGGAGCCCCTTCTGGCTCCGCTCTCTCCCCGTGGCGCCGCCTCTTTAATATGAAGGAAGGTTTGGGTGGCAGGGGAAGGCTCCGGTGCACGGCAAGGCCCTAGAGGCAGTTGCGTGTGGGGCCCCACATCCTGACCTCGTGAAAACAGGGGTCACTGCAAGGCCCCCAAAAGTAGGGGAAACTGCGGGATGACCTGTGGTGAGGCTGGCCCTGGTCACACCATAGATTTATACGGCGGCAATGTGAAATTTACTGTTTTATTCTTTCTCCCTTTCTGAATAATTCCTAGCGTTCTGTTTGACCATCGCTGCATGCCAAGCAGATGTTTTCAATTCACAAGAACTCCGAGATCCTTTTCCTGAGTGGTAACATCTAGTTTAGAACCAGCACTGTGTTCACATGAACACTTACTCTGAAGTAATTGCCCCTTAACTCACTTTAGTTTTTATTTTATTTATTTTTATTTAAAACATTTTCTACCCCGGCCCCTCCTGCCAGAGGCAGCTCGTGGCGGCTTCACACAAAACCAGAGTTTAAAGTGAAGTAAGGCTGGTTCCCCCTGTGGCTATGTAAGAAAATAAGAAGTGCCATACTGGGTCAGACCCATGGTCCATCGAGCCCAGCATCCTGTCTCCGACAGTACCCAGCTATATTAGCTTGAGAGAAGTACACGTATAGGCCATGGCGGTGTGACTCATCCCTTGCTAACCACTCCCAACTACTGGTAATCACGGGTTTATAGTAAGCATTTATGGCTCTATCCTTTAAGAATGTATTAACTTCCATTTGAAGCTAGTTATGCTGCTGGCTTTTACTGCCTCCTCTGGCAATGAGTTCCACAAGTGTATTGTCAGCTGAGTGAAAAAGTACTTGCGTCTCTTTTAAATTTGCTGCCATTTAACTTCAGAGCATGTCCCCTTGTTCTCTTATTGTGAGAAAGAGCAAACAACAGTCCCCTATTTACTTTTCCCACACCACTCGTGATTCTATACACTTCTATCATATCCCCCCCTTAATCGCCTCTTCTTCAAGCTAAACAGCCCCAAACTGTTGAGACTCTCCTCACATGGAAGTCAATCCATCCCTTCTATCATCCTTGTTGCCCTTCTCTGAACTTTTTCCAATTCTATTATATCTTTCCTGAGATGGAGTGACCAGAACTGCACACAGTATTCAAGGTGGGGTCGTACCAAAGATGTATACAGCGGCATTATGACATTTTCCCTTTTATTTTCTATCCCTTTCGCAATAATGCCTAACATTCGGTTTGCCTGTTTGACTGCTGCCGTACACTGAGCCGATGTCTTCAAGGAACTATGTACAATGACTCCAGGATCCTTCTCCTGAGTGGTTACACTCAGATCAGAACATAGCATCATGTATGTAAAGTGAGGCTTATTTTTCCCTATGTGCATCACCTTGCATTTATCAACACTGAATTTCGTTTGCCATTTTATTGCCCATTCACCTAGTCATGCAAGATCTCCCTGTAGTGCCTCACAGTCTGCCTGGGTCTTAATTCTCTTGAACTATTTGGTGTCGTCTGCACATTTAGCCACCTTACTCTTTACCCCTTTCCCCAGATCATTAATTAATATGTTAAACAATACTGGTCCCAATACTGACCACAGAAGTACCCCGCTGTTTACCACTCTCCAACTTGAAAAATGACTATTTATTAGAGGTGGGACCCCGGGCCCATTACCGGCTACCGGATTTACCGGTTACCGGTTCTCTAAAAACCAGATTCCCGGATTAAATCCGGTATACCGGTACCGGTTTTATTTCATTGATTTCAATGGGGCGCTGTGTCCCCATTGAAATCAATGAAATAAATTAATTCCTTCCCCCTCCCCCTCCCAGGCTGCGCGGGTGGAAGGGGGGACACCCCCCACCCACCCTGCCCAGCCTGGATTTTTGTTTAAAAAAAGACTCAGAGGCGAGCCCACCCCCCAGCACCAGCGGCCGCGGCGTCCCCGCAGCCGCCGGTAAGTATGACCCGATCCCTGGGGGGGGTGTTTAACACCCCCCCAACCCCCCAGGGATCACCCCTACTAAAGTTCAGTGCTTGCTTACCTTGCGGAGCTCCGGCGGCGGCGGCGGGCGGTCCGGCGGCCTCAGCGCCGGCTGTGGCTGCCGGCGTCAGAGACGCTCTAGGCCTTCCGGGGAAACCCGGAAGTTCCCCGGAAGGCCTAGAGCGTCTCTGACGCCGGCAGCCACAGCCGGCGCTGAGGCCGCCGGACCGCCCGCCGCCGCCGCAGCTCCCAAAGGTAAGCGGCAAGCGCACTGTAGGGGTGATCCCTGGGGGGGTGGGGGTGTTAAACACCCCCCCCCCCCCAGGGATCGGGTCATACTTACCGGCGGCTGCGGGGACGCCGCGGCCGCTGGTGCTGGGGGGTGGGCTCGCCTCTGAGTCTTTTTTTAAACAAAAATCCAGGCTGGGCAGGGTGGGTGGGGGGTGTCCCCCCTTCCACCCGCGCAGCCTGGACTCGGGGAGGGTTTGTTTTTTTAAACTTTTTTGGTGGGGCTTTAAGTTTTTACATTGCAGCCATTTTTAAATGGCTGCAATGTAAAAAAATCCGGTACCCGGAATCCGGTACCCGGACCGGATTTACCGGGTCGAATCCGATAATGCCGGTACGCCCGGTACCGGCATTATCGGATACCGGATTTACCGGTTTTCCCGCCCCTACTATTTATTCCTACCCTTTGTTTCCTATCTTTTCACCAGCTCCCAGTCCATGACAGGACTCTTCCTCTTATCTCATTACTACTTAGTTTGCTCAGGAGTCTCTGGTGCAGGACTTTGTCAAAAGCTTTTTAAAATCCAAATATACTATATCAACTGGATCACCCCTATCTATGTGCTTAACAATCTCATACAATTCCAATAGATTAGTGAGGCATGACTTCCCTTTGCTAAAGCCATGCTGGTTTTTACCCATCAAATCATGTTTGTCAATAGGGTTAGTAATTCTGTTTTTAACAATGGTCTCCACCAGTTTGCCTGGTACTGATGTCAGGTACGGGTCTGTAGTTTCCAGGGTCACTTCTGGAGTCCTTCTTAAAAATTGGGGTTACATTTGCTAACCTCCAGTCCTCTGTCACAGAGGAGGATTTTAGTGATAAGTTCCATATTACTGATAGTAGTTCAGCAATTTCAAATCTGAGTTCTTTCAGAACCCTTAGATGAATACCATCAGGCCCAGATGACTTGCTACTGCTTAAATTATCGATATGCAAGTATCAATATGTAAATTATCGATATGTACTCCTGATTAAAGAGAAGTAGATACTTTGGAACAGCTTATCTCCAGGAATGATTGTGTGAGCAAGGAAAGGGCATTAGCGTAGGCATGTAAAACACAATACCCAACACCTACTGTTCACACAGGGTAAAAACAGATGGCGTGCCGTCAGTCCGGCGGCTCCCCAGCCTGGGGTGAGAAACAGTTGCCCCTCCCTGGGTTGGAGCACCAAACCGACATGCCCACAACTGGGGAGCTGTCCTGCTGCCCCGCACAGCCTGGGTAGGTCGGGGAGCACAATGTGGGGGTACTCTCCTCCACCCGCACCCTTCTCCCTGTCCCCCGCCATAATGGATGGCCATGGCTGCCCTCAGCCTGGTCCTGGTACGGGGGGGTGGGGTGGGGGTGTCCCAAACAGATGTGCTAGCCTGTTGTGGCCCGCTTGTAGGAACGATCATGTAATCTTATATCTTGTAATAAATTTCGTTTAACTAAGTCTGTGGGCTTAAGTGATTCTTAACTTTGGGGTGACACAGTTTGGGGAGAATCTGAGTCCTCATACTCAGACGGACCCGGTGAAGTAAATTTGTGTTTGGGAAACTCTTATGGCAAAGGTGACTGAGAGAGTTAATCCCTTGCGGGCTGGACAGTTCTGGACTGAGCTGGTCTAACGGAGCTTGAAGTGGGGAAAATAAGTCACAGATAGCTTGGAGTGGGGCAAAGAGGGTCCAGTTCCGTCACACCCCCTTGGTTCCACATGGGCAGCCCTTAGTCTGGGCTGTGACCTCAGAGTTTTGCCAAGGTCGCAGCCTAGCCTAGCTGCCAACACTCCCATGGGCAATCCCAGGCCAACATCTGGCAGGGCATGTTTATCAAAGTTGGTACCAAAGCTACCCTGTTTTTACCCACAGTCATTAACTCCAGGGTAAGCTCCTCATTAGGAATTACTCTACAAAGTGAATTAACACCGGTAAAGTAAGTAACCTAGTGGGGATTAGTCTGTTTGTGTGAACATAGCCCAAGACGTCTAGAGGCCGCATGTCCGTTTTCAATGTGGCTCACCTAGATTCAAGGAGAAGCTGGAAGAGACGTCAGTGTCACCGTAACATGCCATGTCTCCCAAATGTCCTCATGGCCATGTCTCCCCCAATTTGGCAGGGAAACCTTGCTTCTTCCCAGCATGAACCCTGGGGAGCAGATCTCTCCATTCAGACTTTGCAGGACAATTTTCCACGGGGGGGAGCGACTAGACTGGCTTTGGGACAGCTTGTGGGCTTCCTGGAACGTAGGGCTCCCTCCTCTCCTCCCCACAGCTGCCCAGAGCAGGGGAGCGGCAGAGTGGGACATGAGTTCAGGTGGCAGCAGATTAGGACAGAGATGGCTCCCAACGTATCCCGGCTGGTGGGAATTACATCCATTTGGTGCAAATGCTGCTCAGTGGAGCCTGAGAGCAGAAGGGCAGGAGGGAAGGGAGGGACACATCATGAACGCTATTTCTGCAATAGGGGAATGGCTGCCATGCCTTTCCCCTTTTGTGCCCAGTCTCTGTTTCCTATTGATCCCCATCTCTGGGTACAAGCAGAGCCAGACATAGGGGCTAGGATTCTCATTCTCTCTCTCTCTAACACACACACACACACACACTCTGCATACTGGCTGATGCCCATGAATATTGCATAGGACGGCCCCCTGGCACTCCCGACTAACGCAGCCGCAGCAAGCAGGACACTGCCAGTGGCCCTCTCAGCCCTTCCCTTCCCTTCCCTTCCCTTCCCTTCCCTGCTGCTGTTCGTCCCCGACAAGCCTGAAGTACGGGCTGTGGTTGGTCCAAGTGGGCCCAGTGAGGTTGGAGGGGGAGGGGAGAGATTGCTCCATCCAAAGAAGCAGAGTGGGTTCCTTGCAGCTGGAGTAAGAACTGGAGGATGGGGGAAAGAATGAGTCAGGAAGGAAAAGGGGGACACAACTTGCTCACATGGCAAATAGCAATGAGAGACAAATCATACGACACCCTGCCCAGGCGTGCAACAGCACCAACACACTCATGCACATGCAAACTCACACAACCAGCCACATGCATACATACACCCATATGCACACAAGCATACACACACACACACACACATGCAATCCTGCACACTCAACAGAAGCCACGTTCACACACGTCTGCACACAGTGCCCTGCACACACTCAGCACTCTCTCTCCCCTGCAGCTGCGGTACTGACAGCATTTTCCTTTCCCTGCACAGCGAGGCAAAGGGCCCAGGATTAAGCCCAGAAGGCCATGGGAAAAGAGGGTGGGACACAGACAGCAACAGTGTCAGGATCTCAGCTCCTGGGGGCAATTCTGCCCCCAACTCAGAGGAACTGCTCCCTAGCAAGGGGCCCTCCACAGCTCTCTAGCTCCAGGCACTGAGGTCCTTTGCTGGCCCACAGCTGTAGTATTTCCCACTGATGTTCTATCCACAACAGAAAGAGTGAGGGGGTAGTCACTGCACACTGAGGGAGAAGAGTGGGGTCTACTGCTAATAGTGTTTGCTGCAAGTCAGCGGGAACTCCTGGACTCTATTCTGTTCCTAGCTTTGGTACCAACTCTGATAGAGGGGGACTACAAAGGGAGAGTGCCCCTACTGAGCCCCGCAATCATACTCCCAACAGAATAGCGCCCACTAGCGCTATGCTGCGTACCTGTGTCAGAACTGACTGTGAGGGGAGAGCATCCCCCTCCTGCCCAACCTGCAGAACAGCACCCCCTAGTGTCATGCTGCAGAACTGACTGTGAGGGGAGAGCATCCCCCCCCTGCTACCCACCCTGCAGAACAGCACCCCCTAATGACACGTTGCAGCACCTGTGTCGCAACTGGCTGTGGGGGAAGAGTGTCTCTTGACTAAGCCTCCCCACTCCCAACAAAACAGCACCCCCTAGCACATGATGCAACAGCTGTGTTGGTACAGACTGTGAGGGGAGAGCATTCCCTACTGCCCCTGCTCTTTACAGAACAGCGCCCCTAGCACCTGCTGAGGCACCAAGATCAGTACTGACTGTGAGGAGACAGCCTACCCTACTGAGCTCCTGTCCCATTCCCTGCTGCACAACATTCCCTACACACTAGAACCAGCAGCACTGACTGTGAGGGGACAATTTCTCCTACTGAGCCCCCATCTTGCTCCCTGCAGCAGAAGGTTAAAGCCCTGGGGATACCCTTCATTTTCCAGGGGCGGGAACTCCGAGGATTCAAGCCTCTCTGCAGCACCTCAAAGCTCTTTGCAGTCATTCCTCCTCACACTCTGCTCAAATCCCTAATGACCTGGGAAAGAAACTTAGGCAAAGAGAGGGTAAAGGACTGGGCAAGGGTCACACCGCAAGTCAGAGGCAGAGCTGTGGAGAGACCAAGGAGTCCTGGCTTCCTGACCCCACTCCAGTGGCCAGAGCAGCTTGCACAGCTAGCCCCAGTGACAGCAACTGGGGCTTCAGTGCGGAAGGGCTCTGGGTGAGTCGCAGAAGAGGTAGCTGCTTCAGAAGGCAGGAGCCTTCACCCCATCCGCACTGCCCCAAAGAGTGCAAATGGGGGGCCCACAGGGACAACCGTAAGACAGGGCACCATCTCCACCACCACCACCACTTCCACCACGCACACAAGTGGTTTGATCCTGAGGTGCCACCCTGAAGAGATCCTGATCTAAGAGTGTGGCAGGCCCAGGCTGGTTTCTCAATTATCGGTCTACTCTAAGGGCAAGAGGGTGGGGTCTCTAGGGTGGGCGGGGGTCAGGGTTTACCCATGAAGGCAGTGCTGTACCAGCTCAAAGAGGACCCTCCCCACCAGAGTGGCAGCAACCCAAGGAGGAAGGACGTTCTCAGAGTGGATGGGGATGGGGCCAGCACTCCACCCTCACCCACTCTGAGAGCTTCCTTCTTGACAAGGCACTTTGCAAGCAGCCCAAGTGCCGCTAGGAAATTTTAAGAGTAGGTAGGGGTTGGGCTTCACTCCCTTCCCCTCTGAAAATTTCTTAGCGGTCCTCAGGCTGCTTGCAAAGGCCGCCCCACGCCCCTGGAGTCCAGGGTCTGGGCTCAACTGAGCCCCCTTGCTCCGTGGCAGTTACACCATTAAGGGAAGCCAGAGATATTTCCTGCTGTTGGTACCAGGTGAGGGGGATGTTTGCAGTCCCCTCTGGGTAGGGTTGCCACCTAGGCACATTTTTAAGGAACGCTTATGAAAAATACATGTTACAGGGCCTGCACTGGCACCTGAGGCCGGCAACATGTATTTTTCATAAGTGTTCCTTAAAATTTTGCATAGGTAGCAACCCTACCTCTGGGAGACAGAGTGGGTGTCCCTGGCTTGGAAAAGCCACCGGCTGTTCTCTAGCCAGCATCCAAGTAATCCCAGCGAAGAGGAGCTCTCCGTTCTGAAGCTCTCCCTGCCGCGCCCACCTCTCTCCCATCCCATGATATCCGGCTGCTGATCTTTGCCAGGAGCCAGCCGTTTTGCCAGGGTCAAGGGAAAGTGAGACTCTCGCAGTGTGAGGGAGTGTGCCTGTCGGTGGGGGCAGCAGTGTGCATCTGAGTCAGCATGTGTGGGGAGCGAGCAGATCTGTGTGTCAGCGTATGCCAGCGTGGGAGTGCGTGCCAGCCCCTGAGTCTCTCAGCGTGCGGGAGTGGAAGCAGAGATGCAAAAAGCATTCCCATGTATCCCAATGGAATCAGCCTCTCACCCTCCCCACCCCCCCATGCCTCATCCCTGAGGCAGTAGCTAAAGGCCCCCTAAACTCTGTAACAAGCTGGGCTGACATCTACTCCCTCTCCCCCCCCCCCGTCCTCAGCTTGGGTCAGGTGCTGGCAACCACTCTGCAAAGCCTCAAGAGTGACCCAATCTCTGTTCAATCCCGAGGGAAGGGGAATTGGGATAAGCTAGTGACAGATGTGGCAAACCCCCCCACAGCAGCCCAGCATCTGTAACCCACAACAATGCATTCAAGTGCTGAAATGCAGCTGTCTCTGGGATGGGGCCGCTGGATACCAGCCACAGCAGGAGCGTGGCAAGGATCCTGCATCCAATTGCCAATGCCTGGGGAGCTTCAGGAGACAGAATGTAACCCCGAAAGCTGGGATTTGGCCAGGACCCTAGGATCAACAACAGAGCGCTTGAGAAGAGAGCCTTGAAAATTTAATGACCTGAAATGGCCTGGCTATTAGTTTTAAGTAGCATCCAAAAGACACAACCCCCAGCAGCGCAGCTCCCATACTGGGGCCAGCACTGACTGTAAAGGGAGGAACCTTGCTGCTGAACCCTCAACCGCACACCCTGCAGCACAGCACCCCCTAGTGGTAGCTGGGCATAGCACTCTAAGGGGAAGAGCATCTCCTACTGAGCCCCCAACCCCACTCCTTGTAGCACCGTACCCTGTAGTGCTTGCACCCCCTTGCCCAATCCCTACCGAGTTGCTGTGAATTTGGGAGTGAAACTGCATCTAGGCTGGATTATGGGATTATCCCCTCCTGCTGCATCCTCGTCCTGGATAGCGATACAAGTACTGTGGCAAAAGCCTAGGTGGTCTAGTGGCTACGGTGCTGAAGCTGAAACTGAGAGACCAGCGTTCAAATCCCATGATAGCCAAGAGCTCACTGGGGTGTATTTAGTTGTGATGGTGCTGAGCGCTGTCATGCTTTAATCCTGCCAGGAGTGAGGCCTTCACTCTCAGCAGGATTCGGCCCAGGTGCCAAACAAGAGCGATGGCGGCCTGGGGGACAGTGCAATGTGTTAACGTGCGTCCATGCAGCCCTGCCCCACACTGCTCAGAGTGGCCCATCCCCCTCTCTGATGGGTGGCCACAGCAGCCTCTATGGCTGCCCAGAAGTGCCGCGGACCCAGACTGGAGTAAGTGTGAGCGGGACGTCAAACGTGATGGCCTGCTTTACCCGGGTTCAGCATCTGTTGCACGGGCCATGGTGGTGCAAACCTATACTCCAGCTTAGGCTAACATCTGGCAGCTGCATTCAGTTGTGACGAGAGCACAGATTTCCACACGTGGTAAAGTGTGGAAATCCATGCCATCATCACCTCTGAAAACACCCTGGGTGGCCTTGGACAAGTCACTGCCTCTTGGCCTCAGTTCCCAGTCTGTAAAATGGGAATAATAGTGACGTACCTGACTATGGTGAGGGCAACTAGATAAGGATGGATTGTAAAGTACTTTGAACAGTGAATATGCGATATTAATAATATCTCAGAACCTCACAATCCAAACGTGTCCTTTAATTTTTAAATTTCAATTTGATAACCCTACATGTAGCACACAGGACATGTTTACCTATACTGCCGGCCAGCCCAGAGACAAGGGGTGATTTCAGACGTGCCGGGCCGTCCTTCGGCCACGGCACGGAATCACCTTTTGATTCCCCTCCAGAATCAGATCGGCCCATCAACAGACGTGCCGGCTGATTCCAGAGGCGGATCGGGGGAGGGGCTATGCGGCGCAACATGCGGCCGTACAGCCCCGCCCCCCCACGCTCCCGAGGCCGCCCGCACTCTGGAAGACGGCCGGCGCAGCGGCCAATGCGGGAGGCTGCCCACCCATCCCCCGGGGTATTGACCACGGCCCAGAATCAGCGGCGGTCACGGTCGCTGATTCCGGGCCGTGGTCCGGTAGCAGACGTGACGTGATCACGGTCAACCACGGTGAATACCCCATGGTTGACCGTGGTAACGTCACATCTGTTGGGCCGAAAAGAGATTCCCACCGGGTGTTCACCCCTGGCGGGAATCGCTTTGACCACGTTTTTGGAGCTCCGGCTGCCCGGACCTCCGAAAGCGTGGTCAAGGCAATTCCCGCCGGGGGTGAACATGTGGCGGGAATCTCTTTTCGGCCCAACAGACGTTACGCCACCACGATCACCACAGGGGGATTCACTGTGGTTGACCGTGGTCACGTCACGTCTGAAAACACCCAAGGATGCAACAGGTGCACGGCACAAAGCATGCGTGTTTGTGTGGGCACTGGCTGATCTGGGGAAGGAAGCAGAGCCCAATCACCCAGCCTCACCCACCAGCCTCCAAATGAGATCCTGGATCCAGCTGTCCACAGCTGCAGAAATCATGAGGTCCAGAAGCAAGAAAGCCAAGGGATGTGATGGGAGGATCCCAGGGAGAAGTGCTCTGGGTGCTACCTATATAGCTTGTCAGCTGAGTAGGTGGGTAGCAAGGAGTGGGGAAGGTTCCCAGGAGAGAGAGGTGCAGAGTTGGGGGGGAGGGGGGGGGATAAAGCAGACAACAAAGATAATGCAGAGCAGCCGAGGGCACCGCTGAGATAGAGGTGCTTGAGGGGCAGGAATCTGGATAGGCCCAGTTGCTCATAGCTACCTAGCACAAATGCATCAGTGCTTGCGTTTCTATCCATCACCTCAAATGCAGCCGTGCACCATACCGTACTCTAGCTCTGTCTAGCATACCTAGGATTGCCATCATACCTAGGATTGCCATCGTACCTACGATTGCCATCATACCTAGGATTGCCATCGTACCTAGGATTGCCATCTCTTGCAGTTTGACCCGGAGCCCTAACCAGAAGTTCCTCCTCATTCCCTCTCTAGATTTCGGGAACAGCTCCCTCCCCTTTCCTTCCATGGTAAGACAGAACCTGGGAAAGAAGACCTGGGATCGGATTCCTGGGGCCCCTATGTGCAGGCCTCAGAGGAAAAACTTGAGAGTGGAAGGATTCCTTGAGTTTTGGTCTGGGCTCCAATACAAAGGGATCCTGTGTGCAGGCCCCTATGAGCGGGCAGAAGTCATGGAACTGGACTTTTAGGGTGTTGGAATGGGCCCTGCTAAAAGTCCCCGGGGCATAGAGAGAAGATTAGGGACTGGATTTATGGACTCCTGGACCAGATTCTGTGTGCAGGCTTCTAAGAACTGATTCCTAAGATCTTTTGCAAAGGCTCTGCAGTCTCCTCCTATCACTGATGCACCCCACCCCCAGGAGTCAGGAGCAGCCCCTCGCCTGAGAGCACTCACTGCCCCTGCCCTGAGCCCGCCCCAGATTCATCCCTCCAGGTCTCCTTCTACTTACCCAAGGCAAAACAAAGTAGCAGGGAGGGGCCCAGCACCGCCATGCTGGGTAATTCCAATCCCGGGGTGCACCCTCCTTGGACACTGTGGGCTCCCCCGGCTGTGGAAGCCGCTTCCTGTGATCAACAGACAGACGATCCTTGGAAGGAATCTTCCAGGAGGGTATTTATAGCGCAAGGGCTCAAGTCCCCCCCAAGACACACAACGCCTGGAGCCCGGCGCCTTGGATTCAAGTCCCAGCCGGATGCGCCTGTGTCTGGGGCAGCTGTTCCTGTCCGGCAAGAGGGGGCGCCGAGCTCCCACCCGCCCCAGCAGCAGCGCCTAGTGCTGCAGCTCGGCTGCCCCCGACAGCGCCACGTGTCCCAGGAGGGGACGGAGAGACCAGGACGCCCCTGCTCCGGGGCAGACGGTGGATCCGACTGTAGGAGCCATAAAAGTTGCGGGACGCCGAAGAGCGGGCGGGCTGCGTATTGGGGAGCCCCCCCAGCAAGGAGGAGGCGCCGCTGCAATCGGCTAACGCGGCTGTGCTGCTACGGGAGCCACAATTCGCACCTGTGCCCGCCCAGGTGACCGGGAAGCAGCCTCGCTTGCTCGCTCCGATGGGGGCAGAGAGCCCCGCCTGGCTTCCCGGATTGCCAGGGCAGGGCAGTCCCAGCCCCGCGATGCCCAAGCCCTTGGGTGCCCGGTCGGGGCGCCGAGGAAGGGGGTTCAAGTGTGGGGCCTGCGCCCTCGCGGGTGTCCAAGGTGCTCCCAGCTCAATGGATCCGGCCCGGTCCCAGGTCCGGTCTTGCCGATTCGTTCCCGCGGCGCCGGCGCTGCTGTTTCAGATCCGGAGGGTCCCCAGCTTGGCCATCTCTGCGGAGAGCAAAGTCAGCAAAACCCAACCTGGCAGCAGCCGCCGCCGCCGCCGCCGCGTCCTCCGGGGAGCTGCGTGCCCGCTTGCCGAGGGGGACGGTGCCCGGCTCGACTCAGGGCATGATGCCGGCTCCACCGTCCAGTCTGTGCCCCCGACGTGCTGGGAAGGAGGCGGAGGGGGTGGCTGGGGAGCAGCAGCTGCCACGGGCGAGGGGGCGGGCAGCCGGTTCCAGGGGGTTGGGGTCTGCGGGCAGGGATCAGGTGGGGACCCAGCGCACTGCAGAGCCGGCTGCAGGAGAGGGCGACTGGGCTGGGGATGAATCAAAGCGTGCGCCAGTCGGAGGGGGAGGGCCCAGCGAAACTTGATGCATTGCAGCATCAGCGAGCGGCGTCCGAGGGGGGGGCCACGCACCCACCAGACGGGGGGGGAGGGGGATGAAACAGACACTGTCCCCCGTCTCCCCCCAGCGACGCAGCGACAGGAACTGGCAGCAGGAGCCGCGTTTGGGGAGAGGCTGCCGGAGCCGGGGGAGGGATGCGTCAGCGAGTGACAGAGAGAGACTCTGCAGTGGAGGCAGGAGCTCGGCGTACACAGCCGCCCGCCCGTGCTATCGCGCCCCCCAGCACACAGCCCCCCTGCCTGCCGTGCCATCCCGACCTGGACTCCCCCCAGACTCCCCAACTCTTCCCATATCCACACCCCCTAACCCTGCTAGTCCAGCCTCAGCACACAGCCCGCCCTGCCTGCCGTGCCATCCCAACCTGGACTCCCCCCCAGACCCCCCAGCTCTTCCCATATCCCTGCTAGCCCAGCCTCAGCACACAGCCCCCCCTGCCTGCCGTGCCATCCCGACCTGGACTCCCCCCAGACCCCCCAGCTCTTCCCATATCCACACCCCCTAACCCTGCTAGCCCAGCCTCAGCACACAGCCCCCCCTGCCTGCCGTGCCATCCCAACCTGGACTCCCCCCAGACCCCCCAGCTCTTCCCATATCCCTGCTAGCCCAGCCTCCCCCCCACTTTCCCCCAGATCCCACAGCTAGTCCCCGCCCCCAACATCTCCGCTTGGGCTCCCCCTCCCTCCACAGCTGTGCCCGTGCCCCTCAGCATCGATACCCAGGCCCCTGCCATCCCAGAGTTTCCTGCCACCCCGACTCTGGGCATCTTTACACATAACAGGGATCCCATGTGTGTTGGGGGAAGCACGAGTTAGCCTGGTGTGTCTAGAACAGTCTAAACACATGTTGGGAGACTGGTGAACACTGGCCCTTTTCACACAGACACCGTAACGCTGATAAAAGGGGTGTGACATGTTATTATACATGTTCCAGGGCTGCAGGTGTGCGCTGTGGGTGCCCTGCAACATGTACAATAACATGTAACGCCCCTTTTATCAGTGTGTTAGTGTGTCTATGGGAAAAGGGCCACTGTGTTGTCGCTAGGGTGCTCTGGTCTCTCTGAGTCCATTGCTTCCCGGGCCCTCGCCGCAGGTGCAGAAACCCCCTCAGCCTCTCGCATTAGCTTTCCCAGCCCGTGTACCCTGCGGGGCCAGCAGCTCCCATCCTAGTGTGAACTGCAGCAGAAGCTCTTACAAGCGCCACTGCCTTCAGCCTCAGCCAACCCATTAGCACCTTCTGAGAGGGGGGGGGGGGCTTTCATCCCCACTAGGGGCATCTGCTCTGATCCGGATGGACCAGCTGGCTCAGGGAATGGAGGAGAGGGCTGGTCTCTTGGGAGAAGATGAGATTTGGCAGGTCTCTGTCCCTCACATCCCATGAGGTCTCTCCATAACCCCCTCCTCCCTCCCTGGCATCCCAGCTTGGGCTTCCTCTCCCTACACAGCTCTGCCAGTGCCCCCCAGACTTCTCTGAGTCGGGGCAGAGCTCGAATTGGGTCACGTGTTGCAGCTCCCTCTGAGCCCATGAACTTGGGGGCTGGGGTAGAGGGCATGCTCCCTCATGCAGCCACTGGCAGGGACATCAGCGAGGCCCAGCTCATCGGCTTCACAGGTCGATTCCGCCAGTACCTATAGGTCTATTCCGCCTAGCTACACCTCATCCCAGAGTCTTCACTAGGGTGTGGGCCCCTCTGCGAAGAGCCCAGTAAGGTGTGGGGCTGCACTTCCCTGGACACACCTCTAAAGATGGGCCCTCCCCAAGGGAAGGCAGATGGGACATCCCCCCCTGGCCTCAGCACTCATCCCCGATGGTTTCCCTTGGTTCTTTGTCCCCGTCTGTCTCCCTGGAGCTCCCAGAAGCGTCGGCTCTGGACAATGAAGCGTTGCTCTGTTGTGCTTGAGGCCTAGGTGTTGCTGAGGGAGAAGTCAGGTCGGGCCCCTCCTAGCTGTGTGGGGAGCAGTGCTACATCCAGGGCACCAGCAGAATTAAATGGGGGGAGGGGGGAATTTTATGGGGAGGGGGATTGGGTTTTTTTGTTTTTAGGTGGCTGTTTTTAAAATTGATTGTAAGCCACCCTGAGCCATTATGGGAAGGGCAGCATATAAACCTGAATAAATAAATTCAGAGTGGGGGCGTTAGAGAGCTCATTCACCCCGCCCCTGATAGGGCCACATCCCTTTCCCAGCATCATTAGAAAGGGGGTGGGAAGGCCCTTCCCCCTCACCCATTTCAATTGCGACTCTGGTCCCTGTCTGAAGGACTCAGAAAGGGCAAGTCAGGGGGGTGCAACGATAGCCCACGTCCATGGACTTGTGCAAAATGCTCATGGGGATCCCCTCCTGACCGGAATATTTGACAGGCACACACTGACTCGTCTATTACAAAAAGGGAAATGTTAATGCAACTTATTGTTGACAAACATAATTTAATTGGGGCTCCCTGCACTACAGGACCAGTGGCCCCATATGTTATGTATCTGTTATTCCTAGTTTACTCATGCCCCCCCCCCCCAATTGCCATGGGCCCTTCATACACTGGGGTTCCTCGCACTTGAGAACTCAGGGATTCTCGGCCTGGTGGTCATTTCAAGTTTGGGGCCCCTGCATAGACCCCAGCAGCCCTCCTCCCAATACATGGGGCCCCTTTGCAGTCACACAGTCTCCATCTGTCTAGGATTTGGCCCTTGGGTGAGGAAGGCTGCTTCTGCCATTCACCTGTTGGCACAGACCTCCCAACTTCCATTTTGTGGCAGGGGACTCTGCATGGAAGGAATCGGGGAACTCATTGGGGGGGGGGGGGGGGAACCAGAATGAGGAAGTGGCAAGAAAGGCTCTTTCATTGGCAATCTGAGCACAACATCAAGGCTACCCCCTACTGGATAATTAGCTGCGGCATTCCTGCAGTGCTGCATAGAGCTGTGAAATCCCCTTCAAAGTAAAACTGGACAGGATCTGCTGCAGGGGCAGCTCTGCCACTAGGGAGAGACAGGCGTCTGCCTAGAGTCAGGGGGCCAAATGCCTCTCCTCATACCTTCACTGCCTTTCAGGGGTGTCGCTAGCTACCATGGAGCTGAGTCCAGGCCCTGGTCTATATGGGGTCCCTTTGCAAAAGACTTGAGCATTGCTAGGGAATTTTCAGAGTGGGTGGAGGTGGGAATGGGACTAATGCTCTGCCCCTATCCACTCTGAACATTTTCTACCGGCACCCAGGCTGCTTACAAAGGACCTTACTACAAAGGAAATTTTCAGAGTGTGTGGGGGTGCCAGCTTCAGTGGCACCACTCCAGGGGCGTCACTTGGAGCCAGGGCAGCACCACAGTCTTTTTAGGGGGAAGGAGAAGGCTGTCCAGGCCGGGAACCTTGCAAGAGCCGCTGCTTAGGACGATGTTGTGCTTAGAGGGGCCCGTCATTGGGACACGAGCCCAGGCCTACCATAGCCTTGCTATGTCACTGCTGCCTTTCGCTGTCCCTCCTTTTACCTTCACCGTACCAGATTGGTTTGAGCCCCCCCCCCCCCTGCCAGCTGGTCTCCAGACTACTGGGCAGGGGCATAGCTATCATACCTCCCGGGGTGGGGGTGGGGGGGCACAAGGCCTGTCTTGTGGTGCAGCTGGGCAGAGGCTGAGCTGAGCAGAAGCGCCTGCAGCATCCGACATGCATGGGGCGCACCCGCAAGCACCGATGGCAGCATGAGACAGGCAGCGCAGCCTCCGCCTCCGGATCTCAGGCACTGCAAGCAGAGGGAGAGGGAGGCACTGCGGGGAGGGGTGGGATGGGGGGAGAGGATGGTGGCAGGGGGGCACGTCCATTCCAACCTAGTTACGCCCCTGCTACAGGGCCATGAGGCAGGGAGGTGAGGGTCGCTGGTGGGAAGGGTGGGACATCCTGGGACACAAGGGCAGACCTCCCAACAGTTCCCATTCAGGATTCCTCTTTGGGTGCTGAATCCCACTGTCAGGGGTGTTTGTGTGTGTGTCAAAGTCTTTCTTGAAGGAGGGAGAGGCGTCATGTTCCTTGCTATTTCAGGCACCCGTGTGCTCTGGTTAGTCCTTTCTCGTGTCTATTTGTGGCAGATTTTTTAATAGTCTCTGAGCGTTATCTAATGAGATGATAGGCTGCTGGAGTCGCTGTAGCCCCCACGCGGCCCCCAATCACATGTTTTAGCGCATCCAGCCTAATCAATGGGCAGCCCCTGCCTGTATTTCATATGCTTGCGGCAGCTTCCACCAGTGACACTAGCAATCTCCCTCCCCATGGCTCCCTCTCAGCTGAGAGCTGTGCTAGAGATCTCCCCCCCCCCTCCCCACTTTTCAGCTGAGAGGCATCTCTGGGTCAGGGAGGTTGCTACTGCTACCACCTCTCAGCTGCCCAAGCATGATGGGCAGGACTCTATGTGCTGGCAGAGGCTGCAGGCGAACCTAATTAACGGGACGAGGACATGTGGGCACCCATTAGCCCTGCCTGGCCTGCCTGGTGGACTCACAATATTCCTGGACTCTGCCGTGAGCGGAGGCTCTGGTGACCACATGGCAGACGTCTAACAGACGGGCACACGGGACGGCCAATGTGGGGGGGCTATCGTCTCGTTTTGAGTCCACCCTCTGTTTCTTGTTGGATGGATTTTTTTCCTGTGCAGACGCTTAGGGTACGGTGAATCATGTAGTGGGCAGGGGGGGCTTGAACTTGATGTCCCTTTCAGCACTGGGACTCTCTGACAAAGGGATTAGAATTCAAGCCTCAGTCACCTCTTTCCTGGCTGCCTCCCAGGAAAAGCACTGGAGAGCGGGCAATGGGGAGATTGATGGAAGGACGAGAAGCTAAGTAGGATGATCAGCAGCAGAGCGTCTGTCCTTTATGCCCTTGGACTGTTGGGAGGTGCATGCGGGCACATGTGCGAAGGGGCGGAGCTTATTGGCTGAAGGGGCGGGGCTTGTCCTTGAGCGCTTCAAAACGTTGAGAGGAATGAAGGGGATGGGGCCTGGCAGGCTGGCTGAAGTGTGGCTCAGAGGGGCAGGACAAGGCTGGCCCACCCACCACCAGAAGACTAGCGTGGGCCTGCTACCCAGTTCTGTCTCCATTCCCCTTCAGATTGGTCCTACCCAGGGCTTACTTTGTGTAGGACCTGCCAGGACTCAGCCCTGGGGGGGGGGCAATTCAATTCAGGGTGTGAGAATGAGCTCCAGGCTCTCTTCTCAATTGGGCTGTGCACCCTGAAATGTGAAAGACCAATACTGGACATCTCACAGCTGGAAAACCCCTGGCTGGTTTGTTTGGCTTTCATTTATGGCTTTCCTGCCACCCCCTGTGCTAGACATCTTATAGATTAAATCACAAGACCTCCTGTTTTATATCCAGCTGTTCAGAGACAGGTTAGTCCAGTGGTTGTGCTAGCTTGAGAATAGGGTTCCCACAAGGAATGGATAGCATGGTGACCTGTTGGGTGCTTCTCCCAGGCCCCCGTGATTGACCACTGTCAGAGACAGGATGCTGGGCTTGATGGACCGTTGGTTTGACCCAGTATGGCATCTGACCAGCTCTGGGTGGAGAAGTGTGGCTTCTGGGGCAGACTTGCGCCCCAACAATTCATATTTTAAACAAATTAAGCACTGACCTTGCCTCTCATCCCCTGCCCAGCAACCCTGGTTTCTTTGGCCCAGTGCTCTGCGGTCTGGAGGTGGTCTGGTGTTCGGCACCCATGACCGAGGACAGCCGACTATCTAAAGCCTCCCCGGTGCACTCAGGCACCCATTGATTGATGCAGACATTCCCAAGCTATGGGTTAGACCCCCAGTTGGGGCAACGCCCCCATGGATGCAGTTCACAATCCAATGGATATTTGATATACTTTGCTTGCCTTTTGCTGTTGTGGGGGGGGGGGGTCATGGGATTATATTTAAGTCTCAAAATGGGGTCACAGGGCGGGGGGGAAACCTTGGAAACCAACCACTGTTTTAGTGCAAGAAGTCCCCACTGGGCTCTGCTACTTCAGTCCAGGAAGCCACGCTTACATAAGCAGCCTCTATTTAATTGACGGGAGATGTGCCCGTGCGTGCGAGGGGCAGAGCTTATTGGCAGAGGGGGGCGGGACTTGTTCCTTTGGTTGCTCAAAATGCTGGGAGCCCTGCAGGTTACAGGAGGATAGGGTCAGCCTGTGGGATGAAGGTAGCTGTGCTCTCCGATCCTAAATCAGGCAAACTAGTTGCAATCACTCAAAGTAATTGATGGGTGCTGGTTCCTCCAGGTCTACTGAGGTTTGCTCTGGTGACTGGCAAAGGAGGGGTGTGGGCCTTTATGGTCTCAAGCAATCAGACCCAGAATCACTGAGCCTGGCACTGCTGTAGACCTCCAGCATTGTCCTTTCTGCCTCAGCAGCAGGGGACTGATGATCACTATCCTCTTACAATCTGGGAAACAAGCAACTCATGGACTCCCAATCCCCCCTCCCTGAAACTCGGGAGTTCACACCGCAAGGCAGTGCTTCTGCTCTGCTGTGCCTCCTGCTAGGAGAGGTAGGGATTAGAATAGCGGTGAATTTGCTCCTGCAGCCATCACCGCTGCCTGTGCCTACAGCAGGGAGGTTAACCTCTTCCCTGGGCAACACCAACCAAAAAATGCCAGGACCTGCCTGGGCTTGGCTCACAAGGCACAGCAAAGATCAAAGGCCCTCCAGGGCTGGCTCTGGGGGAGCAGCTGCTGCTGCTCAGCCACCATGCAGCAGGCTGTGCAGGGCCAAGGGTGACACCCAGAGCAGCCTCCTCCCCTCCCAGAGCTACAGTCAGCTTCCCCACTGACTGCTGGGAGATGGGGCTGGCTCACGCCAGGCGGAGAGCACAATTGCCTGAGCAAGCTTTGGTGAGCCACTTTCCCATTCCTGCTGCAGCCTCAGCCATAGACTCTTCTGGCTCCACTTTACCTCTGGTGCTTAATTTGTAAAAAAAACCACAAATGAATTGAAGCCACACCCCCAGAAGCCACACCCCCATCGCAGAGCTTGTCAGAGCAGGGAACTGAGACCTAGCCCACTTTCAGACACGCCCCCACCCCCCAGCACATATTCTGGCTGCGGGGGGGAATGCGCAGCCAGGCTATGCACGGGGATTGGCTGGTCTGGAAGCCTCCCCCACCCCGCGCGGCTTTGCCGGCAGAGACGCACAGGGATCTTATTCTTTGTAAAGCGCCAGGTACATCACTGGCGCTATAAAAATAAAATAATAATAATAATAATAAATTAATAATGCAGAGCTCGATTTCTTGCTCTGCATCCCTGCACGTCTCTGCCAACAAAGCCGTGCCGGGGGGCGGGGAGGGGCTTTCAGACCAGCCGATCCCCGCGCATATCTTGGCTGCGCACACCCCCACCCCCCGGCAGCCAGAATATACGCTGGGGGGGTGGGGGCATGTCTGAAAGTGGCCTGAGTCTCCAGTGAGCAACCCAACCAATGGACTAATCTGCCTTTCTACAGTTGAATATAAAACAAGAGCACTTGTGATTTAAACTAATGACCAGCACAAGGGTTGGGATAGGAAATTAATTACTGAAAGCCAAATAAACCATCCAGGGGTTTTCTGTTTCCAAATCTGAAATAGCCAACATGAGCCTTTTCCTGGTATTTCACATTTTGGGGTGCGCACTCCTACTGGGAACATTTCCCAGGGCTCAGCCCCCAACCCCTTGAATTTAATTGCCAGGGCTCCTGGGCCCTGGCAAGCCCACCCCATTAAGCCCTGCTTACCCCGAAGACCCTCACAGGATGAACCAGCAAGTCATGACCCACCAGCTGAGAACCAAGAGCATATCTATAGTAGGAACAGGTGGAGCAGCTGTGCCTGGGGTCGCAAGTTGCACAGGGCATGCTCCTCATACAGCTGCATCCCCTGCTACTGGGTGGGGGGCACCAGGGCCCATCCCAACCTAGTTGATGGCCATGCTTGCTGAGAATCACTGCCCTACAGTGCCACAGCAGCTGTGAAAAGCCCGGCTTGAAGTAGCTAGTAGCTCTTCCCACAACTAGCTGCTGTCCCGCTCATTTCTCATGTTTAAAGGCTGGGCCTGGAGTAGATAGGAGTCTCTCTTCACTCACAGCCAGTATTCCTTTGCTTCCTTCCAGTGTCCTCTGTTGGGAGAGACTGGGATCAGTAAGTAGCAGAAAGAGCCCAGTGTTTGAGGAGTTAAATAATGGAGTGATTTTGTGCTTCGAAGACCATGTGGTTCCTGCAGGCCTCAGTGCCCGGCTCCCTTAACATCCTGCTCACAGCAATGTACATTTTTTAGTAGCTTCCTCTCTGCTTCTTCCTTATGTTTTTCCAAGCTCCTCTTGAAAAGAGTAAAAGTGAACACCTTGGCTCCAGCCTCCCACCTCTTCCTGGCTCCAGATCCTGGTCTGGCTTCCCTTGCATGCCTTCCTCAGGGGCGCGGAATCGAAAGTCACTAACTGAGACAGGAGACAGATCCCTGCTGCTGCATCGAATAAGGAACACGCTAAGGACGCTGAAGAGCAATGAAGGGCAGATGCTTGGAGCAGAGAGGACTCGGCAAGGCAGAGACTGGTGCTACCCTGTTCTCCTCATCCACTAGGGATGGGCGAACAGAACCGAGTTCGGAAATTTGGTTCGGCTTGAAAATCGAGTTCGGTCTGGAAGTTTGGTTCGGTCGACCGAACTATTCGAGTTCAGTCCGAACTTCCGAACAGAGTTCAGAAATTCAAACCCCATTGAACTAAGTGGAATATTATCTTATAGGGATGGGCGAACAGAACTGAGTTTGGAAATTCGGTTCGAAAATCGAATTCGGTTCGGTCGACTGAACTGGTCGAGTTCGGTGGTCCAAACGCCGAACTTCCAAACCGCGTTCGCCCATCCCTATCATCCACCCCCAATTCCCTCTGTGTCCATCACCCCAGGGGAAAGGAGTATAATCACAAGGTTAATGACAGCACCAGAACCATGCGGATTGAGGCAGCAGCAGCTTCCTGCAAGATTAACAAGTCCCGCCCCCCCTTTGCCAATAAGCTCTGTCCCTCGCACGCGCGGGCACATCTCCCGTCATTCCAAGTGCTTAGGAGCAGAAGCTCGCCTGCTGATCATTCCACTTAGTTTCATGTTGTTCTAATTTCTCCCCATTTCCTCTCAAGACCTTTTCCTGGGTGGGTGCCCGAGGCTTGAATTCCTGTCTCTTTGGCCGCTTTTAGACGAGACACATTTGCGCATGATTGTTTAAAAATGCGCTTGTTTTAATGCTCGTTTAAACACCTAAACCGTTTTAAATGTGTATTTGCCGTGAACGTGTAAAAGCCCAAACCGTTTTGAATGTGGTTTTTAAATAATGCACATTTTTAAAAACCAGTTTTGAGCAACTCTGATGATCGGGGGGATGCCAAAACCGGTTTTTAAACATTTGCATTATTATTATTATTATTAACAAACATTTATATAGCGCCAGCAGTGTACATGGCACTTTACAAAGTAATAAAATAGACACGGTCCCTGAAATAGACACGGTTATTTAAAAACCACATTCAAAACGGTTTGGGCTTTTACACGTTCACGGCAAATACACATTTAAAACGGTTTAAGTGTTTCAACGAGCATTAAAACAAGCACATTTTTTAACAATCATGCGCAAATGTGTCTCATCTAAAAGCGGCCCGAGTCTGTCTCTTGAAAGAGGGATATTGACCCCCTGCAGGAGGAACAATGGGATTCAACACCCAAGGAGGTACTGTCCTTCCTAGATAGGGACTGTTGAGGGGTACATGCTCTGGTGCTATGCTCCTTTCACAGAACTGGGAATGGAACTCAGTAGCTGGGTAGATTCCAGAGGACACCCCCAGCCTAATAATGGATCCACCCTAGGATGCAATATGGGCCAATTTTATAATGCTGCTGGCCGCTTAAATTGGGATTACTGCCAGAGCTCCCTAAATGTGCAAGAGGGCCAAGATATCGGCCCCTGCATTCCTTTCTCCACAGCTGGGGGATGCTATACCCCAGGCAGAAGGGATAGACAGCAATCCATAAATGGGGAGAGGGGGTGGATGTGTTCCTGGAGGGTTTATCATGTGATGAGTGCTCCTGGTGGAAGCAGTTTGCCTGCAGTGAGCAAGAGCATGGCCCAGTATGTGTATATGATTATACTAGGCTAGAGGCTCTCCATGAAACAAACACCACCAGTTGGCTTCCCTATTCCTTTTGAGAACTTTCTTTTTCTACCAGGTCTCAGTCATGTCCTGTAGATTAATTAATAGAAACTCCAGGATGATCTGGGCGGGTTGGCATCTCTAGTTGGGGAGAAGGCTGTGATGGCCCAGTTTGAAGGGGGTAGCTATAGCAGGGAAAGGAAGTGCAATTGCATTTAGGGCCTGTGCCTCCTGATGGTGTAGCGGATAAGGTGCTGGACTTGGACTGTTGTCACTGTGTTCTCCTCATCCCTTTTCCATCTTAGATTGTAAACCCGCTCGGCAGGGGCCTGTCTTTGAAAATCGGTGTCTATAAAGTGCTACAAACGCCTAGTAGGGCTATAGAAATGATAAATAGCAGTTTAGTGCAGTCACATCCCCTGTTGCTGGGAGGAGGGGTGAAGGTAGTGGGGATTACAACCTAGTAGCTACACCTTTGGAGTTAAGAGGGGTGGGATGCAGAGCAGGGTTCCTTGGAAGTGAAGCCTGTAGAGGGAATGGGGCAGGGATACCCATGCAAGGAAGGAGTGGGGAGGTCATGCCAGCTAAAGGGGGATCCCAGGAGAGAGAAGTAGCAGCTGCTTCCTGGTCAGCCTGGCCGTCACTGCTGCCGCCTGTTCAGGTTCAGAAGCCCAGTACAGTTCTCCATTCCACCTAGATGCCTGACTCAAAGAGATTCCTCTCCTCCCTGCAGAACAAGGTGGGTCCCATCCCAAGCTAGGCTCCCCATCATGTTCCCGTCTCTGGTTACCCATCCTAGAAATGGCTGTTTGACTCAAGGGCGTAGCTACCATGGAGGGGGCTCAGTTGAGGCCAGGGCCTGGACTTGGGGGGGTGGGAGGGGCTTTGCAAATGACCTGGGCACCCCTAGGAAATTTCAGATTGGGTGGGGGAGGGAGCAGGACCAGAACTTCACCCACTCTGAAAATTTCCTAGCAGCGTTCAGAAGACACTGCTTGCAAAGGGCCCCTCCAGGAAGAAAGAGTTCAGAATGGGTGAGGTGCTGGCCTCACCCATCCTGAAAATTTCTTTCCTGGCAGGGTTGCTGCCATTCTGGGGGGACCTACGGCCTCACTGCCTTCATAAGTAAGCCCTATCCCCCCCTCCCCTGGAGACCCTGCCCCCTTGTTTTTTAGGGGGCCTGCCACAGCCTTGCCACACCACTGACTAGGGTTGCCACCTTTTGCAGATTTGGGGGCGGTTGCCACCTTTTGGGGGGCAGGGAAAAAGCTCCAATGCAGCTAACCCCAAACTTGGCTGCCTCCAGAGGACTCCTTGATGAAAGCCCCAAGGTGAAATGGAGCAGATGCATGTGGCTTCACTCCTCTGCCCGTCATAGCCTGCCCTGAGCCTCCAGGCTTCTGCCCAGGACTTAATTGGGGGGGGGGGCTGCTGGCAATTAAATTCGGGGGGGGGGGCTGAGCCCCAGAAAATATTCCCACTAGGAGAGTGCACTCACAAATGTGAAAGGCCGATATTGGCCATTTCAGTTAAGGAAAACTAGAAGAACCCTACATGGTTTATTTGGCTTTCATTAATGATTTCTGTGCCTCATCCCCTGTGCTGACAGGAGATTCAGTTACAAAGACTCCTATTTTATATTCAGCTGTATTCAGGTTAGTCTAGTCATTCGATTACTAGCTGGAGACCAGGGTTCATTTGAATCATTTCTCTATTCTGTCGAGTTTTAGGGGAGGGGACATGGCTTGTGAGGCAGGTTTAGGGCCTGGCAATTCATTTTTTTAAATAAATTAAGCACTGCTTCTGCCCCACTCCTTAGTATGGAGTGGCGGTCAGCTGCCCAAGAAATAAGGAGGTGGTCAGAAACCCAGTCCCAAACCACTCCGAACACCATGGATTTCCAGAGTGGGAAGGATCAAAGCTACTCTAGCCTGTCTCTGCAAGGATGCTCTAGGAAGGGCCTAGGCACTGCAGTAGGGAACATGTAGGCTGGACAAAGGTGGAAGCATGGGAGCCAGGCAAGCAGGGGTTACTGTGGGTAAAACCAGATGTGCCGGTGGTCTGCTTAGATCTGCTGTGGCCCACGGACCAGTTATGTGTGGTTTAGGCTCACCAGTTGCCAAGTCATGTTGGCGGCTAGTCCAAGCTCTCACCTCATCATGTAGCCAAAGTAACGGCCCAAGCTAGGGCCCACCAGACCGGGGCAAAACAAGCCACGGCAGGTTAGAACATTTGTTCTGGCCCGCTGTGATCCAGCTTGGGTTTGCTAAGGCAAAGCTCTGGAAACGGTGTGGGGACAGGGATAGCTGCTGGCACATCTGATGCAGCTGCTGCCTGGGTGGCAAAATGCGTCTCCCAGTCCTATTCATATGTGGCCTGTGCCGTCCCTGAGCATGGCTGAGTGAAAACAGACATGACGCTAACCACCCTTTGTGGTTAATTATGCATGTTGCAGGGCTGCATAGGGCACCAATACAGCCCGGCAACATGCATAAATGACCACCAAGGGTGGATACTGTGTCATGTCTGTTTTCACCCCATGTTAGCAGCAGATTCCTGACCTGGCAGCGGGTAGGCACAGTGCACATGAATGGACAGGCAAGGCCTAGCAAATCCACTGGAGCACTCTGCAGGTGGGTATGCCCAACTAATGTCAGCCTGCTGGGCCCCACTGATTGCTCAAGTAAACCCTTAACTCCCTCCTTCCATCTCCCAGCATGCCCCATCTTCCTGCCCCCCATTCCAGCCTCTCTACTGGCAATCCCCATCTCCAATCCCCACCCCTGACCCACAGTAAATGTGAGAGGCAGCATTCTGTTCTAGGAAAATATCAGTACTTGGTTGGGTAGTTTTCAGGGTTGGAGAGATGTAGTTTATGCCATAGCCCACCCCACAAGTGAGAGGATACGGGTCTGGGGGGGAGGATTTATGCCACAACACCCCCTTGTGAAAAGGGGGGGGGGGTATGGAGGTTGGGGGGGGGGTTAGATTGTAATCACAGATTTTTAATTTATTAACATTTGTATTTTGGAGTTTAAATTGTAACTTTTCCAGTGTTGTGTATTTTTTATATTGTGTTCCTATTTTTCTGTACACTGCCCTGAGACCTTTGCGAGAAAGGGTGGGATTAGTGCTGGATCAGTATTTGTTTTTCCCCAGAATATACCAAGGATCACTATCCTCAGTTCGGAATCAGAGTTACAGTCAGAAAGTGATGGATCCATGCGCTTTTTCTCTGAGCTGCATGCGGCTGTTGTTGGCCAGACATCGGGAGGTCTGTGATCCAATGACGTTGCCTGAGTGACCCACCTCTGACCCTACCTTCTCAGAACTAGGAAACGAGACTTGGTGCCATAGTTGGTTAGCATGGAGATAATGGGAGTGGGCAGGCGAGGGGCAGGCAAGTACAGAACATTTTTTGATTGGGCATTTTTCAGTCTCTTTGGTGACTTTGGCTGTGTGTGCTACACTGCTCTATCTATTTCAGCTTGGAGTTAAGGGTGGCTGTGGGTTTGGCACTTTTGCAGTGGGTTTACCAAGGTGTGCCCAGCTGGAGCACAGGGAGATGGAGGGGGCGAAATACTTTAATTGTTTTGGTGAGGGGAGGCTTGCCTTGCATAGGGACATAGAGCAAGGGAGGCATATAGTTCTTTTGGGGAGGTTGTAACTGGTTTCAGAGGGGCATGTATGGAAGGGAAAGGAAGAGGGGGGGGGGTCTGTGCTGCTCTGCACCGATTGGAGCTGGGATAGTAAACATTAAACGTCCGCACATGGCACCACATGCTGGCTCGGGCGCCAAGTATTTCTGAGTTTCCGAGTCCTCGGTACCACTTCTGGCCTCAGCACCTCGGAAACACTTGCGAGGTTTTTTTTTTTTTAATGTTCGGTGCAGCCCTAGGTGGGATCAAAATCTAAAATAATAATAGTAACAGTAATTCACCACTCTACCTTGCCTTACTGGTTGAGCCATCCTGGTAGTAGGAAGTAGAGGAGGGGCACACGATCCTATGGATGCACACAGACACTGGCCCACGTCCAATTCCGATCCATGCTCTTTATTCAGCTTCCTAATAAATAATCCCCCAGTGGCTCTGTGGAGCCCTCAGCACACTGGATCGGTAACACTGAACACGGGAACAAAACCAGGTGGGGTGGGAAAGGCGGCCCCCCCTCCCGGGTAAGGGCAGGCAGAGATCCAAGAGCCAGAGCTCTCAGGAATCACAAGGCAGAGACAGCCCCTTTCTCCCCCAACTCAGGAGGGGGCGGAACTCCAGAATGCACCCCACCCCGTAATCCAAATGACGAGGGTAGGCAGCCCCAGCTGGCAGTGAACCTCTCCCACCCTTTAAAGTGACAAATATCAAACTGGCCCAAAGCCGCACATTGTTCAAGCTTTGCAAGGGGGGGGTGGGGTGGGGTCATGGAGAACGCAAGAGCTTGGCTCCCACCCCGCCGCGTGCGGAACCTGCCGCATGGCGGAGCTCCCATGCTCTGCGGGAGACACGGTTTGTTGCTCCAGTCACGGCCCCGGTCACTGGCAGAGGGTGAAGCCCTCTGCTGCCGGTTTGTCACTACACAAAGGTAGCATTCCCCATGGCCCCCCCTGGGGTTGGACTAGATGACCCTCAAGGTCCCCTTCCAATTGTACAGTTCTATAAAACCGGAGCTGGGAAAAGCCAAGAATCCCAACTCCCACCCCCAAAGGTGGGATTGTAGGGGCAAGCTCAGCCAGGCCAACGCTACATGGCCAGCCGCTATCTCCCTCTGGCTCCGATTGTGCCTAGTCCCTCCCCGTGCCCGCCTAGCAGAACACGTTTTACGGCCCCCCTGCCCCTGGTGGATCAGGACAGGGAGGGGAGCAGAACTAATCTGTGTTACAGTCCAAGATCCATGTCCCTGGTGACCCCATCAGAGAGGCTGGTGGGTCACTAGCATCAATCAAGTCTGGTCAGTTTCAATCTGGGGGCAGACGGGGATCAGATTCCCCCCCCCCCCCCCAGGAATGACAGCAGTAGAAAAAGGTGAGGGTTGAGGGGTAAAGGTCCCCCCACCCCCCCAGGTCCTGGTGGGGATATAAATAACACTTCAAAAGGCAATGAAGTCACTGCAAAGACCCTCAGGAAGGCGAGGGATGGCCTAGGCCAAACGAGTCCAGAAAGAAGGGGGGAATCCATCGCTGGTGATAGCACCCCAGGGGAAAGGTCTGGGCAGTGATGATCTGGAAGGGAGCATTCTGCCTCCCGGGGAGGGGTGCGGGCACTGCCATTCCAGCAGCAACAGACTGATTCAACTCTTGAGTTCCCCATGTCCTGTGGCTCTTCCCGAGAGCTGGAACATCCTCAGGAAAGAGCGTCGTCTTGGTCTTGCTCCGTCTCCAGCGGAGGTTCTGTGACTGCAATGCCCTGATGCAGCTTCTCCAGGGAAAACTTCATCTGGGGGGTGGGGAAAGGGAGGGGGGGGGGCGTTATTCGATGCACTGGGGAGTTAAAGCAGCCTTCGTGCCTAGCAGAGAACACAGAGTAGCTAAAAAAGGTCCACCTCCTCCCTAATGTCTCCCACAAGGTCAGTCAGGGCTGCCCTCGTGCAAGTTCCATTCCTGCATCACTTCCGCACAGCAAGCTTGCACAGAGACACATTCTTGGTGGCTTCTCAAGAGCCCTGAACTCCCTTGTGCTGGAGCAGAGATGGCCAGACAGACGGTGCACATGTGATCCACTCGATCCAGGCACCAACCTTGGGAAATCTACCAGGACCTCTTCTGCTGGTTCCAAGCTCTAGGGCACCTCGTCTCAGGAGCAGAGAGGAGCCTTCCCTACTGCACTGGAGAAGTTCTCCCAGCATGTGCCCTTGGTGCACCAGACCTGCTCTCCTCCCTCCACAGAGGTGATCTCTGAGAGATTGGTCTATCTACTGGCAGGACCCCGATTCTGCGGGAGTCTGGGGCCCAATTCCGTGCCTCGCTGCTCTGGGCTGGTGGGCTGCCAAAGCTCGCCTCCCCCCACCTCCGTCCTCACAGATGAAGCGCAGGGCCTCTCTTCCCCCCCCAGGCTGCGGTTGGTGGGGGCTGCCAGGGCTCGCCTTCCCCCTCCCTCGGGCAAATGAACATACCTAGTGGCAGCGGCAATTCCTCTCAGCATTCAGCCGCTCCTTCTGGCTGCTTCCTGGCCCCTCCCACGGGGCCTCCCAGAGCAACACACCTGGATGATGTCATCTGGCTGCCCCACTCTGGGAGGCCCCATTGGGAGGGGTCAGGAAGTGATCAGGAGCGTCTGAAGAGCTCTGAGAGGAGCCGCCACTGCTAGGCGTGTTCGTTTCATTTGCCGGGGGTGGGGTGTGTGTATTGGAGAAACAAGCCCTGGCAGCCCCCACCCCCCAATACAGCCTGGTTGGGGTGGGGGGTGGAGGAAGCCCCAAGGTTTTTTTCATCCCCCATGGAATCTCCTTCCCCACGTCTCCCCAGCACAGGCTGGAAATTCTGCACCGGGAGAAGCGGGGCAGGAGATTCCATGGGAATAGGGATTCTGCAGGAAATCCGCAAATCACAAACCTGCATTTGGCTCTGGTCCCTGTTTACTGGAGACTAGATTGTAATTCACCAGTGGGTTGTGATCTACCGCTTGGTCACCCTGGGTTGGGAGGTTCATCAAAGCCTGAGCATCTTTCAGAGGCAACGCAAGACCTTTCTAGTTGGCATTGAACAGGCAGAGTTAGGAGTCAGGGTATGATTTTAGAGAATAGAGACAGACACAAATCAGGAGTCCAGGGTTCCAGCACCCCCCAACTTCTGCTCTAACGCGTAGACCGTACTTCTGGTTCTATAGCCAGAGCTGGCTACCAGTCCTCTGCTCTAACTCATCAGATTACGCTCCATTTCTCATCCCTTGGGCTGCCCAAGTGTCCCGGGCCAGACAGGATTTTGGACCCCTTCCCAGTCAACAGAACATCCACTTCCGCCTCTCTCCCAGCCCAGCTTCCCCCTCACGTTATCAGACACACCCCATAGATCAAGCCAGGCCTAAGCAGCAGGGCAGCAGACTCAGCAGCTCCAGCTGGGAACAGCCCAGCCCAGCCTCACTAGGGAGAAGAGCTCCCTAGATTTAAGGGCATAGCTACACAGAAGATGGAATGCCTCCATCACGCGGCCCCTGGTGTAGAGGGGGAAGCCGGGGGGGGCGGGGGCTACAGAGGTGCTGGGGTCATGCCACTGGCCTAAGCCCGGTGACAGGGCAACGAGGCAGGCTGGTGCAGGAAGGCAGGGCCTAGCAGGCTCTCCCAAATGCTCCAAGGGTGGGTGGGGGCAGCCACTCACCCGCTCAGTGCTCCTTCGGGATGCCAAACCCTGTCCCCTTATGTCCCAGTGCACCCACCCTGTCCCCACCCCTCAGGAGGAGAGCCATGCCTCCTCAAACTCTGGTCACTTGGGGGGAGGAGGGGGAAAACAACAGCGAGGGATACGGTTGCCACCTCTGCCAATTCTTAAGGCACCAATGCAGGCCCTGCAACATGTATTTTTCATAAGTGTTCCTTAAAAATTGGCAGAGGCTGCAACCCTAGTTGAGAGATGCAGCAGCAGCTGCCTCTAGGCTTGTGTAACCTCCAAGCTCATAGGCCCCAGCTGCACCTATTATAGCTGTGCCCCCATCTGGATTCCCAGCAGGGTGAAGAAACTCAATAGGAGCTCCTGAGAGAGAGTGCTTGGCTCGACCACAGGGAGAGGCCAGCGTGTGCAGCAGGCCCCACTGTCATCACCTCATCCAGCAGCTCCACCGAAGCCTTGAGGATCTGTTTCCACTTCTGCACCTCCACGCTGTGGAACCGCTTCTGCAGCTCCAGGATCTCGGCCCACTCAGCTGCCGTCTGTGGGAACTTCCTGCAGAGGTGGTATGTTGACCTGGGGTTGGCAGGCGCCTTCCCTAATGAAGCCTGTCTCTCCCATGACCATGGACCCTCCCCACGGCCCCCAGGCTGAGCTCCCCGCAACATCAATATACCTAGGGCTCTCAATAATTTCCCATTTCCCCCCAAATTCTGCAACTAGGAAACCCAAACTTTGTGAACAAAATTAATTATGCAAGTTATCCAAATATTACAAATTATGTAAGTTTCAAATACAAATGAATTTCCTAGCATGCCATTCCATCAGTTCTGAACATCTTGTGTATTAAATAACTGTCACAAAATACCACACGGACCTATCAGCAGAAGGGCTCTTCTCTCCCCTGAGTGGTTGTGGGCTGTCCTCTTCAGCAGCTATAGCACAGGGGCCCATGACCCCAGGATATATACCAGCACCCTACTTGCTAGTTCACAGTGCTCCCCCCTCAGGTTGTAATTCTGCACTGCCAGAGGCAATTTCTGTGACAATCTGACTAAATGCAAAATTCTGCAAAAATAGCTGCGATTGCACCAGTGCAGAATTCCTGGGTCCCTACATATATCCCACCTGACAACTCCCACACGACGCCCACTCCTTACCCTTTGGAGAGCGCGTACGCCTGCCAGGACTCAAAGGTGTGGGCCGTGTGCTCCAACGACCAGAGCCGGTAGAACAGCATCATGTTGAGGATCACCAGCACCACCAGGCTGGAGAGAGAGAGGGAAAGGTGAGGTGGCATCATCGGAAACTGCTTCCCCAACTCCCAGAGTCCCCTGTATGCTCCGTTCCTGTCTGGGAGGCTGTTTAGGCCAGAGGAGAAGGTCGTCCTCATGTCTCCAGCCACAGCGACCTCCAGATGTAGAGCAAGACCCAGAAATCCCCAGTCTTAAGCCTGTGCTATTGCTCCAATACAGTAACTCCAGGGCAGCACCAATAACTGCTGCCCAGAACTGTCACTTTAAAGCTCTGGGCAAGGTTGTCACATTTGCACACTGCACAATAATTGGCCGATACCTATAGTAACCATCATTTCATGTTGTCTGGGGGCTGGTGGGTCAGCGATATGCTGGCCAATAAGAGAGCAGTATGTAAATCAGGGCAAGGGAAGTTGCAGAGAGAGAGCAACAGGGAGGGCAGAATCATTCACCCGAGGGAGTGAAAACAGCTTGATCCCCAGGAGAAACCGCCTCACGTTCAGATGAGCACAGCTGGGCGAGCACAGCCCCTCTCCTCAAAATATCCACGCTTGGTAAGAGAAAGAATATCCCCCCCGCCCTTGTGCGTCCCTATAACACTCTGCTTCGGCCATAAGAACATTCCTCCTTCAGCTGCACGGTGCTCCACACTCCCCCAGCGTCCAGGCAGTAGCCGCCCCTGCTACACCCTGAGCCGCAGAGAAACGGTAGCAACATTCCCAGTCTCATTTAGGGCTCTTTGGATGGACTTTTGGAGGGAGAGGACAGTAACATTTATTTTGCCATGGTGGTAAAATAGCTAGGGCCAGCCCAAGGCTCATGTGAACACAAGTCATGAGTTAACTGCCTCTTATCACCTGCTCCTTGTGAACAAGCCCAGAGCGGACTGCGAAGGGAGATGTAAACAAAGGGACAGGAGGAGCAGGGTTCTTCAGGAAGTCGGAGGTGATAGTGGGGTCAGTGCGGGATGGGGTCAGGGGTGGCAGGGTCAGGCTTAGAGCGGTAGGAATTGGGGCAATGGTTATGTGCAGTGGGATGAGAACCAACTGGGTTGGGGGAGAGAGAGAGAGAGAGGGTGGGTGGGTAAGAGATAATGTGGAGGGAGGCTGGGAGCATATTACGGACTCAGGCAGCGGGTTTGGATTGGTGAGGTCATGGATGAAGCAGAGCCAGGCTCTGAGCATATCGGGGTGAGTCAGGCAGGGGTCGAGATCAGCACAGATTGGCATACAATACCTCACACAGATCCTGTGAGGAGGCAGAGGCAGAAGGAAGGAAAGCAAACATGAGACAAGGCCCTCCCTTGGCCCCAGACCCCAGAGAAGCACACACCCCTGCCCCTTAATTCTCATCCCTGATCCAAGCCCCCTTTCCAGTGGAGCCTGTGCCACTCCCAGCCATCTTCCTGTGCTGGACACAGTCTTACAATCCCCTTTCCCACAAGGGGAAGAGCAGTTCCAGACTCAGGGTCCCCTGGGGCAGACAGCAGTGCCCAGCCTGCCCCATAGACCTCAGTCTTTCCAGCTGGGGTTGACAAACGGGATGGCTCTGCCCCAGCTCTCTAGTGGGCCCAAGATCACCCTAGTGCTCCTGAAGTCCCTCAGCCCCCTACATTCTCTTCCTTCCAGTCCTCCCTCAGCCCCAACACAGAACCCCCTTTCCCCGTCCCTTACACCAGGCTGACGATGAGGATCACAGTTGAGACGCTGTGGCCTTGTCCCTGCTCCAAAAGCTGTTCCGAGAGCCGGGAGGAAAGGCTGCCTGTGGAGAGAGCGAGGGGAAACAGGTTAGGGGGGGCTCCCTTACCCATGGGGCGCAACCAGTCCTGGATCCCCCGTGTGAGGAACCAGCTCTCCTACCTGAGGGGTGGATGGCACGAGGGCCCCCGTCCCCATCGGGCAGCGTAGGGAGGGGGCTCTCAACGTGGGCGGCTCGCCAGCTCAGAGTGCGCTTCCTGCGGCGGAGCCCAGACAGCAGCCCTCGCGGCTCCTTGCTGAGGCAGCTCTCCTCCAGCAGGGCCTTCTCTGCCTGCACCAGAGCCAGCTCTGAAACAACAAGGAGATGGAGCGGGGAGCACCAGCCCCACAGGCTCCCGCCAGCCCCCAGCCCCAAGGCTGGGCCTAGTGGGAGTCAAACGAGGCAACTGCCTCTGGCCTCGTGGTCCCTAAAGGCCTCACGCTGCCATTGCGGTTACCTAAGGTGGGAGCAGCAGCCTGGCAGGCATATGCCCACAGGGCTGCTCAGGGGCAGTGGGAGGCCTGCCAGAGGCACTCTGAGGCGTGGAGGCCAGAGTCACGGGGACCGTGGGGTGGGGCATGCTGGCTACATGGGGCAGAGGGTACTGCCTAGCTGAGAGAGAGATGGGGCATTCAAGCCTCAATGGGGGCAAGGCCAGGCAGGTGCGGTCTAGATTACCACCACTTACCTGAGACTCGCAGAGGCTAAAACGGGAGTCTTAGGGTCGGACTGCGAGAGGGGACTTCCCTGACACTGCACGGGTAGGTCCTGCCCCCACCTCAGTGACCTCCCCTAGCAACCCCCATGCCCCTACAGTCCTGGCCTCTTCGCTGCCCCTGCTCCAGTGACTCCTCTGTCTCCTTGGGCACCCTCCCTCCTTCCAAGCATGTCTCCTCCCCGCCCCTGTGCAAAGTCTAGGCTAACCCTCCATGTATCCTGGTGGTTCTAAGGTCACCAAACCCAACCCAGCCTGCCACATGACACCCCGCTCCTGCCTCCCACTGGCTGTTCCATCTGCCCCCAATGCCAGCCCCTCAGCCTGCATACCTAGGTGCTGGAAGTACTCCTCGATTCCGCTCCACGTGTTCTTTTCAATCAGCGCCTTCACCAAATTCCATGGCTGCTTCCGATACCGGATCTCAGAGGAGACTCTGCAAGGAGGTACCGCGTGGCCTCTAAGTATTTGCAGCATCAGGCTAGGATTGCCCCTTCTTGCGGAAATGACCCCAACACTCCTAAAAGTGTCGGAGTCATTTCTGCAAGATGTGGCAACCCTAGGTCAGGTCAAAGAGGGGCTGTCACGGAGGAACATAGGGTTGCACACGTGTGATACTAGCCTACATGTAGACTACAAGTCTAGTAAATATGTAAAGCAAAAGGTTCAATATGTATGTAATGTTACAATTAAGAACTGTAAAACTCAACTCAGGACTGTGACACTGACCAAACTCCAGGAAGTGGAGACAGTTCCAAGAATGTGTATTGGGAACCCTCGCTACACAGAACCCTATGGAGAGGCAAATGGATCTTCCAGGTTACTTTCCGTGTACTTGACAGACCTCAGGTTCCTCCAAGGCGGGAACGAGAAACAAAGGACTCGGAATTGTTATTTAAAGAGGGCAATTAAGCCATCTTCAGTATCTCTTGGCCAGAGCCATCTTGAGCAACTGCATCTGCATCCTGAATCCTGCCAGCCAGCAAGGCTGGAAACTATGGACTGAGACCAGGACTTTGCTTTCTAGCAACTCTAAGACTGAAGACCCAGTCACTTACTTCAAGGACTGAGAAGAATTTATGGACCTTTGTAGGGTAAGATGCTTATTTAGGAACTCAACCAGTATAGATACAGGAATGCATTATATTTATCTTTGATTTCTAGTAACCCCTCTGTATCAACAATCTTGCTTATGTAAATCAATAAACTAACTTCTTATCTTTATGAAGAAGTGTCTGTGTCTAACATTGGAACACAAGTGAGCAACAAGGGCTTTCAAGCTCTTGGGACCCCAGAGATTAAAGAGTCTGTAAATGGGAAGGATCGGGCCCTTGGGTGACAAAGGGGTTGCCCCTGTGGCAGGATTGAATCAGCCAGAGAGAGAAAACTGATTCAAGTGGGCTGTACGCGAGGGAAACTGAGTCACTCAAACCCAGTAAAGTGGGGGTGCAGACCTCCAACCCGTGACAGGGTCCCAGGGTAAGTACTTGTAAGGGTGCAGCCCAGAGGCGCAGGCTGAAAATGGCATATACATCTCCCTTTAACGCACCGGAGGCCCAGCACAGAAGGGGTTAATGTGCTGGTGTGGAGCAGCAATTAGCTCAAGTGCTTCCGGTAAAACATGTGACTGGAAATGAACCAAGGGCGCATTCAGATGCGCATTTAAATTGCACAGCAGCGGCGGCGGCATCGTGCGATTTAAAGCAACATGCACTTCTGGGTTGGTGTGAATGCATCAATTCAGCGTAACATGAACTGTTGGAGTGCGGTTTTAAAAGCTGCTCGGAGCAGCTTTTAAAACCGCACTCCAACAGTTCGCGTTACGCTGAAATGTGTGCCCTCGGTGCATTCACACCAACCCGGAAATGTGCGTTGCTTTAAATCGCACGATGCCTCCGCTGTGCGATTTAAATGCACATCTGAATGCAGCCCAAGTCAAGTGATCAGGGCTGGGCTTATAAAGTTGCTGCAAAGCCCAACTAAGGGCTAGACCACCTGAGAGAAGGCTAGAGAGGTGGGAGTTGTGTAGCAACAGGGCTGGCAGCTAATCAGGGAAGCCCAAGTACTAAGGGGTACTGGGGATGAGGTGGAGTAAATGAAGGTGTATCTGGAAGCCTAGAGAGGGGGCTTACCATTGAAGGTATGATTGGGAAGCTAAGTGAAGGGGCTTACTCGGGGGCCACTTTGAAAGTTAGTACAAACCTGGAGGGCTGCACAGAAATTGGGGGTAAGGGTGGCTTAAGAGGTGCACTCAGGAAGAGGAGGGTCCAGGTTAGAGCTGAAACTTGTGTCACAAGGAGATACTGGGCTACATGTAGACTACAGGTCTAACAAATATGTAAAACTAAAGGTTAAACATGTATGTAATGTAAAAGCTGAGAACTGGAAACTCACTTCATGTAATCATGTAATGTAAAAGCTGAGAGCTAGAAACTCACTTCATGCAATGAAGAGAAACAAAGACAAGCCAAATGTGTATTCGGAGACATTTGACACCTCTACAAGAGCCAGACATACACTTTTGATTTGCAAATAAAAGCTATTTACACTGAGAGACAAGACAAAGGGAGGTTCCTGCTAACTCTCGAAGCCGAGAGCTTCATCTACATCTTGCAGGCAGGGAAGGGTGGGTCAAGCGAACTATGAAGTAAAGACCTTCTTGGAAACTCTGTAAGACTGGAACCCAGCTAGCCTTCCTCCGCTGGCTGAGAACGAACTCAAGTGCATGGACTCTTGTGTAGGGTAAGATCGAACTTGGGAGTTACCCAGTATAGACTAGGAATGCGTTATTCACTTTTGTTTTTATTCGCCACTCTGTGTTCAACTTATCTTTGCTTATGTAATCAATAAACTTTCTTCTTTATTACGTGTTTGCTGTGGTCTGCACATTGGGGGAACACAATCTGAGGATCTTGAGCCCTCAAGCTCTTGCGAATCCAGAGAGAGAAAGAGTCTATGAACGGGAAGTCTCTGGGAGTTTGGGAGACAACAGTATTGTCCCCTTTGCAGGACTAAATCAGCCAGAAAGAGAACTGGTTCAGGTGGGCTGCAAGTGAGGGAAATGGAGTCACCCAACCCAGAAAAGTGGGGTAGTGGACCCCAACTCCGTGACAACTTGCCCTTGCGTTTCTTGCAAATCTCAGCAACAAACGGGTTCTCGCTGAGATTTGTGAGAATGAGAAAGGGCCGATTCTCGACCTGTACTCGCACGCCCCAAAACCGGCACTGCGCCCATTCTGTTCGTGTGTGGCCCCCAGTGGTCATTTTGCGCATGCGCCGAGTGTTTTAAGGGCATCAAGAATCTTGCGAGATGCTCGAGAACCCTCAGACAATTCTCTGTGCACGTGCTAAGATGGCCGCCGGGGGGGGGCCGCGCATGTGAAGGATGGCTGCGGTGGCCATTTTGCGCACACGCAGAGCGTTTCTGAGACTCCCGTAAGATTCTCACAAACCCCAGCGAGATCTCACAAGACCTCGTGGGTTTGCAAGAATCTCACGAGTTTCTCGTGAGAAAGTCGGACGCTCTCATTTCAGCTTAGTCCAGTTCATAGATCTGTTCTCTATCCTTGTATGTGTGCAGTCATTTCTGCTCTCATACCTCAGTCTTTCAGTTCTTGGGGGTAGACAGTGGATGCAGGAATTGAAAATAGGGCCAAATAAAAACTAGAAGTGGGCCGTATTTGACCCCCCACCCACCCACCCCGGAGGCCTGAGTTTCCTCACCTCTGCGTTTCCCAGATAACGTGCAGGGACCCGTGTTCACTATATTTTCCCCACTGGGAAACATGCAGCAAACACAGGTCCCCGATCGTGTAGTAAGAGCACGCGGTACAATAAAGTTTCACTGGATGGAAGAACTGCAGTGAAGCGTGCTACTTTAGGGGGGCCGGATCCTGCAAAAACTCATTGGGACAAACCCCAATACAGATGGGGACAGAATGCACCACAGACCGAGCTGCTGAGGTTTCCCAGTAGGATTTCTGGGGAGCACGCAATGCCCCAGAGAGGCCCAGCACTAGAGCTGAATGGAGACCAGGCGTTTAACCATGGGTTGGAAATGGGTTCCTGGAGGTTTCAAATTCCAAGGTCGAACCTCAACCCTATCCCTTGGGGAGAGATGCTGCCTTCTTCAATTGTGCTAGGCACATTCAATGCAGCCCGTAGGCCCTCATCTCACCACTGCTCTCCCTGCAAGCCCAGGGGAGCTCGGCACTGAGCATCTACAGAAAGGGAAGCATTGCAGCAGGTAGCCTGAGCCAGGCCTCCTTCTCACGGCTAGCATGCTGACATAGTGGTGGGGATAGTCTTGTCAGTACCTGGCTCTTGGCCAATATGCCGATACAGGCTGAGGCAGTGGGAGGTGTTGGTATGAGAGCGGACTAGGCTTTTGGTCAATGCACTGATGCAGGGGGGAGGGGTCAGCAGGAAAATGTGGGCCCCCACACACAACAGCATGGTGAGCCTCTCCTATATGGTCGTGGGCCCCCCACAAGCCAAGGCTCCACACGGTGGAAGTGCTGTGGGCTTGTATTTTACACCAGTACTTCTCAAACTCATGGACCCAATGCTATAGGGGCTCCTGTGGGGGTCCCCCCCCCCACAACAGATAGGCCCCTGTGCAATTGCACAATATAAACACACCTAAATCTGGCCTGGTTGTCAGTACCGGAGCTGGGCCTTGGCTTTGGCCCAGCATGCTGACGCAGCAGCGGGCAGGGAGGGAAGAGGGTTTTGTCAGTATCTGAGCCAGGGCTGGCTCTTGGGCAGAGCGGGGGCAGCGAGGGGGTGTCTGTACCTGAGTCGGGCCTTGCTCTTGGCCAGCGCGCTGATGCAGTACCGATGGGCAGTGTAGAAGTAATCCTGGTAGGGGATCCCCTGCGTGATCACCTCAGAGTCCACCACGCAGCCCCCACTCTTTGGAGTGGCACGGAACAAGGTCTGCCGGGGGGGGAGAAAGACAGATAGATCAGTAATCTCGGCACAGACACCCAGACCTCCCAACAGTCTCTATTCAGGAGGGACAGTCCCTCTTTGGGGTGCTGAATCTCACTGTCCTCCTTTCAGGGGACAAAGTTCTTTCAGGAGACCAAAAAAAAAAAGCAACACGGTGTTCAAGCCTCAGCATTTCTTTCCTGGTTGCCTCCCCGGAAAAGCATTGGAGAGGGGATGGAAACAACAAGAAACTCAGTGGAATGAGAAGCAGGAGAGCGTCTGCCCCTCTGTATGGACTTGTAATGTTGGGGAGGGGTGTGTGTACATAAGTGTGAAGGGGAGGAGCTTATCCACCAAGGAGGAGAGCTTATTGGCCAAGGGGGTAGCGCTTGTCCTCCTTTAGCCACTTGAAACATTGGGAGGTATAGACACCGTGACCCACCCCCATAAGCCGGAGCCAGTATCCCAACATCCATATCAGGGTGGCTTTCTCCTGCCTCTCACCCCACCCTGTCCCGTCCCAGCTTCCAAGAGGTGGCCGGGGAAGCCTGTATTTGCTCAGATAGCTCAACTAGACAGTGTGTCCCCATCACACAAATCCCACCTCTCCCTGGTGCCAAACTCTCTGCCAGACGTTTCCCCTTCTCCTTATCCTCCCACTTCCCCCAACTACCCCTCCTTCCCTCTCACCTGAGTCTCCACCACAGCAGCAGCCTTGGGCCCCAGCGGGTTGTTGATGGGAATGGTGTAAGAGATGACACGGCTCTGGTGGCACTTGCTATCCCCGCTCCATGAGGGAAGTGTCACATCTGGGAAAGGGGGGGGGGGGAGAATCAGAGCTGCAAGAAACCCCAAGGCTCCTAATAATCCAACCTTCGGCCATTAAGCAGGATGCTCAGTATCGACACCATCTCTGAGAGATGCCCATCTAACCTATTTTTAAAGGTCTGCGGCAGCAATGAACCTCCATGGCCTCCCTTGGCAAAGCATTCCACCGCCTTCTTGTTCTGCTGGTTATTTATTATTATTATTATTAAAATTTATATGCTGCCCACTCCTGCTACAAGCATCTCAGGGCGGCTAACAACATTTTAAAACACAGAACTAAGATAAATTAAAACAACCTAAAATCCCCAGATTAAAATAGCCCACACCCAAACCCTCCCTAAGCCAACCCAAGAAAATTCTTCCTGATGTTTAGCCTAAAACTGCTTCTCCTTTAGTTCTACCCACTTCCTTCTGGTCCTGTCCTCAGTGACCAGAGAACACAACTGGGGGCCATTTTGCTTTTAGCAGCAGACTTTTACATATTTGAAAGCTGTAATCCTATCTCCCTCTTAGTTTTCCAAAGTTGGACATTTCCGTTTCTTTCAATCTCGCCTCACAAGTCAAGCAGACAGAGCCAGCCACAGGGCAACCTAGGCCCCGCTATTGTCTCTGCTTCAAAGGGTCTTGAAGTGGCACCCCCTCCCACCTGCAATTTTCACCAGGGCAGCGTTCCCACTCCCTTCCAGCAGGGCCCAAACATGATCCCCTCTAGGGTTCGGCACAAGGTACCCCCGAGGGGACGGGGACACTAACCACCAGAATTTGTGGGAGGCCCCTACAATTTTATCTTCACCCTGGGCCTCACAAATTCTAAGGTTGGCCCTGCAAACAGAAAACAGGGAAGCTTTCCCTTTGAGATGGCTCCAAAAGAACCCTATCACATGATCGGTGTCAAATTTTCTTTGAGAGCTATTATGAAAGGCAAGTTGGGAAACAGTGACCCTGACTACCCTGAAACAATTGATACAGAACGTACAGTGTTTTGAATCTTTGTAATGCAGTTCTCCTTCTCTCTGCCATGGCTCCTGAGCTATATAATCCTAACTATTCTAACTGTAATATGGGACATCCCATTTTTGGAGAAGGGGTGGGAATCCGAACAATCATCAGAACTGTCATATTTGGTCAGAACACTCGTCGACTTAGCTCAGGATTCTATCGACAACAGCAGCCTCTGGTGGATGCTTCAGGAGAAGTGCACCCAAAAACCCCAGCAAATTATGGAGTCACTCACTCCCAGGTTAAAACATTGGCCTCACACTGAGGCTGCACTCCCCTGATGTGGACTCACAGCCAATGAGCTTTCTGGTAAATACAGGGCACTAGGTATTTATAAAAACAGAACCAGTGTAGCCTTGTGGCTAAAGTGCTGGACTTGGACCTGGGAGGTCAGAGTTCAAATCCTATCCAAACCATAAGGGCAAGTCACTATCTCCCAGCATCCGTTCCTCCCCCAGAGGTGTAGAACAAGCCGGCATGGGATCAGTTGGGATCGGGGTGGGCTCTGTTTAGAGGGTCCCTGTTGGGTATCTGCTATCCACCCACCGCTGCCATTCTTATTGCAGCTCTTAGTCCTGGGAAGTCCCTTGGCTGCCACCTCTGAGAAGGCCCCAAAGATTCCACTCTGGAGAGGCTCCACTGCTCTGGCACTGACCCTACCTACTGTAAGGGCAGCCCTGTGGCCCGCCTGGGGTTCACTGCACCCCCTGTTGCTATGCCACTTCAGTTTGTCACCTGTAAAATGGGAATAATGAGTCCTACCTCACAGTTTTGTTGTGAGGGGGGAACAAGGTAAAGGGCTATGAAACACTCTGAACACCGTTATCGATGTTAATATAGGCTTATAAACTTATTTTTGTTTTATAAGTTTAAATGCCAATTTATATTCCATTTTTAAAATATAGTTTTAGTTTATAGAAACACCAATCTGCATCTAAAAATGAGAGACTGTCTTGATCTCCTTGCTCCAGCCAGTATATCTGTGACCTTGGGGGTGACCTCTGAAGCAGGGGACAAAGGGCCGGAAGCCTGAATTCTGCTCCCAGCGACTGTGGTTCCCAACTTAATGTTTCTGAGCACTTCTGTTTTGGATTGAGGCCATAGTCTCCTACTTTAAAAGGTCGTTTAGTATGAGCTGTGACCGCATTTTAACCAAAGGACTTATCCAAGGTCATAGGGACAGAATCCAGATGCTATCCTTAACAGAGAACTGAAGCTTAGTTCCGCTGGTGACTATGCTACAGACGTCTAGCAACCAGCTGCATATGGAAATCACCGGGGAAGAGTGCGTTAATCCCTTCTTTAGTGACTGAATTTAAGAGACTAGGTGCTGTTCTTGGAGATCTTTGAACACGAAGGCTGAGGGGTCAACTCTGGCTTGTGAGGGGATGCTATACATCAGTGGTTGTCAATGCATGCAAATCAATAGCAACTTTTTTTCTTTTTTAATTTTGTGGCCAGCAATTCCAATTCCCCACCTGACCCCTCTAGAAGAGCCGTCATGGGATCCCCATCCCCCACCTGTGAACTTGCGTTGGTCCAAGAAGTCCTGAAGGAACGGGGAATCGCTGAAGAGCATCTGCTGCAGCCGCTCGGCCCCAATGTGATAGACGGAGTTTATGAGCAGTCGGCCTGGCAAGTCCGTGAAGAAGGCATCCACCTCAGCTTGGGGAGGGATGGAGAGACGGGTGAGGAGGAGCCGCAAGATCCATGGATTCCATCCTCAGCTCTGGGCAGGGAGGGGGCTCTAGTCGTTACATCAGGGAAGCTGGGATGGGAGGGCCTAGCGTAGAGGCCTATGATCCAAACTGAGCCCAAGTTGGTCCCATCAGGCTTGGTGCTCTCCCAGTCCAAGATCCCACAGACTTTACCAGGCTAGGCACTACAATTGCAGGAGGCCCCACTACCACAGAAGGTGGGGCTATGTCCAACGAGAGGCTGGGTTATGGTATTGTCCTTGCACCTTTGCAACGTGGCCAACCCCTCCCCCATATAGTACCATGGCATTGTGGTGCTCACAGGGGTGTGGGGCACTTGGACAGATAGAGGTTTCAGACCCAATGTAGCTGGGCTCTGAAGGGCTGAAAACCAGATTTCTGATCCAAGCAGGGCTCTAGCTTAGTGATTAAAGAAAAGGGTTGGAAATCAGGATGCCTGGGTTCTGCTCCCAGCTCTGGGAGAGGAATGGGGTCTATTGATCGCGGGGGCGTAGCTGGGGAGGTGGATTCTCACCTTCATCTTGTGTCGAGGAGGAGGAGGAGTTGCTCATGTCAGTGGGGAGCTCCTCGCTGGGCAGCAAGTCTCCCAGGGGGGGCAACGAGGGACCTGCCAAAACTTCAACCTTGGGGGACTCGGTTACTGGTGTCACCGTCTGGCTGGATGAACCATCCAACTGACTGTCTGTGTTTTCATCCGGGTCCTCTGCCAACTGTGCATAGTGAGAAGGGGTGAAATAACATCAGCTAGCAACTCCTTATCCCCCAAACCGCACCTTCCTCGACTCCCTGCTTCTCTCCCCCTGCCCCTCCTTTAAACCTGGAAGCTTCATCCTTCCCCCCCTTCCAGCCATTCCCTACTCAGATCCCGCTCCCCATCAGGCTCCCCTTCTGTTCCCCGTTTGGGTTCACACCCCTCTCAATTCCCACGACATCCCCATTTCAGAACTCCCCGTCTCTGCTCCGGATTCTCCTCGGAACTCCCACTGCCCTCCAAATTATTGACAGAGCTCCCTTCTCCCCTCCCGCTCACCGAAGTAGCCCCATCGCTGCTGCTGGCCAGCGAATTGAAGCTCTGACTGGCACTCCTCCTGGTCAATAAGGGGCTGGTGTCCAGCTTGAGGTCAGCGCTGCAGCGGGAAGCCAAGTCACTCAGGTCAATAACATCACCAATTTCCTTAGCGTTGCTGTGGAATTGGAGAGAGTACCATCGTTTTGAGAGGAGGGCAAAGTCACAAGAAAAGCGCTTGGGAGGCCAAGGGAACCCACACAAGACCCTGATTCACCCACAGTCACCCCAATTAACCGGGGTCACTCACAACACGCAGGATTATACAGGACAGGGTTACACTCACCCCAGGCCATTCAGCTCATCGATGGGGGAGACATAGTCGTCATCCTCACTGGTGAGGCCCAGCTCCGAGCCGTAGCATTGATGCACAATGTGCCAGAGTTCTCGGGGAGACAGCGTCTGGGGAGAGAAGCTTCAGGGGTCAGGATACGGACAACAGAGACCCTACATTCAACCCTGAGCTCCTCCCTCTACCTCTGTGCAGACCCTGTTGGGATACAGTCTGACATGCCCTATGGTCAGGGCCCTGAGTATCCTGCAAAAGAAATTTCCCAACTGCTGCCAGTACAAAACCCAAATTCTGACAGAGGAATACGCAGATTCGACAAATGAAATATATTATGCAAATCAACTAAATCATCCAAATGATGCATTTTTTTTAATGCAAATATTTTTGTCAGTATGCCTTTCTGTCAATTTTGGACATGTTGTAGCTTTAAAAAAACAAAACGGTAACTCCTTCTTCTTTGGTGGAGGAGCCATGGTGGCAGGGCCGTAGTTAGGGTGGAATGGGCCCCTGGCCAAGAAGTCAAAATGAGCCCCCCTCTGTGTGTTCCACCAGAGGGCCTAGGGGTGCTGCCTGGCTTGGCAGGCCTGGGAGCGCTGCTAGCAAACACAAGACACCCAAAATGCAGCCAGCCTATCTATCTATCTATCTGCTGCCCCTCACCCATAAACATTTCTGCCCCCCATCCATAACCAGTTCATTTACACTCCTGGGGCAGCATGAATACATTTAAATAAATAAATAAATAAATACATAAATAAATATGGGGGGCACAAATGAACTAGTTATGGGGTGCGGGTTTAAAGATAGTACACCTTAGCAATAACTTCATTAAGAAGAGGTAGTGAAATAGCAGCCATAATAATCTCAGAACCATCTTTGCAGATTTTCCAAGATAGAATAGATATTGCTTTACATCCTAAATTCCTACCTAAGATAGTATAAGTAAGACAGTTGTGAAAATGTGGCCCTTTTTACACGGGCCTCTCCCACCCATGAACATGCAGATTTCTGCGTGTTCACGGGTGGGGGAGCCCCATGTGAACAATGGGGTGCCTGCGGTGAGAAGGGGTGCACGCGCCTGCCTAACATGCATCCCGACTCACCTTCCCACTTGTCCCCACGCACAGAGCAACCGATGGTTGCTCCATGGGTGCAGATGAGGGGGGGGGGGGGGGCAAGCGAGGATGCATGTGAAGCCGTGTGCACGCCCTGCCCATGCACCAGCACACCCATAGACCCTGCACCCGGTGGAACCGTGTAAAAAGGGCCTGTGAGGAGCCACTCGAAGAAGAACAGAAGGTTGGTATCTTGTAAATAAGGTTCTTCAAGATGTCTCCTAACATTCTCACAACACCCACTCTTCCAGCCCCGCATGGAATTTTCTTATATTCCTAGAAAGGTTGGAAGGAACTGTCATTCTGAGGGGAAGAGCGCTTTTTATACTAGAGGAGCTCGAGACCATCACGTGGTCTATTATTTGAATATGGTGAGCATGCACAACCCAGTTGTGAGAATGTTCGGACCCATCTTGAAGAACCTTCTTTACAAGGCAACAACTTTCTGCTCACTCACACAGGGAGGAGTTTGTTTACAAACAGCTTTATCTCCCAGTCCAATGGTGTTCCACTGCTGCTGCAGCACTACTAACAGGCAGAGGCAGATGAGGGATGGGGGGGGACCACCCCCCATGAAGTGGGGATGCCCTGCACCCAGGCCTCCTCCAGATCAGCTGCACGGCTGCCCCTGGGGGGCCAGACAGCAGCCCCTGGGACCTAGCGGCCTTCGGGTTCACTCAATGGATACTACGCCCCTGCATGGTAGTCCCGCGACCACAGACTATACACAAGTAGCTCACAGTGCCAGCACCCCAGCTAGCTCACAGCACTCCCCATCCAGGCTGTATTTCTGATATGCCAGAGGCAATCTCTGTGGCTATTTGGCCAAATATCACTTTTCACAAAAATGACGATTCACAGGGCCCTGCCTACAGTTCTATTCCCTTCCCCTCAGCTCCAGTTCAAAGACATACCAGCATCTCCACCAAGCGGTGCTGACTCTGTGTGTTCTCTGGGGCCGAAGCACCCATGAGGAAAAGTCGATGGGTGCTCAGCACTCATGTTGTTGCGGAACCCCCATACCCAGCACCTCTGGGCTCTGTATTTGATGGGGAGGTCCTGGATTCTATATACGCACGAGGTGCCAGAATAGGGGCTGCAGGACCGCATGTCCCTTCACCCCTGGGAGGAGGGGATGGAAGGGAGTAGAGGGCAGCACGTCCACTGCTCCATCATCCCAGGGAGATGGGAGAGGAGCGAAAGGTGCCCCATCTACGGTCTGGGTCATGCGCTTCCCCTTTCTGCACAAGCCAGCACTCCCCCCCAAGTAGCTCCCTGGCTTCCAGCAAAGAGGAGGGGCTGGGCTGGCCCCAGAGAGAGCAGTGGACGTAGCAAGCATTGATTCCAGATGGCTAAGAACAAACAGGAGCATTGGAGCATGGGTCCCAAACCAGTGCTATGCTGCCTCCCTAGCCTGGTATCAGTCATGCCAACCATGGGGAGAGATTCTCCCCATGGATTCTTCCATACCTTCTCCAACAGCGCGTTTTGCCAGAGGCGAAAAATAAGCATGAAGCAGCGATCTCGGGCCCCAAATGATGTGAAGAAGTGCTGGGAGGGAGAGAGAGAGAGAGAGAGAGTGAGGTTTCCCTCTGCACACAGTCTGCCAATTTCTTTCTAGCATCACACGCGCGTGCGCACACACTGCTATCCTCCTGGGCTCCTTATCACCACGCGCACGCACACACAGCGCCTTGCTGCCTCTTTTACTCCCTTCCCCGAAGCTGCTGATCAGAGTCCCTGAAGAGAGGAGATTTCCAGGACGATAAAAGGCCACACGTGCTGCTGAGATACAGCTGGAGAGGACTTTTGCCCCCGGGGCACAGATTAGTGATTGCAGGAGGGAAGCAAGGTATGCTCATCTCTGGACTCTGGTCAAATTCCAGAATGGTCCAGGCCCCTGAGGCAGTTAGAGCTACTCCAAAGCTGTTCTATATTAAACTCTGTGCCCCAGAGGCCCCAATGGGTGTTACGGAACAAGGCTCACTAAGCAGAACTCTTTCCACTCACACCCCCAAATGCCCTCGGAAGTGGGAGCAGGGCTTAATTTGTGTCAGCACTTGTCATCTCTCTCCAGACCCTGTTACTGCTGCTGCTCTTTAAGATCCCACCCATGGTTGGACAAAGTTTGATAAAGGGGAGAGCAGGACCAGGGACAACTGATGGGTAGCACAACAGCACCCTCGCAATCCAAGCACAGAAGCACTGGCCTCTGCCCTCTCCCCTGGGTTGAGACTGAGGCGGTTGTGGACAAGCAGGGAGGATGCTACTACTTCCCTCCGCCCTGAATCATCAGGCGTCTGGCAGTAAGTGTTTGAGCTAGTGGAGTGGTGGGGTCTGGCAGAGCAGTTCCACCATATATCCAGGGTCTAGGGCAAGCGTGAGGAGCCCCAGACTCAGAGGTTCCCAAAAGACTGGAACAGAAAGCATCAAAAAACTGAGCTCAGGGTAAGGAAGCAGAGATGGGCACGTAAGATCCATGGCACAGATCTATGATCTGGATCCTCCTCTTCCCAAGTGCACACTCCTTAAGCACCCCATCCCCAACTTCTATGCAGCCCTCGCAGCTTGTACTAAGGTTCAGAGCAGTCCCTGGGAAAGAAAAGGTCCACCCGCTGAAGTCAATGGCAAAACTCCCATCGACTTTAATAGTGGAGGAGCGCACCCGTGTCTGCGCCCACACACACACACACACACACACCCNAAGACTGGAACAGAAAGCATCAAAAAACTGAGCTCAGGGTAAGGAGGCAGAGATGGGCACGTAAGATCCATGGCACAGATCTATGATCTAGATCCTCCTCTTCCCAAGTGCACACTCCTTAAGCACCCCATCCCCAACTTCTATGCAGCCCTCCCAGCTTGTACTAAGGTTCAGAGCAGTCCCTGGGAAAGAAAAGGTGGGACTTCGGGGACACGAGCAAGTCCTGGCATCGCTTTTCTTTTTTAACAAATTAAACAGTAGAGAAGTTTTCAGAGGGAACTTTCCTGGCCCCTTCATGGATCTTCCAAAAGGATCCCGAGAAAGATGGGAGCCAAACCCTGTGAACACAATCCTCCACCCGCTGAAGTCAATGGCAAATCTCCCATCGACTTTAATAGTGGAGGAGCGCACCCGTGTCTGTGCCCACACACACACACTCTCCACCCAAGACAAAGGAGGCAGCCTCAGTAGATAGCCCTCAAGGACACTTTCTTGGATATAATGCTGACATGCCCCAGAAGGATGTCCCAGATTGCTTAGGATGTGTCCATGCTGACCTGGAGCAATGGGGCTTGTGTGGGGCCCTGTCTCACCTTCTCAGTCTCAGTGCAGACTTGGATGGCATTAGGGATCAGCTTCGCTGTCTTCTCCTTCTTAATACATTTGACCTCCTTGAGCTGGATGGAAATCTGAAGACGAGAGAAGACACAGGGTCGGGGGCGTAGCTACCACAGATTGAGGGTTCAGTATGGGGTTCGGAACCTTGGTCCACCTCACTCTCACAAAATCACTGCACAGGGTCAGGCCCCAGGGGGATGCCGAGGGCTTGCCCTCAGCTCCCCATCCGACCACTATCCTGGCCGGCAGGACACTCACCGTGGTCTCCCAGCGGAAGATGTTGCTATAAAAGCAGATCCAGTTCTCGGACAGATAGAGCCGTCCCTGGAGCAGGATGTCACGCTGCAGGGCACAGGAGTAATCTGAGGAGAGGGGACACGTTAGAGAGAGATGAGGATGGGGTGCAAAGAGCGGGGCTGGAGGTCAGTAAGAGAAATGGGGGTGGTTGGAATGGAAGTGGAGGGTCATGGGTGGGAGGACTGAGGGGCACCAACAAAGCTGTGTGGTGGGCAAGGCCAGAGGTGGGAAGGTGGTGAGGACTGAGTGGCATTAGGAGAGCTGGCGTGTGAGGGGGCACTCCCCCCAAAATTGGGAGAGCAGGGAAACGCAGGCCAGGATTGAGAGAGACTGGCAGAGCCGAGGGCTGTAAACCGCCAAGTGGGGAAGCAGAGGAGCTGTGGCTTGGAACTAAGGGGCTATGGGGAAGTTGGGAGCCGCTCCGGTCAGGGGTGACAGGCCCGTTCTGTGGGAAGGGGGGGGGGGGGG
>QEPC01008499.1:304939-324450 GCA_003113815.1 Sphenodon punctatus
GGTTCAGGTGAGCGGGGCGCAGAGAAGCGGGGCTAGCCCGGGGAGCAGAAGGGGGGGTCTGTGCGGAGGATCGGGGCCGGGGTGCAGAAGAGCGGGGGGGGGGCAGGAACTCGGAAAGTTTAGCCAGAGGCCTCTCTCCTCCCCCGAGCCTCGCCGCGGGCTCGAGTTCCGCCGCCCGCCAGAGCATTGGCTGCCGAGCCTCCCCCGGTGTCGCTTACAGGAAACAAAGGGGGGGGTGTCAGGCTGTGCTTAACCCCGTCCTACCCGGCAAGTCTCCGCCCCAGCGTGCAACCCTCCCCCCTCTCATCGCCAGCCCCAGCCCCAGAGCAGCCTCCCCCCTCTCGCCCCGGCCAAGCAACTCGGTGCAGCGAGACACTCCTTCGGCGGGACGTGGCTGCTGGATCGGGGCTGCCTGGCTGCCACGGGCACCGCGGAAGGGCAAGCTGGACCCTGGGCCGGGAGGGCTCTGCCCGGGTTAGGGCTGACGCGCCATCCGCCACAAGGGCCAGAACCGGGCTGCCCGTGTCGGGAGGGGCGGGGTACAAAACTCGGAATAAATAAACCCAAGCTTGGGGGCTTGCTCCACAGCAGACATCAGCTCAGTCTCGACTCCGCCCCGGGTTGCCACCTAGGCACATCTTTACACCCCTTATGAAAAATACAGGTTGCAGGGCCAGGTGCCGTTGCAGACCCTGCAATATGTATTTTACATAAGCGTTCCTTAAAAACGTGCATAGGTGGCCACTCTACTCCGGGCTTCTCTGGGTGAAAGCAGTCATAACTTCCACTTCAGCATTTCTGAGGCATGTTGCAGGCACCCATACAACCCCACAATATGAATAAGAAATTTTAAAGTGGTGTTAGCATTACGTCTGTTTTTACCCTCTGTCTGAAGACCTTGTTTACCTGGGGAAGGGGGCTGGGGTAAGCTACCTCTGTTACAGTTCTGGTGCACCACAGGCTAAGAGAAGAGAGGGGTACAGCAAGATAAATCTGAATTCAAGTTTCACCTGGAGCTAGCAAGTTGAGGTATACATTGTTCACACAACCAGGGTTAACCCCCATTCATATCTTTCCTCCAACTCTACCTCCAAGTAAAGCACACCCTCAGTCTCCTCATTTCCTCCCTCCCTGATCCCTTACAGGGCAGAGAAAAGGGCAGTCTATCCCATAATGCAATCATCGGGGGTTTGTGTCCCCACCTCAGGTGTTGGTGTGAGAGAGGGTAGCACAGGAAGGGAGATTAGGACTTTCCTTACTCCTTTGTCCTCTTGTAGCCAGGTTGGAAAGGACAACCCAGATCCAAGAAGGAAATGATACCATGACAGGTTTTGCTGCAACAGGTTGGGATTGAGATATGTCTCACTATATAAAGCTTCAGGCTGTGTGGAGGCCCTCCCTCTCTGCTCTCCTAATGCCCTCTGATCCCCTGCCCAGTGGCTCACGCAAAACACTGGGGAAGTGGACATGGGACCCTGGTGTAGCCTCATGTTGCTAGGGGAGGGGGTGTGAGAGGCACGAAAAGGGACAGCGTTCAAGGCCTGTTACATTGTAGGACAAGGGGCACTTACACTGTACCAGCTCTGCATCTTCTGTAAGAGAAAAGAGAGATGTTAGCATGTCACCCTCAAGGATACGGAGTGTCAACTCCCACAGAGACCCGAGAGTGTATTCTGTTAAACACACTATGCCCTTGCTCAATTCCAGCTGCCCCACCCCACACATCAAATCCCCCTGAACTCTCAGCCCCCAAAGTAACATTGCCCATGAGGAAACACAGAACACTGCCCTAGTCTGTGCCCAAACCCACATCCAGAAACCTTCAGCCCAAGCACCTCAACCCCTTCAAACCCACCCATCTCACCTTGTTGTTGCGAATGAAGCTGCGCCCACTGAGTGGGTAGTTGAGAGGGGTGCTGGGCAAGGGGCCTGAGGGGGGACCCCGCTCCAAGGTGCCATCTGAGCCTTTCTCCACCATGGCCTCAGGAGAGGGATCGGGCAGGGACCGCGGAGGCAGCAATAGCAGACGCTTCCGCAGGGACGGTGAGTTGCTGGGGGTGCTGCGGGGGGAGGCACTGCCTGTGCTTGGGGAGGAGAGAAGGGGTTAGGACAAGTCCCTGACCCACTTCCTCCTCCTACCCAAGACACCCCACAGATCCCCAATTGACTGTTCTCCCCTATCACACTCACCCACCATTCCTCCCCACCGTCTTGACAGCTCCTTCCGTAACCCCACCCTCCCGGTTCTCCTCCAGCTTTGGCTGGTGTGGAAGGGGCTATTCCTAGGCTTGGAGAATGTAAACAGGAAAAGTCTCCCTTCTCTCTCCCAAGAGGTGAAATAAGACCCTAGTGATCCCAGAGCTGGGTTACTCAGGGTCACCCCCCGCGGGGGAAGGGTGGGATGGCAAGGACTGGGAGGACCTTCGAGGAGGGACTCAGAGGGAAGCCAAATCCCAGGCTGGTTGGGCCCAATGGTCTGATCCAGCCAGGGGTAACAGTGTTATGAGGCTTTATGGGTCTCTCTGGGTCCTGTGTGAAGCTGATACGATGCCTGTGCCCCCACCCCATTTCACAAATGACTCTGCTCTCAGACATAATCCTGACTTTACTCTGTAATTCTGGTCAAATGGCCCCATTAACTCTAATCCCCTGTCTGGGTTAGAGCCCGGGGTGCTCTCTTCCCAGAAGCACCGTGAGCGTCCAGCCATACCATAGCGCCTCCTTCTGGTGGCCATGAGAACCGGCAACACCATCTCAAAGCATGTACTAGGGGCAGGAGCCCACTATGGAGTGGCACGGGGAGAGAGAACTGAGGGGGAGCGCAAGGGCTGGGAGAGCAGGGCAGCTGTGGGTTAGGAGGTGAGGAGCACAGAGCCCTGACAGAGCTGAAGGAGAAACCCAGGGCTGGGAGAGTGAGTTAGGGGGACCCCATGCCCTTCCTGCGCTCCCTGCTCAGCTCTGCCACTCACTCTCTCACGCCCTAGCAGCGACAGGCCTTGAGTCACTCAGAGTTGGTGTAGGGCTCCCATAGAGAAGGGAATTGGGGATTCCTCTCCCAAACCCCACATTCCCTGTCATGCACCCTCCAGACCCGGCAGGGAACTTACCGGCCGCCTGGGGCTCTGCCCTGTGTCCTGGTGCCAGCAAGAGCAGCAGAGAGAGAAAAAGGAAGAATGTGAAAGGGAGAAGTGGAGAGAGAGACAAAGAGAGGAGTTTAGAGGAAGAAAGAGAGAAAACTGACCGGTGCCGGCAGGGTTGGGGGTTTGGGTCACTCAGTCCCCGTTTCCTGTGTGGTTCACACTCAGGTTTCTAGTTCCCCCTCCCCCCTGCTAGACTCGGCAGCAGGTGGCTGGGGGCAACGTGACTGAAGAGCAGCTGCAGCAGAGGGAGCACAGACAGCCTAGTGTTGGGAAGGGGAGACACACTCCAGACTGCCACCGCAAGTCAGGCCTGTGCAGAGGGGAGTGTCCCTGAGTCGGTGTTGACCCCAGTGCCCTGTAGTGGGCTAAAGGCACCGTGCTCCTGGGAGCAATCAGACACAAAACTGGTATTCTGACAAGCTCAGGTTATCAACCCCCCAACCCATTCTCCCAGAGCCAAGGTCAGGGTCCCGTGAATTCCGTATGCTGCAATTGCAGCCCTTTTTGTGGAATTTTGCATTTGGCCAAATCGTTGCAGAAACTGCCTCTGGCAGTGCAGAATCACAGCCTGAGTAGGGAGCAAGCCAATGTGATGGCACCACTGAGAGCTAGCCAAAAGAGTGTTGGTACGTATTTTGGGTCCATGGAGTCCTGGACTACAGCTGCTGAAGAGAAGCAGCCCACAACCACTCAGGGGACAGAAGCTCCCCCCATGTCATATTTTGTGAGGGGTTTTTTTTTTTTTTTTTAAACACATGAGCTATTCAAAAGTGATGAATGGGCATGCTGGGATTTGTGTTTAAAATTTGCAAGGTTTGGTTAATTTGCATAATTTATTCTGCTTACAGAATCTTGGTTCCCTAGTTGCCGAATTTAAAAATAAAATAAAATTACAAAACACACAGGGCCCAGGCGCAGACTCCAGTTTCAGGCACAAATGCACCTCCCGAATCCCTCTCTTGTGTCAGCTGGGTCCATGAGGCTCCTCTCCTTCCTATCCCAAGTTTGTGCTATGTTGATGTTCATCTTACCTAGCTACCATGCTCAAACACAGAAGTGTCTGTATCTCTCTGCTATGCAATGGCTCCCTGTGAAACAGCTGGCATACCTCCAAGCAGCTGCATTTCACCAACAGGTGAGGTAGTCTGCTAGAAACAGACGTTCCACCCCAGAGTTGGCTGCATCTCAGGACCAGGTGAGGGATCCCTCTCTAAACATCCCATATTTAAGGACATATGGTATGGTATGTATTAGCAGGTCCTTTCCCCATTGGGAGACTGTTGTGTGGCAAGGCTGGGGCTGCTACAGGTGGACACAGGAACTGGACAGACATGCAGAGAGGAAAGGATGTGTGTAGGAGGGAGGGAGGAGGTGGATGACACATTTCTGGGAAGCATGAAGGGCACAGGGATAGAACATGGAGGTGAAACCACCTGCGTCAGAGGGAAACGGCTCATTGGGCAGTCGGTGACCTTGGCATGATCACCAGGAGCAACATAGGGAGACTAGGAAGCGGGAGGGAGACAGTTGCTGTTTTTACACAATCAAAAGCTGGGAGTAAACGCCTCTAAATCTGGATTTAAGTGCTCATGTACACAGATATTCTGGAGTACATAAATCCAGATTCTTCTTGTAATCCGGAATTATATATGTCCTAGTTTTTGAGGATTTATTATAGTGTTTGTGTAGACACCTATTCCTGACGACAGCCCACTTCCCCCCTGCCATAGAGAACTGCGTACTGCTTATTCCGGATTAGTGCTTATTCCGGAATACTAATGAGCGTGTAAAAAGTTATCCCTGAATGACAACTCTGGACCTACAGCTATTTCGGAATAATTGTGCATGTATAAAAACAGCCAGAGATAAAGGTGGGGCTAGAAAAGTATCCCAGTATAAGGGATACTTTTCCACAGCTGCACCCAGCATGGAGACATGGGGTGAGGGAGCCGGGGAACAGCCACACGGCAATAATGACAATCGGCCGACGGAGGGCAAAGAGGAACCAGGTATGTACCACGTAAATGACGGAACAATATGAGAGAGTGAGACTAGAATCACTGATCCTGGCAGCCACCGAGGCTCACAACTCCAGACTTTGCAAAAGTCGTGTAGGATCTTACAGGAACACACATGGCTTTTTGCTACCCCCCAAAGAAACCAGCACAGCAGCCCCTTTTGCCACACTGAGCCCCTACAGCACAGCACCCGTTACTGCACTGGGGTCACCACTTACTCCAAGGGGAGAGTGAACCTAATGAGCCTCTGCAGCAAAGTGTTCTTTAGGGTAGTGGGTGGGGAACCTTTTTCCTCCTAGGGGCCACTTTGAAAAATTAATAAAGCTTTGAGGACCACTTATTTTATTTATATATTTAAAACATTTTTACCCCGCCCCTCCTGCCACTGGCAGCCTGGGGCGGCTAACAAAATCATCAATAAAAATGCAATAATATATGTAGAAGCTGGGGTTGACGATAAAGGGGTGTGTTCCGAGTAGGGAATCTATACCCTAGATCCATCCCCTATCCCTGTGTACATGCCCTCAGCTTTGTACCCTTCTCCCCACGGTCACACTTTCAGTGCTTGTGGGTAGAGACTGGACCCAGGGGCCAAACCCAGAAACTGGAAAGGGGCCACGTAAAGAAAGATGGCAGCTGCATTTGCCCCATAGAGGGGAGTGCCCCCGCAATGAATCTCAAATGCCTCCCCCATCAGCACCACATCCCTTTGTGCCCCCTACTGAATCCCATTCCCTGTAGCACAGCGCCCCCTGCTGGAGTGTCCTCTGTGCTTAGGCGGGAGTCCTTGCCCTATAGTTAATCCTGTCACCCAATGCCTGCTTCCAGGGGCCAGCAAGCCCAGAGGTTTTCCAGGGCGCTGCTGCAGTAAAGTAGCCTATTTTCACTGCTGAAAGTAGGCAGCTTCAAAGGGGCTGGGCAGGGAAAGAGCAGGACAAGGAGTCAGCACACAGGCAGTGAGATGTAGCTGGAATTTGCTGCAGAGCCGTGGGAGTCCTGGGAAGGAGAAGATGCTTTGGGGCAGGGCTTGGTGTGATCCACAGAGAGGCAGGGAAAGTGGAAGCTGTTCCGAGTAATTGAAAGGACATGATAATAGCCTGTTTGACCCTAATCGCTTCTGCTATCTTAAACTATGGGGGAAACTCCTCCGCATTTCCAGGGATCACCACTAGGGATCAGCATGTGAGAACCTAGGGTGCCTCCAGCAAAATGGGTAAGGAGACCAATAGGAACAGAAATCCGGTGCCCCACAGCTGGTTTGCTTCTGTCTCCGTCCTAATCTAAGCCCACTCCCTCCCAGCCCTGGGCTTCCCTTTCTCCACTGAGTTCCTAGGTCCAACGTAGAGAGTGCGTGTCTACATGTAATACTACCATTCCAGTCACCTAGCAGGGGGCAAGTGTTACATTGAATCACACAAAATTTGGAGCAGGCCACACAGTGTTGTGGAGGTTTGTTCCCCAGATCTCCTCAGCAGATCTGTGGAGCAGCCAAAAACATGACACAGAATTAACCTCTGGTCACCACCTGACCATTGAGTGAGGGGCTTCAGTGTTGGGCTTCAGGGTGTGTCAATTTCAGTGCACCTGGATGTGTCAATTTCAGTGCAATTGGGGTGTGTCAATTTCAGTGTGATGGGGGTCTTAGGGCAGGTCAATGTCATACAGACATCGGGGCTTGCAGGCTTGGTTGTTAATTTCAGCATGGGGGCTTGCTGGCTATTTATTTATCCCTATTTGTGGTGCTGCCTGGGGAGTTCTTCCTAGACAGGTTGGCAGAAAAAACAAAGAGCATCTTGAGTGTTTGGTCAAATTGCTCTGCCTTGGGGTGTTGTCACGGATGTTACCAATGAGCACAGTAACACTGTGGTACCTCTACTTCATCTAACCCTCGTGGGGCTTATCCGGACCGTCTAAAGGCAGATGCCTCAAGATGCTCTGTGCCAGATGTGCAGGCGGAGCAGGCTCTGCCTGCTTTGGCTCCAGCTCCACTTGGGGTGCTCTGGGACATCCAGGAGCACCGCCAGTGGGGCAGTCTGCCCAAACTCAGGCTGAGCTGCTCAGCAGACGGACATTGCAGCTCTGCTCTCGGCTAGCGGTTGTCCTGGGCAACACCATAGAGTTGAGGGTGGCAGCCTAGCGTGTCGGGCAATCCGCCTGCAACTCTCTGGTGGGGGGCAGAGGGGTGCTGTGTGGGCTGCAGCAGCCACTGAGTCCGTTTAAACCTGAGCCAGGTGAGGCTGCAAGCAGGCAGATGCAGAGGTGCACCCCGGAGCAGTTCCGTGTCCATCTGAAAACACCCATTGTGTACAGCCACCCACAGACAGAGCAACTTCTGCTACTGAATCACCCTCGAGTGTCCACTTCCTGCAGCCCCTGGCTTTCCTCTGCCCACCCCCAGCGCTGTTTAGTACATGGGCAAGAACTGTGGCTTTCAGCTTGATACATACAGCAGCCTCACTTCCTGCCTCCTTTCTCTGGGGACTATCACTGTACTTATCTGGGGCCCACAGGCCTTGTTCTCAGGGGAGGGGCACATGGCACTGCATAGCAGCTTCCCGCTGAGGGCACACAGCCTTGCAGAATTAACCCTCTTCACTGCCTTTGTACATGGAAACCGAGGCACGTGCAGGGAATGGGATTTGCACTGTTTTAATGCGACTTTGGAGGCTTTCTATAGGGGGGAGGGGAAGAAAGATGGAGTGGCAGGTGTGAATGTCACAGGGATGCTATGGGCATGGGGGTGGGGAGGAGGTTAGGATTGGTGGCAGGAGGGGAAGGGGAGGAGGTTCCCTTGGGTGAGAGCCAGGGGAGTGGAAGTGGGTGAGATGGGATTGGGGCTTTATATTTGTATTTTCATACAACTGTTTTCCTTGTTTGTATTTAGAAGCTGTTTAAAATCTATGCTTGCTGTTTTGTATTAGGCCTTTGAAGGGGATGGGGAGGGAAATGTGAAAAGCAGGTAGGGCGGGGTTGGGTGGACGGGGTGGGAAATCTATGACCTCCCCTGAGGGGGTTGGGCTTCAGGCATGGAGTCTTTTTTTGTGTGAAGTGGGGTTATGGGTGGGATTACTGTTGGGGAATTTTATTATTGTATTTATGAATTAACTGTAATGTGTTCTTTTTTTAAACAAAAATAAATATTGTAAGTCACCCTGAGGCTTACGGGAATAGGGTGGGATGGAAAATTAATCTGAAAGTGAAAGAGTCAACACAGCAGCACAGATCAGAATAGAACTCCGGAATCCTGGCTCCTCCCCCCCCCCATCACCAGTGTAACCATTACGTCTGACTCAAGCTTCACAACCAGGCATTTAAACAAGGCTGTCCCTCATGCAGTTTTAGGGTGGGGGATGAGGGACTCCGCAGCCACTTTGGCTAGGAACATGCAATGGGGGCAGAGGAAGAACCAGATCTGGGAGCATCATGGCAGGGAAGGAGGGGCTGGGCTCTGCAGAGCGCTTTGGGTAACAGGAAGGAATCACAGCACAGACTGACTGATGGTGAAAATCAGGACTCAAGCACTGAGGGAGAAGTGTCTCCCTTAAACAGGATTGCACTGGGAACACTCAGCACCAGAACCGTGGGGAAACCTGAAGAGACGCACTCACTCTGCCCCCTCCGAAATTCCCCATTTCTAACTGGGAAGAGGCTGTATTTCTTCTAACAAGACCACCTTCTTATTAACCCAGGCTTTCCATCCTATCTGCAGGGCAGGCAACTCTCATCGCCCAATTTTACAGAGGGAGTAGTCGAGGAGGTTGCACAAGGTCATCCTTGCAGAGCTGGGACTAGAACCCAGGTCTTCATGGGCCACTACCAAACTCAGGCGCTGTCTCTTGGGAGAGAGGCAAACCAAAGAAGCCACTTTCTCGGAGCAAACGCTCCCCAACCCAGGGTGCATGAGTGCAGCAAGCAAGGTATGGATGACACTATAGCCCTACGACTAGGCCTGGCTGCCTGAGAAGGAAATTAATTTGGTTAAACCGGTGCAAGCTGCCATAGCACACAGTTAAATCTGGTTTGAGTGGATTAAAGTATCTTAAACCCACTTCTTGTCGACTTCAAATTAACTAAAACCAGAGAATCCACACAAGGCTGTCTCTCGTTCACTAAAACCATGTACTGCTGACCGGTTACTTCAGCGTAGCTCAGTCTTCTTCTGGGTCTTACACCTGAAGCACTCACACAGACAGAGCACTAAACCAACGTTATTCAGGAGGAGGCGGAAGAGAAGAAGATACTTCTGAAAGATCAGGAGTGTATTCTCCCCTTCGGTTTGTATTTCAAAATAGCAGCTCAGGTGAATGCTTCTCAGTGTGAGGGTGGTGCCCATGGTCCAGTAATCATTACATCTCAGCGAGCAGGGAAACCGAAGCAGTTCTGCTTCAGTTTACACTTGTTTGTCCGAACGCTCCCAAAGTAGAGTAGTTACTTTGATTTAATGCAAACAGCATCGTTATTTCAGTTAACCTCTGTTAGTCAAAAAGGGGCCTAAGCCAGTTTGAGTTCCGAGGTCACTTTTATCTGGTGCGGCTGCTCATGCATCTAGACAATCCCATGGTTTGGGGCCAGGACTCCTGGGTTCTAGCCCAGATCTTGCTAGGGGAAACCACTAAAACCAAGTTTCTGGAGGTGCTGGAAGTTTCTGTTCTGGGCTGTGCAAAGACACGCTCCCAGATGGATGTCAGGAGACATGTCTGAACTTGGCTCTTCCACTGACTCCCTGTCAGAGCCAGGGTGAGTCACCCAGCTGTGCCCCAGCTTCCCCCTCAGGGATCTAACTAGTGCATTTTAGAGTTCAGGGGCTGGTTCGATTCCACAGCAACTCTCTGCTCAGGGTGAGGGGTGTTCTGCAGCATATTGGGAGGAGCTAAGGGGACGTCTAGGGAAGCTGCATCCTCAGGGGTCGGTCAGCACATTATGGAGGAGAAATAAGGGAACGTTCCCTGCCTGAGGACACCACTGCTGTGGCTGACAGTTCCCTCTCTGCCCTACAATTGCCCCCTTCTCCTCAGTCCCCTAGGAAGTTTCCAGTTGCCAGCTGGTGCAGACCAAGGCAGTCACACTTCTCCATGTTGGAGTGGCAGGTAGAGAGAAGGTGTGGCTTTCCTGGCCCTGGGAGCTTTGGGAATGGGGTAAGTCCTTCCCTCATCCACAACTCTGCCCCACACCTTCCCCTACACTGGGTTCAATAAGGGAGAGAGCTGTTTATCTCCCCCTCCCCACCTGCACGGCTGTCTCCCTCTCTCCCTGCTGCAAGCACCCCCTTTTCTGGGAAGCCCACACAGCCTGGACTCTGTTAGGGTTCTTAGAACATCTGGGCTATGGGGGCAGGACCCAGTGCCACCAGCTCTCTCTCATTGTCCCGGCGCCAAACTGTTTGTGTGAAGTAGCAATATAACCAAGGACTCCCTGAATTCTGCACGGCTGCAATCCCAGCTATTCTTGTAGAACTTTGCATTTGGCCAATTTCTCGCAGAAATTGCCCCTGGCAGCACAGAATTACAGTCTGAATGGGGAGTACAGCAAGGAAGCCAATGAGATATCAAGCACTGTCAGCTGGTTAATGGGGTGCTGGTACTGCTAGCTGCTGGTATAGATTCTGGGGGTACCCTGTCATAGTAGCCCGCAACCCCCAATGAAAATAAAGAGCCCCATCCCTGGTAGGTCTGGTGGGTATTTTGTGAAGTTTTTCAAAGTTGATGGAATGGGTTGCTGGGAAATTCATTAGTATTCCAAATTTGCAAGATTTGGTTGGATTTTCTACTTGCAAAATTTGGGTTTCCTGACTGCTGAATTTGGGGGGGGGGGGGGGGAGTTTTTTTACAGAATACTTCAGACCCTGGATAGGACTTGATTACACAGGCCTTAGGGGCCCCCTCTAAACTTGAGGAGGGCAGGAGATTCACAGAGCCGAGACAGGAAACACCATACGTGCTAAGTCTCACAAAGAACATAAGGGCCATATTAAGTCAGTTCAATGGTCCATCTAACCTAGCATCCTGTCTCTGACAATGGCCAACTTCGGTTGCTTTTTATAGAACTGGACAAGTAACAATGGAATAATCCATTTCCTGCTGTTCAGTCCCAGCCCCGGACAGTCAGGGGTCTCACCCTGTGACCAGCTTGACTAGCAGCCTCTCTGGAGTCCAAGACAAAAGCGAGGCCGCGTTCCCATCTGCGGTGGCGAGACCCACGAGGGAAGACGCGGCGGCAGAGGAAGAGCAGACGAGCCAGTGCAAACGGGGATGTGCCGCGGCTTCCCTCTGGTGCGAACCGGGATGTGCCGCGGCTTCCCTCTGGTGTGAATGGAGATGTGTCGCGGCTTCCCTTGCGCATGTCAGGGAGCAAAATCCTGCGCGAGGGAAGCCGCGGCACATCCCCGTTCACACCGGCTCTTCCGCTCTCCGGCTCCTCCCCGCTGCCGTGTCTCGCCGCCGCAGATGGGAATGTGGCTTGAGGGGAGCCTGAGTCTGGAGGAGAGGAAGTAGAGGCATTGGGGCGAACTATAAGTGCCTCGCACTAAACCAAACTTTGGGAGCCCATTCTATATTCGCACACAAGACCACAGTTCAGTCTACACGCATGCACTCCAGGATACGCGCGCAAACACACACACACCCTGCTCTCCCTGCCAAGCCTGCTTCACTCATCCAAATCTTGCCCCATCTCAGTCCACTCCCTGCTCCCTTGAGGCCTACCACTGGCTCCTCACTATTGCCCCATCTGGCTCAGTCGCTACCCAGCCCCTGCTCACCTGGGCCCACACAAATTACTGCCTGCCAGCTCCCTTTCCTCCCTGTTCTGTTCATTCCCAGCCCCTCCCCGCTTCCATTTGCCACCAGCTCTGCCCCACAGGCTTCCTCGCTTCCATCTGTTCAGCTTCTCCCCATCACCTGCTTTGCCCACCCCACCAGCTCCCTCTCTGCACATCCCCCCCACCCCCCCTCGGCTAGCCAGGGCTGACCTTAGAATTTGCAGGGCCCAGGACAAAGATAAAAAATAGGGGCCCTCTTCCACTTTGGGGGCCTCCTCCATGGGGCCCTGCAGATGGTCATGTGTGGGGCCCTGCTGGGAGGGAGTGGGGCTGCCACATCCTGCCCTGGTGAAAACAGGGGCCACTGAGGGGCCTCTGGAAAGAGCGGGGCCTAGGGCGGTCACCATGGGTGACCCTGTGGTAAGGCCAGCCCCTCTGCTATGCAACAAGGGCAGGGGCTTCTTAGTGGCAGTGGGTCCCAAGTACACTACAACATGGGACCGCCCTCCACTCCCAACCCCCCGGCTGTACGTATGTGACATATGGCAGCATACCTAGCATTAGGGTTAATCCAGAACCCACATCATCCTGGAACTGAGGAAACCTGGCTTCTGCTTCCTGCTCTGCCCCAGGCTCTCTCTAGGACCCTGGGAAAGACATTCCTAGAACTGGTGGGCTGGAATCAGGGGCACGAAAGAGGGGTAATGGGGAGATCTCAAGATGTAGGGGTGCCACTGCCAAGTTCCTCTTGCCTCATCCCCTCTGCTCAGTGAGTGGAACCGCATGGAGGCAGCAAGGGGCAGGAAGTGAGCCCAGAGCAAGGGATGGGAAAACATGGGGGCTGTCTGCGGCGGAGTAGACTGGCAGGACACAGGGAAAGAGGAAAACAGAGCGAAGGGCAGGAGGGAGAGGAGTATGGGTATGGGGGGGAGAATCTAGGGAAAGCCCAGTTGTGTGGTGTCAGGGTCCCATGAAGTCAGGTTCTTTTGGCCCTGTAAGTAATGACAGGATCGGGTCACGGTTTCAAGAAAAGGGCGAGGCAAGCAGCAGAGGGTCAGGGCAGAAGCACACAGGTCCAGGACAGTAACCCAAGAGTCCAGGGCAAAGATACAGCGATTCAGAGCAGAGTTAAGTGGGCTCAAGGCAGAGAACTAGCAGAAGGCAGGCCTCAATGAACTGGAGGGAGGAACATGTTAGTCCAACTAGCTTTCTGCTGCTGCCAAAGGGGAGACATGGCAAGGAGGGCGAGGCTGAGCCCCAGAACAGTGGAGGTGGTGCTTCATGAGCTGCCTGTATTGGTAGCATGTCAAGTCCCAGTTTGGTGCGCATGCCTACAGGTGAAGCTGGGAAGGCAGCATGCACGCGGCACCCCTTCACATGGGGTGCAGCCACACGAGATGCCCTGGGGAAGTTACCACTCCTTGGGCAGCCTTAACCCAGTCTGGGCAGCCAGACCATGCGATGCAGTGCATTGTGCGACCGGCCGCCGCCGGATGTTCCCCCGCCACGCCGCGGCACGGGCAGCTGGCTGCTACGTCCCCGGGAACAGTCCGAGGATGCGTCACGTAGCAACCTTACCCCCATATGGGATAAGGCTGCTATGCGAGGTATCCTCGGACTTTCCCCAGGGATGCAGCACGTAGCAGCCATCACCCGGTGAGGTAGGGCAGTTCTAGTACTTGTGTGGCCGGCGCCTTGACCCGTCCCGGGCCATGGCGGGAATTCTTGACAGTGTCCCGGCTGCCCCACCAGGGGGATGGGTGGGGAGGGGCATCCATCTGCCCAGCTCCCCTAGCTCTGCAACGTAGAGTCTGCGCTTGCTCGCCACGAGGCTGCGCAAGGATCGGGCCCCTGCAGCTCATGTGGCTCCACCCAGCATGTGTTTGTCTTCAAATCTGATAAGCACATCAGTAGTTTTACAGAGAGTATGGCATGCCTGTTGCATTACGCTAGTGGGAGACACGTGGAATATTTACCCTCCTCTCCCTGGACATTTTTACCCACTTCTGTCAGTCTGGCTACAGACCTGCTTAAAAAAAATGCCCAGGGAATATTTATAAACAATTAAATCTTCCACTAATGGGGACTCCCCAGCCTCCCTTGGTAACTTGCCTAACAGCCTCTGTGTCCCAGCAACCCATTTATCAAGTGAGGATACTAGTACTGCCCTACTCCCCAAGTGATTGTGATAGTAAATGGGTGGGTGTTAACAAATAAGATGGGAGCTCATTCCAGGTGGGTGTCCACTTGCCCATTTATTAGGTGTTCGCCCCCACTGGACACACAGCCACCACTCACGGTGGGGTCCCAAAGTATGCGGAGCCTGCTGTGCAGGCAAGTGCAGGCTAATGTGTGCCCACATTTCCCGTCAATTAGGTTGCATGCAGCCTCTGCGCATACAGGTCCACCAGAAGCACAGCGTTGTGGGCAAAAAGCCCAGAGCGTTCCACGGAGCGGCCACTTCCGGCCCCTCTCTGCACTCTTGTGTGCACAGAACAGCTGCCTTTAAAAAGTCCACTGCGAGATTCCACCATGGAGGGAAACCTCAGGCCCAAGGGCCAAATGAAGCCTGTGGCTAGTTTTTATTTTGCCCCTTTCCAGTTCCTGGATCTGGCCCCATGATCCAATTCCTAGCTCCGAGCACTGAAAAGACTAAGCTCAGAGGAAGGGAGCAGAGATGAGGGCATGCACACAAGGACAGAGGCCAGATCCAAGGCACAGATTCAACCTCTCCCTGACAGCACCCCCACCTTCTATGCGACCCTCAGAGCTTGTAGTCATTTTCAAAGTGACCCATGGGAAGCAAAAGGCTCCCCACCCCTGTGGTAAATGCAAACCCCTAGGGTAGAAGTGCCATAGAGGGGCTGGCGAAGGGGGAGTATGGGCTTGAAATTGAGGGGCATTGGCAAAATTGTGTGCAGCATGAGGAGCTGCTCCGAGCTCCTTCCTGTTCCATGGTCACAAATGTGCTAATGAAACTCGTAACATGTTCTGGAATTGCGTTCCCCAGGGCTGACCTTGGCCTGGCATTGAGCAGCCTAGTTCCCTCATTTAGCACTCACCACACAGACCCCAGCGTGAGGGGGGAGGGCTGTAGGAGACAGACAGGAGGTGGCGGAGACCGCCGCCGCCGTGTGTAGATGGACACATGGATCCCTGCAGGGCCTCTAGGTGTGAAATGTCTGCCGGAGGTACAACAGGGGGATGGACTGATACGGATGAGATACTGCAGGTAGAACAGAGGACTGGGGAGGAGTTGGGCCTAGGCTGCCACTAGGGTACGACTCATTTCTACAGCTATAACTCAGAGGAATGGGAGGCAGCCCGAGGGAATCCATCCCTCAGTAGGATCCAGATGGCCGGTTCTCTTGGGGAGTAGGAAACACAGGGATATTTGTGCACTCACCGAGTTAAACAAACACCAGCAGGCCTATGCCCCATGGCTTCCACACAGGGGAATTACAGCACCCCAGGCAAACTACATCTCACAACAACCCTTGCTCTAATTCTCAGCCCTCTCAGAGCCAGGATAAAAAACAAACAAACAGAAGTCCTGGCTCCCGACCCCAAATATATAAGGTCGGATCTCAAAAAACTCAAGTTTGGTTTTAAAAAATAAAAATCACAAGACTTAAAAAACCCAACCAAAAACACCAATATCAGAAAGGGTTGGCATTTTTTGTTTATGTTCTTTTGGTATCTGTAGGGGACACAGCAGACACATTTCCAAATTTAGTTCAACAATCACAAGGGTGGGAAGCTTTGTTTAAAAAGAAGGGTACGGTCATGCATATTAGGTAGTAATGAGTTAGATTATACGGTTATAAATAAACTGTAAAAATAATTTTTTAAAAGATGGCTTAGAATCCCATGATTTCACCAGAAGACTCATAATTTTGCCCTTTAAAAACTCCCCCAGTTATGAAGCTAATAATAAAGTCACAAGTCTGTGACCCTGAAACCCTCCTATTCCCAACGAATAAACCCAAGGCCAGGCTCCTAGCTCTAACCCACAAGGTACCTCTCTCCTCACTCCAGCAGCTAGAGATAAAACCTCCAGACATGCTGCCTCTGCCTGCTAAGGTGCTGGGAGATGTCAGTCTTTGTCTGGGCTCAGAATGACAGCCTTGGGGAAGCATGGAGAGATGGTTGCTGGCTTTTCAAACAGATCTGAGGCTGGCTACGGCTGTTGTTCCCGACAGCAGTCAGTGCAAACCCCACGTGTGGTCAGGGTGCGGGGGAAGGAACACTCGACTCCACACAGACCCTGGGACCTCACAAATACAGGGGTTTGGGTTGGGGGGTGGAGGGGTCTAAAAATCATTTCCCAATTCCCCCCCCCCTTCTCTCCTTCCTTTCACCGCAGGGACAAAGAGATTTCCAGTGTCTTTGCAAAGACAATAGAGAGTCGACACAGCTGCAGTAATAGGGTGGGTGAGGGTCCTGGACGGGTAGGACCCTGCGCTTGCCCTGAAGATCCATCAGGGCTTTATAAAGACCCCCAGCCTTCGGGTGAGAGAGACCTGCCCCCTCCACCCTTCCTGCTGCATAGGGTAGCATCCCCCCCCCCAACTCCCACTCTCTCTCCTCCCCTCGCCCCACGCCTTTCCCGCATTGCCCCAACTTTCCAATCCATCCTTGCCCCCCAGCCCCCTCCACCCCCCACCCGCCAGCTCCTTTGTCCATCCATGCCTCCTGCTCTGACAGCAGCCAGCACAAATCCCACCCGCTAAAGGGCTTTGCCTGCCTCCCCCGCCATTTAAACCAGGGACCCCAGATCCCAGCCCCCCACCCAGGAGTAGCTATTCCCAGGCAGCGCCAGCCCCCGTACAACGCTGCCCCGTGGCTACCCCCCCCCGACCGTGACCCCGCAGGCTGGGCACCCCTCGAGCCAGCATCGCCCTTGCTCCCCGCCCGCGGGCCGCGCCGCACTTACTCGAACATAGCATGGATGGGGCGGCCCCCGGGCGGCTCCCACCCGGCCGGGATGGAGAAGCGAGCGCTGGGTCCCGGCCGGCGGCCCTTCCTCCTCCGCGCGGAGGAAGAGGAAGGAGCGACAGGCCCCGCTTCCTCCCCCCTCTCCGGCTGCTGCTGCTGCTGCTGCCGCCCCTTTGTTACACGCACCCCGAACACACACAGACACACACGGAGCCGGGACCGGGACCGGCCGGGGGAGCCTGGGATCTATCCGAGGGAAGGGAAATGGGGAGCAGGACTCCTGGGTTCTTTCTCGGGGGGGGCTGGGAATGGGGAGCAGGACTCCTGGGTTCTTTCTCCAGCTCTAGGGGGGTGGGGAGACTGGGAATGGGGATCAGGACTCCTGGGTTCTTTCTCCAGCTCTAGGGGGGTGGGGAGACTGGAAATGGGGTCTAGGACTCCTGGTTTTTTTCTCCAGCTCTGGGGGGGAGACTGGGAATGGGGATCAGGACTCCTGGGTTCTTTCTCCAGCTCTAGGGGGGTGGGGAGACTGGAAATGGGGTCTAGGACTCCTGGTTTTTTTCTCCAGCTCTGGGGGGGAGACTGGGAATGGGGATCAGGACTCCTGGGTTCTTTCTCCAGCTCTAGGAAGGGAGGGGGTGGGAACTGGGAATCCTGGGTTCTTTCTCCAGGGAGGGGGGACTGGGAATGGGGACCAGGACTCCTGGGTTCTTTCTCCAGCTCTGGGGGGCGGGGACTGGGAACCAGGACTCCTGGGTTCTTTCTTCAGCTTGGGCGGGGAGGGGGGGAATGGGGACCAGGACTCCTGGGTTCTTTCTCCAGCTCTATGAAGAGAGTGGGTACCAGGATTCCTGAGGTCTATCCCCAGCTTGCAGAGGGGGTGGTCTAGTGAGCTGGAGGGGTGGAGCTGGGAATGGGGACGAGGATGGAGTTGTGGGACTCCTGAGTTCTAGTCTCAACCTAGGCAGGGGCGGGAGGGCGTCTAGTGAGTTGTGGGGGAGCTGGGAATATGGACCAGCTTTCCTGGGGAGAGAAGTTCTAGTGAGTTGGAGGGGGATGGGGAAGCTGGGAATGTGGACCAGGACTCCTGGATTCTAGGGGGGGGCTAGTGAGGAGGGGAATGGGGACCAGGACGACTCCTGGGTTCTATCCCCAACTTGGGGAGGGAAGGAGTCAGGGTCTAGGTGGGGGAGGGGAATGAGACCCAGGAGAGGGGAGTGAGTTAGAGCAAGAGGGGCTAGCAGCTATGACTCCTGCATTATCTGTGAGGAGAGTGGGATGAGGGGCTTGGAATCAGGATGCCTGGGTTCTCTCTCTCTCCAGCTCAGGGAAGGTGGGGAGGGTCTAGACTCTAGTGAGTAGGAAGGGGTTGGGAATGGAAACCAGTAATCCTGGATTCTACTACCAGTTCTGAGAGGGAAGTGGAGAATAGTGATTAGAGCTATACAACCTATACTTTCCACCAGATACGAAATAGATCAACAGGATGGACATAAAATATTAAACTTATTCTAGCTCCAAAACATTATAAATTTTAAATGCAAATGAAGACAAAGCTACAGACAAATAAATCGCTGTATTGTGGCGGCTATGAGTTTGGTTATTTTTTTACTTAAAACAGTTATTCTTAAACCAGCTTTTTGAAATACAGTTTAATGTATTTTTTTTCTTATTTACAACAAAAAGGGCCACATCCTTATGAAATCCTCTTGCGGGCGAGCTGATTGCCAGTTTGACTGCACTGACATCCCCCCCCCCCCTTCCTGCTAGGTCAAGGTTCTTCTGATTCCTTAGAATTGGAGGAAATCCCACACACGCCCTCCCTACCGTTAGAGACACCAAAACAGAAATGTCTCCGTTTCTCCCTGTCCGGCTGGCAGTACACTTGCTCTTCTCTGCATTCAAAGGGGACTTTGTGCCTCTTCATCCCAGCTGTAGCGTAGGGGTGGGGAACTCCAGGCCCAGGGACCAAATGCAATGCAACCAGTTTTGATGTGGCCGGTCGATCCAGTTTCTACCTCCAAGCACGGAAAAAGTGAGCTCAGGGTAAGAGAGTAGGGCTGAGGGCATGCACACAAGGACTGATCTGTAGCGCAGATCCATGATCTGGACCTTCCTCAGTACACCCTTTAAGCACCCCCAAGTTGTACGCAACCCTCAAAGCTTGTACTAATTGTTCAATTGCCCCCCAGGAGGAAAAGGGTTCCCAGCCCCTTCTCTAGAGAGTCTGTCCTTAGTTTAGCACATTTCACTGTAATGAGTTAGGCTGTTTTTAGACAGACCCACGCTGCACACTTCCAGTATGTGTGGGGGGTTCTTCACATGGGTGTGTGTGTGGTCAGTGTGCACTAGGGATGGGCGAACAGATCGCGGTTTGGGTTCGGTTCGTTTGCCGAGTTCGGGTTCGGCTGTTTGGTTCGGTTGTCCGAACAGGCCGTTCGGCTGTTTGGTTCGGCTGTTCGGCCGTTCGGGAAGTGGTGTTATGGGTGTTTTTTTGGTTTTTGTTGTTTTTTTATTGGGTTTTATATGGTTTTCTTTTGCTTTTTATTTGTTTTTTTGTTTTTATATGGGGTTTGGATATATATATATATCTCCCATATATATGGGATGGGGGAGAATCACAAACAGAAGAGGAGTCTGTAGTGAAATACATACATT
>QEPC01008502.1:6772-17133 GCA_003113815.1 Sphenodon punctatus
GGTATTTTCAGACGTTACGAGATCACAGTGAACCACGGTGAATACCCACCTGTGGTCACTGTGACTTGCACGTCTGTTTGGCGGCCGCCAGATGTTCGCCACGCTCAATCCCCACATGGGGTCAGTTTCAACCAGGCTTCCCGGGCTAGCCAGACCATTTCCCCAGGAAGTGTGGTGAAAGTGATCCCCGGTGGGGATCAAAGAAAAGTAACGTCTGGTCGGTCGCCATGGCCCGGAAGCACCGGCAGGATTCCGGGCCGTGGCGGATTCAGCCAGACGCTGCGGCTGCATTGGCCCCGCCACTCGCCCGTCTCCCCAGAGGGCGAGCGGCAGGGAGCATGGAGGTGGCGGGGCCATGCGGCCGCACGTTGCACCGTGCGGCCCCTCCCCAATTCCCTGCCAGGATGACCCCGGCACATCTGTTAGGGCGTGACGGGGTCGCCCCGGTGGGGGATGACTTTATTGTTTTTGTGACAGGGCCAACTAGCCCCGTCACGTCTGAAAACACCCACTGAGAATAGCAATTAGACCCAAAGCAAATGGAGCAGTCCATTTCAGTCCCTTTGCTCATAGACAGACTGACCAAAGCCAGTCTCTGGTCAGTTCTCTAGCTTGCAGTTAAGGATACTTTCCTGGAATTTATCAAGGTTTACAGGCAATAACGGAGATCCTCAATTTCTAGAGTTTCCCATGAACTTTCATCTAATCCTTCTTCAAGAAACCTGGATTCTCAAACATGAGCCATTGGAATTACTAGGTTGTATTTCATACCCACACGCTGCAGTTAAATTGGTTAAAATTTGTTGACTAACTAGAGGCTTAGCTTTGTGTATTTTGGCAGCACTCCATAGCAAAATCAAGTCTAAGGACCTCGCACCTCTTTCTCACCTCTTATAATGATTTTATAATTATCTATAATTAAGCTGCACTCCTGATAATAAATGTCTACTTCCCATGGCAGGAGTCACTCTTCTACAATGAACATCTTTGGGAAGAGCTAGAGATGGAGAAATCAGCAATGGAGATACGGTTTGGAGAATTCCCTTACAGCTAGTCGATTGACGGTATGCAATTTCAATGCACAGCTAGGTGCAGTTGCAGATTCTCCTACATGACGGCCTTTAACAGTGGGTTTAGAGTGCTTTGATAACCTCCCAACTGGGAAATCAAAAGACCAAACAAACCAACCCTGCAGGCTCACACTTGCTGTCATTGAGCAGGAGCCTAGAACTCCATATTGGTTATGGAACAACAGCAACAGATGCAAAAGACAATTTACTGTCCTCTCTTCCAGAGATTGTAGCATTATTACATAACATAAGAAGTACCATGCTGGGTCAGACCAGTGGTCCATTGAACCCAGCATCCTGCCTCCAACAGTGGCCACTCTTGGTCACTTTGGAGAAGTACCCAACAGGTCATAATGCAGTGATCAATTTCCTGCCATTCACTACCATCTCCTGACAGTCAGAGGCTGCATCCCCCAACCTACTTGGATAATAGCCATTTATAGACCATTTAGTGACCAAGTACTTCCTTTTGTTTGGTTTAAATCTGCTGCTGGTGAGTTTCATGGAATGTCCCTTAGTTCTAGACTAGTATTATCTGAAAGAGTACACAACTACTCGCCATTTATTCATTCCATAACCCCTCTCAGTTGTCTTTTCTTCAGGTTGAAGAGCCCTATTGAGCCACTCCTCATACGGAAACCATTCCATACCCTTGATCATTTTTGTTGCCTTTCTCTGGATCTTTTCTAGCTCTACTCTATCTTTTTTGAGAGGGGGCAACCACAACTGCACACAATATTCAAGATGTGGTCACACCATAGTTTTTTTTAATGGCATTATGATATTTTCTAGTTTACTCTATATCCCTTTCTGAATTATTACTAATATTCAGTTTGCCTTTTTGAGTGCATCCACACACTGAGCTGATATTTTAGATGAATTGTCCACAATGACTCCAAGATCCTTTTCCTGAGTGGTAAAACGATGTAGAACCCAGCATCGTGTAAGTATAGTTTGGATTATTTTCCCTATGTGCGTGCATCACTTTGTATTTGTCAACGTTGAATTTCATCTCCTCTTTGGTTGCCCAATTGTGCAAGATCCTCACAGTCCACCCCAATCTTAACTATCTTGAATAACAGTGGGTGCTTTCAACATGAGGGCTCCTGCCGCCACCATGGACTTCTCCAGGTAGTGGCAGGAGCTGTCACTCCAGACAGGAGTCAGCCCAGCTGGCAATCAAACTTTATGGTGGTCGGGCCAGGGAGATGGATGGATGTGTGTCTGCCTAGCCCTGCCCCTATGCTGCATGGAATGCCTTCCCCCCAGGTAATGGGCAGCCATGGCAGCCAATGATGGCCACCATGGCACCCAACCCCTGCCACCACCCCACACCATAGTAGGTAAAGCGGCCATACAAACGTTATGGTACGCTTTACAGCCAGCCAGGCAGCCATTCCCTGGGCGGTGTTGGCACTTAGCCAGAGCTGTGAGTTGGGGATTTTTCCAACTCACAGCCTGGGCTATGTGCCGGCACCAGCCAGGGAATGGCCCAGGCTATCATCTTATGGCGGTTTCTGACATTACAATAGCCTGCATTTCCACGCAGATCAAAGTGTGGAAATCGAGGTGATCATAACGTCTGAAAACACTCTATGTTCCATCTGAAAAACTGATCACCTCACTCTTTACTCCCCTTCCCAGATCATTAATGAATATATTAAACACTGGTCCCAGTATGGAGCCCTGGGGCAACCTGCTAGTTCTCTCCATTATGAAAAGAAAGAGTCAGTGTGGTGTAATGGGTAAGTGCACAGTACTTGGACACGGGGGCGGGTGCAAGTGTCACATTAGCCAGAAACTCACTCAGCCTAACCTACCTCACAGGGTTGTTATGAGGATTAAAAAGTTGTGTTAAATGAAAAGTGCTCCAAGTGCCATGGCAGGGGGGCAGTATATAAAAATAAAGACTATTAATTATTATTATTATTACCCTTTGTTTCCTATCCTTTAACTAGTTACCAGCCCATGACAAGACACTGTCTCCTATCCCATGACTATTTAGTTTTCTCAAAAGTGGCTTATGAGGAACACTTGTAAAATGCTTTCCGAAAACCCAAATACACTATATCATCTGGATCATCCTTTTCAACATTCTTGTTGAGACCCTCGAAAAATTCCAAGAGACTAGTGAGGCATGACTTCCCTTTGTTAAAACCATGTGGCTCCTCTTCATTATGTCATGTTTGTCAATAAGCCTGATAATTCTGTTCTTTATAACTGTCTTCACCAATTTGCCTGGCACCAACATGAGGATTTCTCTGTTAAATAGAAGTGATTTTTCAGAGCTTGAAGGTCATTGTATGCAAGAAAATTATTATTAACCTCTAGGGCTCCGGACATAGTTAAGGAGTTGCAAGGATGTAGAGCTGTAAGATGAAATATAAAGAGCTGAGTTGAGGTGCAGAATCTCCTATGGCCCTTACCTCTTCTTTCTCTCAAGGAGCAGCTTCTAAGGACAGAATTCCCAGTACTTGCTAACTCTTGTATAACATAATCCAACACCTCCAGTTACCAGTAAAAATTGATAAACCTGCTGTGGCTACTACTACTAAAAGAACCTCCTGGTATGATATAGAATGTAAACAGATTAAACATTATCTAGTCCATGCAGCTAAAAGATTTCATTAGAGTAATCTGAAAGGGACCAACAGCATTTATTATCTTGAACAGAATGGCTTGCTAGACATAGCCAGAAACTTGTATGCCAGATAGATAACTAACAGGAAAGCTGTATGGGAAGAAATAAATAATATATTCCATGAGGAACAGGATGGTTTTAGATTGGGGCATTTTACATTAGACAACTGATTGACCGGTTTGGCCAATTGTTAATGTACACCTCATAAGGGCAAATTACTCATGGCCTTCATAGATGTGAAGGCAACCTTTGACACTATCAGTAGGGAGTGGTTATGGGAAATGTTGGAGAATACTAATATCGATCCCCGACTGTTACTATTAGTTAGAGAGGATACCAAAGCAAGAGTCAGAATTAATCCCCAAGTATTTTATTAGATCCATTCTCCATCTCAAAATGGGCACCCATCCTGTTAACCTTTATCTTAACACTCTTGTGATCAAGTTAAGAGAAGAGAGCGATATATATTTCACCACTAGAACCTTGAAACAGCTAATACCTACACAGATGATTTCCTTATATCCCAAACACCTTGGGTTTAGGAGATGATTGCAAGCTTTCAGCCAGTATTGCAAAAAGGAAAACTTGATCACCAATTATGATAAAGCAAAGTTCATGGTCTTTGGTTGCACTGTCAAAACTTACCAATGGCAGCTAGATGGATACAGATTAGAGCAACTTAGACATTTCTCTTATTTTGATATTATCTTTTCTTATAATAGTTCATAAAAGCTCCACTTGGTGTCTGTGAAAACCAAAGCTTTGCTCTCTATGCACACCATCCTCCAAATGGTATACAATAATTGGAGGTGATCCAAAATAATTTTTTGAGACCAGTCCTAGGACTTCTGAATGATACTCCTGCTACTTTGCTGTGAGCTGAAGTACGGAAAATATCTATTAAGGCCAAAACTATATGCCAACACTTAGCTTATTTCTTGAAAATTTATGAGATGATTGGCTCTAGTTTTCCTAAAAACATGGCTCAGGATATGGCAAGTGGGCATACCTCTAGAGTTTCCTCTAGAGCTTCGCCATTTGTATAGCTCTCTAAACATTCACACAAATATTAGATAATAGTAAACAAAGGAAGGCCTTTACTGTATTACATTTTCATGCGGCTTCCTGACCCCCTCCTCTGGGTCCCGGCTTGTATGTAGGTCTACCTACCCTGGGCTTTGAGCTAGGCAGCTTGCAGCCTCCCTTCCTCGTTCCCTTAGCTAGGGTCTTTCCTCTAGTTTCTCTGGCTTAGCCCCCATGACCAATGAGTCCTCTTTTCTCTCCTTGATTGATAACACCTCTTGGAGATCTTCTCCTTCTTCCCTTGGGATAGGTTGCACCATATCCCCGTGGCTTGTGGCTTGGGTAACCACCTCCATTTTGACCTCCCTTCCCCCCCGCCCCATAAACAGGCCACGACCCTAGTTTTCCTCTGGTGTTTGCCTTTCACTTTTCACTTTCCTTTGCATGAACTGTCCTATGGGATCCACATTCACATCTCCCCCTAACAGCACGGGGCATGGTAAGGAGGGTATTAACCCCATTCAATGCCTTTGGGTACACCCCTTTTCTGTTATAAGCACCTCCACCCAGGAGTACTTCCTCTTTTGCCCATGTGTGCATTTCGCTATGAGAGTACCTCCTATCCTTCTCCCCTTCACGTCTACAAGGAACTCTCAGACCAGGGTTCAGCTGGTTGCCGAGAACAACACCCCCATGATCCCCTTTCCCCCCACTTCTATTCCCACTTCTGCAGCTGATGTGGATTCCACACACACACACCACCCCCACTGGGTACCTCAGCCCAACCACAAAACTCTGCCAAACTGAAGTCCATCAGTGGACAGTCCCTCACAAAATGCCCTGATTTCCCACAAGTGTAACAAACGCTTGGCCCCTTGCTCCCAAAGACTCTCTACCATCTTTGGGACCCCTTTGCATTTCACCAGCCCTGCATGCCCATAGGACTCCGCCTCAAGGAACTCCTCTGCCAACTAAGGCTGCTTGACCATATTACTGTGCTGGAGGAAACTTATGAGAAAGAATATCATGATGGGGGAAACTAATGTGAAGCTTGGAATGTGGGTGCAGGGTTAAAAGCATAATATAATGCATCTTGTGCTGTTTTTAATCATGAAAGGCAAGACTGGATTTTGCGCTTTTAACCCTGCACCCATGTTCCAAGCTTCATATTAGTTTCCCCACCATGAGATTCCTTTTTGTAAGTTTCCCCTGGCACAGCAATGTGGACAGGCAGCTTTAGTGGCTTTCCTAAGCCCCAGTGGCTTGTACAATGCCACAGTCTCTGGAAGACTCCACATGAACTGTTCCAATATTACCAAGGCCATTATTTGCTCCACAGTTCTGCCCTTGGGCTTCAGCCAAGGGGTTGCCCAGTCCATAAGTGCCTTTGAAAAACCCCATAGCATCATAATAAAATAACAATATAAATACAATATAAATGTTAAAACCATGCTAATACAAAATGAATATATTATTTGGCCATAATTTTGTTCCATAGCCGATCAGCTCTGTAACAAGACAAATTGTAATTGCTGAATCATTTATTACACAAACAATTAATGGAATAACTTATTTGACATTGTTTCCCCCATATTTGACCAGGTCTACTGCTAGCATTAAACAATGGCACCAACTCACCAGTAGTGCCAGACACCCTTATGAACATGATTCACATTGTTGTGATCCGCTGGCAAAGACAGTAACATAACAGGATTTTAGATACCTGAGATGAGAGCCAAGTTAGAGACGTATCTGGGCACAGATGGCTTCCTGTGGTCTCCCTTCTTCCTTGTGTTCTGCAGCATGAGTCCAGCTCCAAGGGAAATGCTGCTTCCTGGCCGGTTTTTACAAGTATCCCCCATTGGTTTGCAATTTTGTTGCACATGGGAAGTCATGGCAGCATCTGATGTCCTAGAGCAATTGCTGTGGAGACGCCAGAGACCTGAAGGGCAATGTGTATGCACTGGGCAATTAGTACTGGGTGCAGTGATGCGCATGTGCTGAGCAGACAGGATGTTTATGGCTTGTGACAGCTAATAATAATACACAACCCCAACAAGCAAGGGATTCTATGGGGAAAGATTCTGTGGTATTATTATTATTTTATTTATATAACACAAGCAGCTTACCGGACACTGTACAATCAATAGTTATAGACAGGTGGTCTTACAATCTAAGAGAGACAAGGGAGGGGGTGACAAGGGAGAGGTGAACATCAGGAGAGACAAGGATACGTTCATGTGGTTGAGAAGTTGCAGGTGCACGTGCTTAACAAAGTGCGCTTCCTGATGTGATTACATGTGTACTTTAGAGGGCGAGTGTCTGGCCCCGCACCCAAATTAGGCATGACTTTGATGACGTGGGAAGGACACCCCACACATGATTGAAGCGTTTCGGTGTACTGACAAGTGTGCTTTACTGAGCTAGATTTTGCAGCTCGGTAAAGCACACTTATCAGTGTGCCAAAAAGCTTCATCATGCATGGGGCACCTTTCAGACATCATCAAAGCCATGCCTAATTTGGATGCGGGGCTGGTCACCCACCCTCGTATGTACACATTTAATCATGTCAGAAAGTGCCCTTAGTTACAGGCAAGAGATCCTGAGTGAGTGGGGAAGAGGATGCAATTTCACTCATGACAAGTTAGGGAATCTGCTCAGTAAAATGTTACTGCCAGGAGTTACTGCTAGCAGCACCGTACTATACCAATTAGAGCTTCTCCACACAGTCCCGGTCACTTGCCATATATTGGCCTGACAGTATGTGGGCTCTGACCCTGCATGCTCTTGGACATCAGGCAGGAAGGAGGAGAACCTTGGCTGTTGTACTGCACTCCAGCTATGGAGACACTGCATGTGGAAACATGCACCATTAATCAGCAGCTGTCATTCCTTGTACACAGCAGAAAACAATCACATGCCCCTGCATATCCACATCCAACTTGCCTGGCAGCACTTAGAGGGAAGCACAAGCACACTAGAGAAGAGAGCAAATAGCTACTGAGCTCTGCACGCATCTCTCAGGCCTCACTTCTGCCTGTGGACATCCAGAGAAAGTCTATACTTTCTATACTCAGTCTGTACTTTATATAACTTAGAGGCCCTATTACTGTAACACTTGCACTACTCACAGCCTTCGATGTACTTTTCCTTGCAACATGTTTGTGAGACAGGGCAGCACTATTATCTCTGAGGCGTAGGTAGGTTGAATAGGTGAGGACATGCCCAAGATTATACTGCTAGCCTGTAGTGGGACTAAGAATTGAACCTGAGGCCATGTTTGCATGAAATGAGGAAGAGTAACTCTAATCCTACCCAGGGATTAAGCTGTTTCATTTATCAATTTTTACCTGGACATTAACCATTGTGTTGTGTTTTTGAATAAAAGCGGTCACATATGCCTTTTTTACACGGATGCCACTGCGACTCCGCTGGGTGGAGATGGGTGGGTGAGCACACCCACCAGCGCCAAGCAGGGAGACAGTTACACGGACACCACTGCGGGGGGTTGTGGGAAGGAAGGGGAGGGGACGGCACACACCCATCAGGCAAACACCCACCCCGGGAAACACTGAAAAAATACCCATGATGTTTACACAGACCGCCGAAACACCAAACAGAGGGGAAAACACGCCCAGTACAGTAACGAGACAACATGGCCTAGGAAGGGCAAATGAAGGGCAATGCACACAGCACTGCCCCAAAACCGCCAGACACTGCGTGGGTGGGAGAGAAGGGAGCTGAAATGACAGGAGATACAAAGTAACAGTCCCCGTCAGGTCACAACACACAGACCAGACAGCCAGGCACCGCGGGCCCCAGGGAAAACAGCCCCGCCCCCCCCAAACACACGAACACAGGGAAACCCAGGAGGGACAGGGAGCAAGGCGACCCCAGCAGGGGGAGGGGGGCCGGGAGCAAGCAAGGTCACCAACATGAACAGGCGGGACCCAAAACGGATGGGGCCCATACCTAAACACACACAAACACCCCCAACATACCATCACACATAGGAAACCCCAGGCAACAGAACACCAAGCCAGGAAGAAGACAGATGGGGCAACCGGGTCAGCCGCAAAAGACCATGGAGCAGACAGGAACGGAGGGCAAATAGCCGAGAGGCGGCCCAAACACAAAGGAAGCCGCTGCAAGCAGCACCTGGCAACCAAGCACCAGCCAGGGGTGCAAGCAGCACAGGGGGAGACCAACAACAAAGCAGGGAATGAAGGGGGGGGCAGAACCAGCTACAGAATGACCCAAGAGGATGGGAAACCAACCCCCATGGCCCAAGGGACATAAGGGATGGGCGAATGTGATGAACAGGATGGCGAGGCACACTGTACAGCACCAACACATGAGAGGGGACAAAGCGATAAGGTCAGGGAAACAAGGGGCCAGACCATAGGGGATCCAGTGATAAGGAGCAGAACCACGCAATGCAACAACATAGGCAAACTACCACACCATACCAAACCAACAGGGCACAGACAGGGGCCACACCACAGGGAAGGAGGACACAAACACAAGGGGATCAAAAACACAGAACTTTAATCAAATAACGTACAGCGCAACAAGTGCAAGGAAAACAAACACAGAGGGATGGCGGGCAGAAGTAGAACCCTCAGTAGGGCCGGCGACCCCACACCCTTCGCCAGCGATCCGCCTGGTCGCAGTCCAGTTGGTGCACCCTCTGCAGCACATGGAACAGGAGTTGCACCACCTCCTCCTGCTTCCTGGTCCACTTGTTAATCATCACCTGCACTACAGGAGAGAGGGAGAGGGAGGGCACCAGTATAGCAGACCACAGGCCGCAGCAACCATGGATCCCCACACCAAAGGTGAGGGGGGGGACCACCAACAACGGGGCAACTCACGTATCTCCTGGTAAACCCGAGCACCCACCCAGAGCTCTGATGCCGCCCTCTGGAGCTGCCCCGCCATCTCCCCAAGGCGCAGGACAGTCAGGAAGACGATCATCGAGTCTAGAATGGAGGAAGAAGTGAGAGATGCACATAGGGAGCCAGCAACAAAGGGGCTGTCACCCCATGAGAGGTGACAGCCACACCACAGTCCAAGCACACCAGATCCCACCACCTGTCCCCCCAACCACCTGGGGTGCCCGTGCTGGTGGGAAGCAGCCCGCAAGCTGCCCAAACCTATGGTCAGGAGCATGGCCTCCACGTCACCCATCCATGTCTGCCAGGGGATGATGTGAGGAACCAATAGGGGGAGCCCGTGGCAACGTACCCCTAGTGGATGGACCAATAGGATGCAAGATCTGTACATAGGATGACAAAGGCAGAAGTGAGGCCTGATAGAGGCGTGCAGGATGACAGGCAAAGCCCCGGGCAGCATACACAGCCGTTCAAAGGGGAGGAGGAAACCTGAGGGTTCGGGAGGTAGAACGGGTAACTATTAAACAAGGGGGACCTGTCAGCATGCAGCCAGAGCCCGGTATGATAGCAACTGTCCATAGCATGCCCTTGCGAGGCCACAACCACCGTAGGGAACAAACGGCAATCCCATTACTGATCACACTCAGTAGGGTGAACACACACTGGGAGCACACACACCCATATGTGACAGACGGGTCATGGTGGGAGCACACAGCCAACCCCCCCCCCCCC
>QEPC01008502.1:17233-51899 GCA_003113815.1 Sphenodon punctatus
GTGGTGTGGGTGTCCTGGTAAGGAGTGGGCCACTGATCGGGGGGCAGCAGGCCCAGTTCACCAAGGCAGGTAGGGCAATCAGAGTGAGGGCGCTCGAATCCATGGGCATGCGACATGGGGACCACCAGCCTGAAGGGCCAAACTGAAGTCATGTTGACTTGCCACCTGTGAGCAACAGCGAGCTCCCGTGCTTCCCAAGGCACAACGACGACATTCGGGTGCACTGAATGCGATTGGCAGAGGGGCGTGAATCCAAGTTCCCTTGCACGCCGCTGGCGTTCCATTCCCCCAAAGTGATGGCCCAACACCCACATGTAATGGGACAGAAAGTTGAAGCCATCAACAACGGAAAGGGGGTCGCTCACCAACATCTGAATATCACTGCTTTGCCACAGGGTTCCCAGGAGCATGGTGACACACACCAGTCGCTCATCCCCAGGCTGACCATCAACGACATGGTCAGTTACATGGCCCGACATGGTCCACTGAAAGGCAGGGTGGTCAGGAGCAACCAACAAAGATAGTGCACTTAAGTGAATGCACCAGGATGGAGGTGAGGCAGACAGCTAACCACAGTGTGGCCTTGCAGAGCTGATAGCGGTGCAGCTCCGCAGCTCTGGGAACCTGCAACCCACACACAGGGCAGACACATTGTCACGATTTGGGTTTTACAGTTCTCAATTGTAACATTACATACATGTTGCACCTTTTGCTTTACATATTTACTAGGCTTGTAGTTTACATGTAGGCCAGTATCACATGTGTGTGTCCCTATGTTTCTCTGTGACACACATTCCAGCCCGATTGGAGACAGAGAGACTAGACATGGGCTGGGGGCTGAGATGCTGTGGTAGCACCACTCTGATAGCACAGGGCACAGCTGTCCGTAGTCCCACCTGTCCTACAGCAGTAGTGGGGCCACCAGGGCCAAAACCATGCCCCTTCTGTGGTGTAGGGCTATGGTCCCCCGCAGGATTGTGCTGCTGGGAGTCCTCAAAGGGCCATACTAATGATACCAAAGAACCACCAAACCTATGGTGCGGTGCTGGTATGACAGACAGGTGAATAGGTGGGTTGGGGGTGGGGCATTTGGTGGGGTACATGGTGCACGGTGATCCGAAACGGTGGAGGGTTCACGATGGTGGATGCTGACATCACAAGTGGGTGCGTCACCCTACTACAAGTACTGGGCACCTGCTTCTGGATCCTGGACCAGGTGTTCGAGCAGACGGCTGATCTCCTCCGCCCATTCTCTCCTCGGTTAAAACGTGTGGCACGGCGCAAGAGGATTGCAAACCTGAGATGTTTGGCAAGCTTGAGGTGGGCACACAGAGTGCAGGCCAGGTGCGAATTGTTGGCGGGCACAGCTGCATCTCAACACGTCAGCCTCATCCTCTCCAGGTGGCCGGTCAACATCTATGGCTGCCGGGTGACCTTACTGACGCGCCAGATGATCTGGACGTGATCGCGGACCAACGATTGGTGGGAGAACATGCTGGCAACCTGGATGGACGATGAGTGGAATGATCACTTCAGGATGAATCGCTCCCTGCTGACCCGCCTATGTGAGATCATCGGCCCCCACCTCTGCCGCAACGTTACCAACATGCGCTTTTCACTGCCCCCAGGGATGCAGGTGGTGATGACTGTGTGGCGGCTAGCCACACCTGATTAGTGTTGGAGCATGGGTGAGCAGTTCAGTGTGGGGGCCGCAACAGTGATGCTCCATGATGTGTGTGACCTGATAGTGGAGCTCTTCGTGGAGCAGCTGATACAGCTAAGGGACCCGGATGTGGTGATCCAGGGTTTGAGGCTATGGGCTTCCCATGCTGCATAGGGGCGATCGACAGCACCCATATCCCGGCCCTCCAATGCCAAGACAGACTATCTGAATAGGAAACAGGCATTTTCAGTGAACCTCCAGGCTGTAGTGGACCATAGATGCCTCTTCATTGATGTTTACACAGGGCTCTCTGGGAGGAGTCACCATGCCCGAATCCTGCGCTCATCCCCCTTCTTTGCCAGGATGTTCCATGGCTCTGGTCATTATTGGGGACCCCACATACCCGCTAACCCCATGCCTCATGCAGTCCTATCCTGTTCCCCACACACACACCCAGCAGGTGCTCTTCTACGAGCGCCTGGCATCGGTGAGGTGTGTTGTGGAGCGGACATTCGGCCAGCTCAAGATGAGGTGGCGCCTCCTGCTAAACAGAAGTCAATTTTACCTGCAGCACACCCCCATCCTTGTACTTGTGGCCTGTGTTCTGCATAACATATGTGAGACTGAAGGGGCTGCCTTGGACAACCCACCCCCCGCTCACAGACCCGATCCTGTGCCCCTGTACCAGCATGTCCAGGGGGGTGCCTTCAGGAGGATATCGGAGGAAAACAGACAGACACATAGCTGCCCTGCAGGCTGAGAACCAACCCTAGCGTATAGCAGTCCCCCCTCCACCATGCCCTTACTTGTTTGACCTGTGCACAATAAAGCTATTGTATCACCCATTTAACTGACCTGGTACTCATCGCTCTGTAACACTTGTCACCACATGTGGGAACAGCCGATGGCAGGGCACCGTGTTCTCGCCGTACCCAGCGTCATGGCCTCTGAGACCATTGCAGATCCTACCATGCATTGCCAGTGGGGTTCCCTTTGCTGCATAGCTGCTCTTTTCCAGGCATGCAGCATTTGGGTGCTGCATTATACAGGGATGACCCCAACACATGAGGATACCTCATCCCCCCCACCTTGGTTCCCCCCACCCCCCTGTAATGACTATGCAGCTACAAGGTATGTTGTGCTTCAATTGCTTTATTGAGGGCTATTTACATGGGTTGGGGTTATCTTTTATGGGGTCTTCCATGTCCCCTCCTTGCTGCACCATCGGGGTTCTGCGCCCCGTGGCCCATCTCAGCCGCTGCCCTCCTTGGACACTGGCTGGCGGGCCCTGGGTCTTCAGCCTCCACCCACCACTTCACAGATGGTTGGGCTTCTGCAACCTATGAGGGGTATATAGCAGGGTGGTTAGCTGTTCCCCCTTCCTTGTGGCCACTCAGTGGTGCCCCAATGCATGGCCGACCCGTGTCCCTCACAACATGCGTAGCTTGCTGGCATACCCTCCCTTTGGCCCACGACCTCAAAGTCGTGATCTGCCCCCTCCCCTGTAAACGCTTGCAAACTGCACGGGCTCTTACTTGCTCCTGTGGGGTGGCCAGGCCTGATGGTGGGGTCGCTAGGGGTGCAGGGATGTTGTTGGTGGATTCATGGCCTGGGAGGGGAGTGTTGCAGGCTGCTCAAGAGAAACTGGGAGGGGTGAGACCCGTCGGGGGGGTGGGGGGCTAGCTGTTGTACAGGGCTCATGGGGAAGAGAGCGCCCCTTTCGGCCCGGCCAGGGTAGGGCACCTGCTGGGGAAACCATGGTTGGCAGAAGACCTGGGAAGGGGGCACCTGTGGGAGGGGGTATTGGTGTTCTTGGGCTGCTGGCCCTCCTACTGGCTTGGGGCCCAGTATCATGCTGGGGTTGCTGCCTCAGGGCCTCCAGTGTGGCATCAAAACGCCTGAAGGCCTTTTTGGCGGCTCGTTCCAGCATGACACGGGCCCTCTCCCTCTCCAGCCTGTCCAGACGCTGCTCGCGGAGGTCGGCAGCCTGGCGCCTGTCCCACAGGTACTCAGTGTGGGACCAGGTGACGATGGCAGCTCACATCTCCTGATTCCTCTCAGCACTGCTGGCAGTGGCACCCCATGCTGGACCGGGTGGCTCATCTGTGTACAGAAGGGATGTTATCTATTAGCAGGGCTACCCCTTACTTCCCCTGTGGGCTGTCCCTGGCCCCTGGTTGTGTGCATGGCCCCCCTCCCTTCCTTGCTGGCCCTTTGGCCATCCCATGCGTACCCTTGCCTGGTTCAGGGCCCGGGAGCATGGCTGTACCCCCTGTCCCCTTAGTGTGACCCCAGCACGTCCCTCCACTGTTCGCTTGTCAGGTTTGACCTACCATTGGTCTCCTGGTCGCATGCCGAGGGATGGCCTTCGGCTTCTCCACTTTCTCCTCCAGGGCCACGACCTCCTCCTCCTGCACCTCCAGGTCCGCCTGGGCTGTGTGGGAAAGCAACGACCAGTCAGTTTGGCCTTTCTTCCCTGTTGGGGCCCTGGCTTCCAAGGGCCGGGCCCCTTCCCCCTTCCCGTCGGTATCCCTCATACCTGGATTGTATTCCTCCGCCTCCTGGGGGCATGCCTGGGGTTGGGCCTCTCTGCGTGGACCCCCTATCCCTGTGGGGTCTGCCCGTGTGGGTTCCGGGGGCGCATGTGGAGACTTTCCACCTCCAGGGATGCCTCCTCCACCTCTAGGACGGTGCTGTCACCTCCTGCATCCTGGCTGGCCATGCCTGGAGCTGAGGGCTCCCCCTGCACTGTGGGATCGGGCAGGGGTGTGTGTTGTCTTTGCCCTCTTTCTGCCCCTGGCAAAGGCAGTGCCATGGATACGGGAAACCACAATGTCCCAGTCCATGCAGAGGAACCGATCCAGCTCCTCCTGGAACTCCTTTGTGCACATCGCACAGCCTGACCTGAGATTGTTGTCCTTGATATGTTTATATCCAGACATCAGATGCTTTGCCAGCTGCATGCACTGGATTACATCCCTATTGTACCGCAACTGCTGCATCTCCTGGGCGATGCCTTCGTAAACCCTTTCGGTCTTGTAGTTTCACACCAGGTCACGCTGGACCTTTTCACACACACACACACACGCACGCAAACTAAGTCCCATGTCTCCATGCAGGACCAGGGCTCCCCTTTTATGACTCCGCGTGTGAGGGGCTGACCAACTGTGCAGCGTGGGGCCTGCCCGGTGGCTGTTGTGGCAGTGGAGTAGGTGGTCTCCTGGGGAGGGGGGAAGCATTTGAGTGAACGGTTGTGCTGTTGCTTCCCTATGACTGCTTGAGGTTTTGGCTACCTCCTTCCCCCGCCCCCCGGGGTGTTCCCACTGCCTTACTTGACTGCTACAGAGACCCTCCTCGGCTCTCTCCAATGGTGCTTTGCTCCTGGGTGTGGCTGCTCTCCTGTGGGGATCGGGGGTGCTATCAGCTGTCTGCCTGGGGTTTCCCCATAATTTCCAGGGCCCTTGTGGGCACCCTCCCCTGTCTGGGTGGGTTCCCCTCTCACTTACCTCACTCTCGGACGTGCTCTTCTCCCTGGGCCGTGTGGTGCTGGCTCCCTTGGTTTTGTCCTGGGTTTTCTGCCTTACGTTTTGGGAGCTGGCACACCCGTATCCTGTTCTACTTCTCCTTTAAGGGCTCCAGGGTGTTGGGTGCCTCTCCTAGTGGGTATGTCTACTTGCGGGCTCCTGCGGAGCCTCTCTAGCTGTGTCTCTGTGGATGCTTCCCGTGGGTGTTTTTGTTTTGTTGTTTACACGGACTTTTGGGTGTTGAATATCCATCTCCACCGACCTCCACCCACGGGGCTTTCTGGCTCCCTCCCGGGTGCTCCGTGGGTGTGGGTGGGTGGGTTGCAGGCACACGCACACTCATTCGTGGATGTTTACATGAACTCTCTCTCACCCATCCAATGAGTGTGCATGGGTGGATGCCATCTGTGTAAAAATGGCCATATAAGATTAGTAGTGTGTAGTGACTTTTACCCAGGAGTAAATTACCACAAAGTACCACAAAGATGAGGTCTGAAGCAACTTCTTAGCAGTATACTCTGTAGCCATCCTTCCCCTTAGTGCTAGCTCCTTTTGCATTAGTTTCTTAGCTAGGTACTTTAGCTGTCGTGGCCTTGCTGGGCAAGAAAAATGGCTCTCAGAGCAGATTTTGGGGTAAGCACGCCCCAAAGGGATTTTAAAAAAAAAAAATCATGAAGCTTTTGTAGCAGACGTGTACCACTTCATACTCCATGTATTCCTCAACGGCAATGGGTTCAGTTTCCTGTGTTGGTTCATCCTCCCCTCCCTCGTTGTAATTGCTTTCTTAATTGAGAATTTCACTAAAGCGGTATTGGGGGTAAATTTGACCCTAATTGTAATAATTGGGGAAATGAAAGCACTACACGCCTAATGTACTAGGAGTCATTTTCACCCCAAACATTGAGTTCAAACCTCAGTTAATTCAACTCCAGGTACCATAATTTTGGGAATGTTAGGATACTATTGATCCCAAATACCTTTTGTGTTAGTACTGTTTCTGTACCACAAACAATAACTCTTAATAAAATTTAATATTTTTATATTAAACTGGAGTTATTTTCAAACCAATCACTTTTATTTTTTCCCCAATTGTGACTTAAATGGGGTCTATTTTACTCCAATATCTGATGAATATAGTGAATTTTTCATTCATCTGAGGAGGTGTCCTCTTTCTGCTCATTTTCTCAGTAATGGACCAACGTGATCTCTGCCTCAGGAAAGGTCATACCTGGTCAGGTTTCAAACCTTGTGCATCTATGACTCAGAGTCCTTAAGGACTTCAAAATGAAACTTCAGTCCCTCTTGACTCAGAACCCATTAGACGGAGGAATGGGAGCTCCACTAGGCAGCACCAGAATCTCATACTGGCTTCCACTCTGGGCCATGAGCCGGAATCTCACACTGTCACTCACTAAACCACCTGCATTTCCTCCATACCAGAATCATCCAGTGTCATCACAACAAGCAATAATTCCTGGTGTGGAAGGGGCTGTTTCAGTGGCTTGGCTTATCCCTGTTGTAGGACCCCTTGTGTCAGGACTCAGATCTGGAACCAGAAACTTTGGAGCTCCTGTACAGTAGTTAACTCACCAACATCACTGATGTTCCGTAGCTTGAGTCCTGGATGTACTATGTAGGCTCTCACTGTGCTTGCTTGGCCATATACCTAGCTTCCTGAGAGGTTTCCGGCTCCTGCCTTGTTTCATGCCTTCAGTCAGCTGCTTGGTTGGATGGATGGCTATATATAAGGTCAGGCTGAAGCCACAGGAAGCTGGATAGATCAGCTGCTTTGGTTTCCCCCTAGACTGGCTGTGTTCTGTCTTTAACCCTGTTTCATGCCCTGGACCTGCTCTACCCTGTTCCTGAATCTGTTCTGCCCTGCCAACGTTATTTATTTTATTTAGTCCAATTTGTCTACAGCACCCTCCTGCCACAGCAGCTCAGGGCAGCTCATATAAATTTTAAAATACATATATAAAAAATAAAAAATATATTAAAAAGCTATAAATATAAATACAATATCACATAAAAACAACAAACCTAAGAGTGGAGGTAAAACCCTACCACCCCCTCCAAGCCCACCACCTATCATCCTCACTGAAAGCCTGGTGGAACAGTCCTGAAGCCAGCCTTCCCATTTGCTTGCTCCAGTGTGTCTCCCTATTTGTCCTGTCCCCACGTCCATGTCCTGGTCCTGAGCTTGTTCCTGGTGTTTGGACCCAATCTTGCATAACCCCTGGACCTGATTCTGCACTGATGTCTTGCACCTGATCCTGCTTGGGCTTTCAGCTGAGATTCCTGACCTGGGAGGGAGGGAGGGATGGCTATTGGGGAAGGGGCTGCTGGGTATCTAGGGGCATGGCTAAGGCATACCAGATTCTGTGGCCTTCTAGTGCCAGAGGGAGTGGTCTACCTAACACCACACCTGTGTAGCATCATTGACTTCGCCAACATTTGTTTACACCATCTGAGGATCTAATCCTCAGTTTAATTTCCAATGGGGAACCTGAGTCTTTTCTTCAAAATGTTGAGTTTTTATATCCACTGTTTTTCAGGCCTGAATTATGTATGGTGGTTTTATTCACAAGCCCAGTTGCTTCTTTGTCTTAGGTTGGTTTAAATAAGAGACAGATTCTGGCTATTATGGTTTTACAATGTTTGCAGAGACAAGGGTGATGGGCAAGTGCATTTCAGATATTGCAATGTCGGCTGTCGAATATGGCTAAGGGCCAAGGATTCAACGAGGGTATTTTGAGAGGTGAACCTAAAAAAGGGGAACAGGCAGTGGTGCAATCAGCCAAAGATTTGAAGGCCCTCACAGAGGAAATAGGCCTCCTTGTACAGGAGGCTAGCGACAGCTTCCAAATGGAGACCAGTGAGGTGGTGAGTTGCTCAAGGGATCTTTTAGATACTGCCTTGCAGATAGTTTCAGCTGAAACTGATCCCCAGGTGGTGACAGTATCTGCTCAAGGTAGGTCTGACATGGACTGGACTGATGGGGTACATTTGCCCCCTCAGTGGAGACAGAGCGGGCCTCCCTGGGGTGAGACAAAATGTGATCAGGGGATGTCATCTAGCCAATTAGATTCAGACTCCTCGCCAGCTACGGTGTTAGAACTTCAGCAAGAGGAGAGATCGTGACACACTCTAAAGCGGGGGGAGTTAATTTCAATATACTCCTAGAATGTTTCAGGGTGGAACTCCCATAAGGGATTGGGGGATTTTGAGACTTTTTTAGTCAGACACCAGGCCATCCTTGTCCAGGAGACTTGGTCTTTGGACCCTATAGTACTGGCTCAATTTACACCGAATTGTATGCCAGCTGTGGCCACGAGGGGGAGACCAAGTGGAGGCTTGGCCTGTTTCTTAGCGGATGACATGGGTCTTAAGCTTATTGATGAGATAAGATACCCCCCATTCCTTTTGGGAGTGATATTAGATTGTATGGGGAGTAGGGTCGTGCTTTTGAATGTATATGTGCCTCCAGTTAATGCAGGTACCTTTAACAAAGCTTTGTGGTCAAAGCTCGAACAAGCCCTTAGTGATATTATTGTTGATCACTCACATGCGCTTATTATAGTAATGGGTGATTTTAATGCCAGGATTGGCCCAGATGACTCAGTTCTGGCAGAATATCTGGGTGATATATCCAGTGGAAGCCCAGTGGCTCGAATTGAGGGTAGGGCTTCTAAGGATCAAAAAGTGAATTTGGCTGGCATTAGGTTTGCTAAACTGGTGGCAAGTCTGAATCTACATATACTGAACGGCACGGGCTTACAAGATCGGGAGGGAGAGTTTACGTTTCTGGGTCCTCAGGGCTGTAGTCTGATAGACTATGCACTGGTTACCGAGGATACATTGGGATATGTGGATGGATTTGAAGTTGCTTCTAGTGCGCTATCGGAGCATATGCCACTGATACTGACTCTGGGGTGGGGTACTGAGGAGCAAAGAATTGCCCCTCAAGTAGTTGAAAACCCAAATTGCTATAGCTATCTCCCCTGGGGCTGGAAGGCAGTCCAAATTTGGGATAGTTTTTGAGAATCAGCACCCATTAGGAGGATCAGGGACCAGATATTGGAGGGTGGATCTGGTAAAGACATAATTGAGGCTTACAGTTGCCTTAGCTCCCTATGCGAGCAACAGCTGTCAGAGGCTGCTGAGGGAGGGCCGAATCATGGGCATGGTGGGCGGGGTATGCAGAGGTGGTTTGATAAGGAATGTCGCCAGGCCAGAAGGGAGGTTCAAGTAATTTATAGGGAATATCACTCGGGGCATTCTTTGCATCTCCCCAATCACTATTTCCAGCAGAAAAGTGCATATAAATTTCTAATTCACCAGAAAAAGAAGCTATTCTTTCAAAAACAATGGCAGGAACTACTAAAGGTTAGCCATGCAGGTGATTCAAGATCTTTTTGGCGCATTGTTAATAGGGCGGTTACACCACATCCGCGGGGGCAACCCAGGATTGCACCATCAACCTGGGTGAAGTTTATCGAAGATTCCCAGGCAGGCCTGTGCTCCACCCAGATGGAGGAGCAATGTGACTCTGGGCCTACTTTTGATGATTTGCCGAATTGGCCACCAGTTACTGAACAGGAAGTAAATGAAATAATTGAGACTTTCTCTAATGGCAAAGCCCCAGGCTCGGATCGTATTCAGGTGGAGGCCATTAAAAAGAATATGGATTGGTGGCTCCCGACTTTGGCCAGGCTTTTCACAGTAATAAACTCCACCGGAAGTATTCCTAGAGGGTGGAGCCAAGCCGTTGTTGCCCCTATTTATAAAAAGGGGGCAAGAACAGAACCTGGAAATTATAGGCAGATTAGTCTCATCAGTGTGATAAGCAAGGCTTATGCAAAGTATTAGCTGATGAGGCTAACAAAATGGATCGATCAGAACAAGATCCTACACCCGGAACAAATTGGATTCCAAAGAGAAAAATCTACACTGGACCATTGTGTTGTTCTCCATCATTTGGTGGAGAAATAAAGCAGGGCAAATGGTAAATTGTATGCCGCCTTTCTTGATTTAAAGGCGGCATTTGACTCCATAAGTAGACCACTTTTGTGGAATAAGCTAATCCTATTAAAGATCGATGATAGGCTCCTTTTACTGATCCAGGCCCTCTATAGGAATACTACAGTTGCGGTGAAGCTAGACCAAACTGGGTACCTTACCCCAGATATTGTGGTTGAGCAGGGGGTACGGCAGGGGTGTGTTCTTGCCCCAACCCTGTTCAACCTCTTTATTAATGACGCTGTGCCAGAAACAAGATTGGCACGGTATTTTCCGCCTAAAATAGCAGCTAAACCAGTTGGAGCATTGCTATATGCTGATGATCTGGTCCTCCTTTCGCAGACTAGGGTGGGCCTGCTTAGGCAGCTCCAGGCCTTTAAAAGCTATTGTTCTCTAAACCGTCTCACCATTAATTATTCAAAGTCTAATGTTTTAGTTTTTTCTAGGGATAGACAGATCCATAGGTGGCCAATAGGGGACAGCCAACTCCAACAACAGAAATCTTATAAGTACCTGGGTCTTCATTTCTGTGCTGATGGGCAATGGGGTAATCATGTGGGGAAGGTAGAGGTGGTGGCTAGAAGCCAAATGTTGGCAATTCTTAGATTTTTTTCAGGGACAGGAAGGAGGAATTTGGAAGCAGCTGTTAAAGTGTGTGAGGCAAAGGTGAGAGCATCTCTTTTGTATGGTGCGGAACTTTGGGCCCCACTACTGGGTAAAAATTCAAATCTAAATTCCATTCAAACTCGATTTCTCAGCACCCTAATCAAAGTGCCAAATGGTACCCCGGCAGCCGCTGTAAGGCATGTATGCAAGCTTGGATGGCGGTGGCTTGGGAACTGGCCTCCCTGTATTGGATTAAAAGAAGCAAGGCCCCACAGGATACCTTGGTTTGGTGTGTGTTTCACGATTCCTTCTCTAGCCCAAGGGTTAAAACGATTACAGCACATCTGGCTTGTTTGGGCCTATCACAGGCCTACTTGGAAACCAAGGACCTCCTTGCTGTTAGGTGAGAAATTATTCAAAGATCAAGGGATATCAGCTATCAGGAGGAACTGACTACAATAAGGAAGTCCCAACATATGGTGGAATTTCCTGCACTGGCCCCATTGCCAGGCTGCATGACACATTACTTTGCCTCTGCAGCTACTTTCAGAGAAAAGCACCTATTTTTCTGTGTAAGGGTTAATGCGTTACTCACGTGTGTTTTGGAGGGACGCTTTGCAGGGGTCCCTTATGAGGACCGTCTATGCCCTTTTGATTCCCAGACCACCGAATCTACTCACCATGTATTGTTTCAATGCAGGCAGTATGACTCTCCCCGCTTGCGATATTTGCGGCCACTCTTAGATAAATTTCCAGGTGGGACGGATCAGTTCCTTTTCCAGATGGCCCTCTGTGATGCTCATTCTGAGGTAACGTCTGGTACCACGAGATGAGGAAGAAGTTCCTCCTTTTTAAGCCAGGTAATTCCTGATTAGCTTTCCTGTGCTAATGTTTTTACGTATCTTCTGTTTGCCTATGAGCTAAACTGAGTTAGTACTTTTGTAATATGTTTTTATTGAGGGTTTGTGTTGGCTGTTTGTTTTCGGTAAATGTTTGTTTTCTTTGTTTGTAAGTCGACAATGGCCTAGGGCCACGTCAAATAAATAAATGAAATGATATTGCACTGTTGCTTAATTGCACCTTAAGTATTGGAAATTTCTGTAATCTGGGCTAGCTGTTAAGGTACTTCTGTTTTCTCTGCTACTGTACTCCTGCCATTGAACATATTGCTTGCTGGTGGTTATTGGAGACAGCTCCCTGCCCAGTGGGCTTATAATCTAAGGAGAACAAGCCCTGTTTGCCCCCATGCACACTGGACTCACTTGGCTATTTTTTTTAAAAAAAAAAAGTTTTGTGAGAGATTTGGGTTGCCTGGTTTTACCCTGGGTAGATTTGGGGGTGGAGGGAAAGGTTTGCGGCTGCTTTGTGCCCTGTTTGCCCACATGCACTCTGGACTCATTTGGTGAGACTCTGTTATTTGCTAAAACTGCTTTCTTTGTGTGCTTGTTCTATTGCATTGATCATGATTATAAAAATTTGTAATTTGGGGGTTTGGCTCTGTCTACCTTTGGCCCCACCCACAACATGGGTCACTTTCAGAATATTTTCCAGGCCCATTTTAATTTCAAAAATTTGCCCATGATTGTGACTGGTCAGAGGTTTGATACCTGGCCTAACAAGAGCCTGCTGTAAATAATAAACTACTGAGACACTCATCTCAGGTGTGACAATCTACTTGAGGCTCAGATTCTGCACTCACCCACTGTGAGGTGAGACCCTGCAACTTAGTGGTGGAGAATGCAGGCACACCTTGCTGGTTGCCATAACAGTGTTTCCCCAAGGCAGTAGGTCCTGGTGCAGGGAGTGGTGCAGAGGATTGTACCAAAGAGAGAACACCTGGAGAGGAGTGAGTACCCAGGAGGGTGCTTAGATGAGCCAACTGGAGAATTAAGGCAGCAAAAGAGGAGGGAGGATTTCCTGGAGAGGAGCAAAAAGCAAGGGAGCACAATGAGTTCGCCCAAGGACTTGAAACTTAAGTGGGCTGGAACCAGGAGGTTCACTTACACCACACAGCATGATGTGGATACTGGAAAGCAGAGAAATGGCTGCAGGGGGATTGCACCTGCAGAGGAGACAAGTGGTTACCCTGTGGAACTGGGTGGAGCCAGAGCTTCAGCAAGATGACTTGAGGCAGAGAGAGTAACGTACCCCATGAATGGGGAAGACCCCACTTTGCAGACAGACGCCATGGGAAGACAGGTACCGGGGAGTTCTCAAATGGCAACCCCAAGACAATGTTACTATTGTGGGCTTTGGGGACACTTGTGCAGCTGGTGCCCTATGTAACTAAATGGAGTTACCAAAGAAAGAAGCCCATGGGACTATGTTATGCATGTGGCCAAGAGGTGCATTTCTGTAGGTACTGCCCCTCTGGGGTAAATAGAAGTAGGTGCTGGACTTGTAACAGCACAGAGCACTTAAAGAAAGAAAGGGCCAAGTGACTGTAAAAAGGGACCAGGACTGTAATTGGGCCACCTGTGAAGGGACAAGCTGGGAAAAGGGGGTGCAGGTAAAGAAACCAGCAAGGAAAAGGATATGCTGGACCTGCAATAAAATGGGGCATCTGAAGCAAGACTGTCCAGACAGGCAAAAGCCTCAAAGAAAGGAAAAAGGGAACTCAAAGAACAAGAAGCTCAGACTGACCTGACTAAGGAGCACATAAATGGCTTAAGCTGGGGGTTGTCAATAATGACGACTAGTCTGAAAGGGACAGTAAAGAAGAATGAAGACCTAAAAGAAGAAACTAGAAAGACAAGAGGCCTGGGAGCAGAGAGCCAAAATGATAAGACTGGTACATAAATGGCTACATGGAGGAGATAAAGGAATTGAGAGGAAATAGAGGACTTGAAGAAAGAGAAGGACTCAATGCCTGCTCTTGAGTCAGAGGAAGAAAGAGAAGGTTTAATGATAGAGGAGATAATATTAAAAGAAATCCAGGAGCAGTTGAAGGGGGCTAAAGACAAAGAAATGGAAATTGGTAACTCTACTTGTGAGGGTTAGCAGACAGCAATGAAAACAGCTGAAGGCCTGACAGAGGAAGAATTTAAGGAGGTGATTAAAAAAAGGCACAGAGAATAGTTCAGTTAAAGTCCTAAGAAAGAGTGGAAAGTAAAGGCTGCAAGGTCAAAGCCTATGACTTTGTTACTAAAGGGCTAGCTGTAAATGCTGACGGTAGCTAATTGAGGTAGCTGGTGTTCTGCTAGCAAGCAGTTAATTGGAAGAGCCTGAAACTAACTAGCACTGGCTGAGGGGAGTGAAACTGACCAGAAGGGCTAGAAATGAGATCACCTCTTCTGAAAGGGGAGCAAACCATGGCCGGATATGGCATGGTAGTGTAAAAGGTTGCAGGAAGCCTTAAAAGTTGTTAATGACAGTCCTGGAAAAATGTTGCTGTAATGGTATCCTGGTACTAGGATTGTAGTCTACAGGAGCAGTCCTGCCTTAAAGGTCCCAGGGTTGGGAGGCTAGGAAGGAATGGGTGGGCCTACCTCCCACCCTAGCAAGGGGTGTCTTTATAGTAATCTTAAAAGGAGTTGCAGGAAGGTCTATTTGCTATTATGGGTTGTAATTGAGATTGTAAACCAGGAGGAGAAAGATCTCCCTGCTAAGGAACTATCTATGAGCTGAAGGAAGCTCTGATCACAACTACTAATCAATGAGCTGAAGGAAGCTATATCAATGAGCTGAAGGAAGCAAAATCTATTCCTGCCCTTGTTAGTCTGTCCCAGCAGCTAATCACCCTCATTCTAAAATGCCTATTTCCAATTTGAATTTGTCCATATTATTATTTATATAGCACAAGCAATGTACCTGGGACTGTACAGTCAGTACAGACAGGTCCCTTCCCCAAAGGACTTAGGTTTGTGGTTTGAGCTAGTCTAAGACTTAGCTGCAGAAGTCTTAAGGGTTAAAGAAAGCTCAGATTCCTTAACTGTTCTAGGAGGATTGGAGGTAAACCCAATTGTAAAGTCTGGCAGGGGAGGCCTGCAGGTTAATCTAGTAAAGTATGGAAAGACAATATGCTGGGTGGAGAATTACCTCCCCTGCAGGAGATAAGAGTTAAAATAATGAGCTGAAGGTAGCTGACACACACTACCACCTCCTGCAACTCTTTCCAAAAACTCTGTTTCTGCCACTTTAAGCACCCACATACCCTGCATTTGTCTGCCCAGGAAACCCCACCTTAAGCATGGCAAAGATGACATTGCAGAGTAAGAAAACAAGGCCAGGGAGCTGGAGTCAATCAGGAAAAAAACATAGACCTTTTAACCAAAGGTGTGTTTTTTTATGCTCCAGAGCGAGAGCCAGGTGCTGGACACCATGCAGACAAAAGCAACCTCAGCTCCTTCTCCCACTCTGCAACAGTCCTTTGTGTATTGCAGCCAGCACTCCCAGTGGGAGAACAGCCAATGCCTGGGAGAGGGGAATCCAATTTGCCCTCCTGCAATCCACCTTCAGGGGAAGGGAATTCCCATCATACATGCAATTCTTGCTGTTTTCTGCTCTTCCTTACTGTCAGCTTTCTCTGCTCCTTTTGAACCAACCACAAAGCACTCCTTTCCCTTCTAGGTGCGATATGTATGAGCCATCTAGTAGTAGGCCATGCTGAGTTCCTCCTTCCTGCACCAGTTTTTTGTCTAGCTCCTGCCTCACCCCTGCCCATCTCAGTTCTTAATTCTCAGCCGTTGACACAGCATCATTTTTAATTTCTGTACTTGTCAAGCTTCCCATGGGGGGGGGAGAGAGAGAGAGAGACACTCTGGATGCATCAGCCTGCTGCAGAGTCTGCAAACAGCTCCTGCTTCTTGACATTCAATGAGAGCTCTAGGCTCAACCTCTTATTCTGAAGTATAAAGTGCAAGTTCTTCAGGATCATAATGAAAAGTGGCATAATTGATATTCCAGTTCAAACCAGGCATGGATGACAAGGCTTATGGTGTGGCTTGGCCAGGTATTACTGACACCCTATTTGCAGCCTCCTCCATGGTATCTGCCTTTCTGGATGAAGAACAATAAATTTCTTTAATGGTTGTGGCTACAGGAATTCTTGTCCTGTATTGGGGAAACCATCCCCCGTAATGTCCTGTAGCACCCATAACCACATCTTTTGAAGACTGCCAACTACTCTGCAACAGGAAAAGCACACAAAATTCACCTAGTTTCAAAACACTGCCCTCATCATTTTTTTCTCCCATCATATCATGCAAGCTACTAGAGGGTGGCGCTAAAGGGGGCATCATGCTATGTGATACAAAGCTTGTTCCTGCTTGCATATCACATGACACAGCAATGGGTTATATGGACAGTTGTCAACCAAACCTCGCCTCATTTGCTTCCGCATTCTTACTCTTTGAAATTTTGCTGTTTGTGCTTCAGTTGACTTCAAACCTGGGGATGGAGAACCTCAGGCCCAGGAGCCACAGCTAGTTTTTATGTAGTCCCTTTCTAGTTACTAGATCTGGCCCCTGGATGCAGCTCCTCCTCCAAACACTGAAAAACTGAGCTCAGGGTACAGAAGCAGAGATGAAGGTGCACATAGGGGTGATGATAGGGGACACATCCATGATCTGAAAACCTCTTCTTGAGTGCCACCCCTTAAGTATCACCACCCACAAATTCTATGCCATCCTCAGAGGCTGTGGCCTCTGGGAAGAAAAAGGTTCCCCACCCTTGCCTTATAGTCTAAAACCTTTGATTACTTTAAACACCTCACATCAATAAGGCTTTATATCAACCAATTTAAGATTATCTACCTGATTTTTATTTACCTGAGCTCTTCCAACCTGATCTCATGTATAGCACAGGCCCTCAAAATTCCTGCAGGTATTACTATGTAAAGTCTGCTATCTTGTGTTTTGCTAGAACATCTCCTTAGTGATGAAAAATCTATTCCTGCCCTTGTCAGTCTGTCCCAGCAGCTAATCACCCTCATTCTAAAATGCCTATTTCCAATTTGAATTTGTCCATATTATTATTTATATAGCTCTAGCTATGTACCTGGGACTGTACAGTCAGTACAGACAGGTCCCTTCCCCAAAGGACTTAGGTTTGTGGTTTGAGCTAGTCTAAGACTTAGCTGCAGAAGCATGTGCAGCGTTATGTCTGGATCAGCCAGTTTTCTTTAGCCACATACAATATTTACACACTTCTCCACTTACAAAAGAACAAAGCTATTTGGACAGATGTATTTTTCAGTACTTAGAATCTCCAGGAAAAACAATTTAGAAAAATCCATGTCCAGGACAGATCAGTGCTTTCATAATAAGCCATATTTTTAGAACAGGTTTTCCTGATCCAGAGGCATGGGTTAGGTTGTTGTATGACAATTTTGTCTTCCTTCCTGTTTGTTACTATATTTCTGTGAAAACAAAGTAAGTTAACACACTACATTATGCAAGTGTGACCTTTTGTTGTAGAATATAGGTAACACCTCCTAATGCTAAAATCGTAATCCTGAGGCTCAAGGAAAATAACACCTCTCTGGGCATTTGTACTCGCTTAACAACGCGCACACAAGAATTTGTCAGGGTAAAATATGTGTGGAATGTTCCAGTAAAGGACAGGTGGGATGGATATGTGGCAGTCTAGTCTATGTGCCCCTTCAAGGAATAAGCTCTGTGCAACCTTTTAAACCCTGCAGGGATATAATGTCAGTTTCATTTAATTCTGTAGTTGACAACTCAAGCTCTATAAACAAGCAGGAGCAAATCAGGTAAAGATTTGCTGCACTTGCATAAAGCATGTTTTATTTCAAGAATAGACAGGTGTCACACTACACTCCCCTCCAATAATTCTTGATGCATCAGGCACTGTGTTGACACATGGATATCTTCTCTAATGAAAAGAAACTAAAATATGAAGTTTTATATATTTATAATTTTGTGTAGTTTTGTACTTTGTGTTATACTGTGCAAACAAGATTTAGGGCTCTTTTTCCTGTGCGCCACATACTAGTTCCTTATTGACAATCTGGCCAGTCAGAACAAAAATGAAAATTTTCTCTACTAGAAATGGTCTTACAAAGAACTGAATTAACTCAGATAATCATAGCACATCACTATCTCAACCCAGTCTTCTTGCCCTCACTTTCCTGTCTCTCTTCATTGGCGAGTTCTGTCTAGTCACCCCCTTCTTTCAGCACTCCTCCCTCCAGTCTCTAAGGACTTATCCTCCTCCAATTGCAGGGTTGTAGTTTTTCTGTTCTGTCCATTTAACTCCTTTGGCCACTTCTGCTGTAAGGTTTCCCCCTCCTCACTTGGCTCAGGTCCTCCTAACCTACTGCTTAAATAATTACTATTTTACTTGGCCTCCTCCCGGTTTATTGTGCAATAACAGGAAAGGGACCATTTTCTGTCAAAGTAATTTGTGAGACTGGAATTCCTCTCACTGGTGGCCTGTCTCAAACTCTGACAGTAGTTGGGGAGGTAGAAACAAGTCTAGGAATCACTAAGGCCATTTGACCACATTAAAGCAGCCATCAATGCTCCCCGTAGGGAATCTCCCTGCCAGAAGCTCTGCACATGGGCGTGGAGCTAAAAGCATCATCGGCCACATCCAGTGGCTTTTTCTTCTACAAATGCCTGGGCTGAATTTCGAGCCCTGACATTCGTAGGAAAAAAGCGGTTGAACACAGCTGATGACACTTTTAGCTCCGTGCCCACACGCAGAGGTCAGCATAAGTTTCCTGGCTGTAAGATTCTGTCAGGAGAATCCCCAGCTGCTGTAACATGGGGAAGTGGCCTTATACTCCCAGCCTGCTTGCCCAGAGTTCACCCCACTGAATTTTCCCTTGGTGTCGTGTCTCTGCCTGCCTTCCTGAAGTGCAGAGTAGTGGACATTCCTGGGCTTTTGGTGTGCTTTGTACACCACCATGGTGGAATCTATGAAGGATATTCCACATCCAACACTGCTGCCCACCTTAATATCCATGGCACCTTATTTCAAAGACAATCAGATTACAGACCAGACTTTATTTGAACAAGGGAACACTACTGTGAGTGACACCGGCCAACAAGGCACGCGTTGATGCAGGCGGATGCACTTCCGTGTGCTCACTGCACCTCCTCCCGGAGGAAAGAGAACCAGGAAACCAAAGGCCTGTACTGAGGAAGTCAGATGCTTGAAAACCGAGATGCTTGAGAACGGAGATTAATAGCTCCAAGGTTAATAAAAATATTCCTGTTCTAAACCATCCACGTTTAGGAATGCAACAGCTAACCGCACCTGAGTGCACCACGGTGGGCATTCTGCAGCATCCAGTGCAGTTTCTGGGAGGTGTGGCTTGCTAAGCATCATGAGGTTGTAGTTTCCAGCCACTGCTGTGGATTGCTGGTACTAATGGTCTCCAACTATCGCTGTAAACTGCTAATAATTGCTAATAATAATGCTAGTAACTAATTCTAGTTACTGTGCTGCTGCTCCCCACCTATCACTGAAGGTCATCACTAACTATTGGGGTGAGTTCCAGCCTCTGCCGCAGACCACCCCACACACTGCCCACTTCTCTTCCCATGAACCCGTTCCTCTTTTCAATTCAAGTATTAGTGCAAAGCCTTAGTCAGCAGGTGGTGTACTGACTAAGTATAAAGCACTGAGGTTACTAACTCACCCACTCACATGTGCTTGGCTAAAATGTATCTTTGAGAACAGCATCTCTGGGAAACAGAATTGCTGGCCTATTCAATTCCAGCCAGCCCTCCCAGGCTGCAGTCCTGCATTAATTAGCAGCATCTGACACTGGAGACAAGTAACAGTAAGAAAAGAGGAACTGACTGGCTCCTTTCCCATTCCCCAGGGAAGAGGACTTGGTCAACTGGCAGCTGCCCAGAATGACCTTGGCCCTACCAGTGGCTATGCAGGATCTGGGACTGACGAGCCCTAGAACACCTGCCCAGGAAGCTCATGCACATTACGTAACACTCTTCCCACTCTCCTAGGATTGCCAACTCCTGCTTGGTTTTCTCCATCTTCAGCTGAAAAGATGCAGCAATTCTGCTCCCCACCCCCTCACAGGAGTCTCCACATCCGCTAGGGCATGTCCCCTTCTCAGTACAGAGGTGCACCCTTCTAGGGTGACCAGATATGCAAATTTGAGGACTCATGAAAAATACAGGTTGCAGGGCTGCACTGGCTCCAATGCAGCCCTGAAGCCTGTATTTCTCATAAGTGTCCTCTAAAAATTGCATATCTGGCCACTCTACACCCTTTCCCAAGGGCAACACTAAGCACAGGAGTTGAGCATTTAGTGTGCCCGTCCCCCCATGCTGTATCTAGCACTGCTAGCAAAGCAACCAGCCACAGCATCCTCTGCCCTGACTTCTAAGAATGAACTACCTCCTTGTGTGAGCAGTGGGGGAGGGGCAACTTTCTATTCCTACAGGGGTAGTGCATCTGCTTCCAAAAGACTGGATCTAGGGAAGCAGCTGGCCACTCCAGGGAGGAGAGGCAGAGGAAGCTACCAAGAGGAGAGCCACAACTGCTCAGCACAGACCAAATGTCCCAGCTTTAAACTTTTAGGTTCAAAGACATTAGACCTGAACAGTGCCTTCCACAGCCCCTGCTGCTTAGTTGAAGCAGGGTGGGCCAAGTGCTCATCACACTGCACAGTTAAGAAACCCTAATCAATATGAGGCTCCACTTGCAGCCAGTGGGATTAAGCCTCTGCACTCTTGAAAAAGCGCTAAGATGAGACCAACTCTGCTCCTAGGAAGGCTGAGAACACAAAGATGTTATGGAGATGCCTGCCTGAGGGAGAAATAGCACGTCAGCAGCAGATTAGGGAATGAGAACTTGGAAGGCGGCAACTAAATGATATCTTCCTGGCTCAGTGATTGGTGTGGGAGAAAATGGCAAGTCACACTTAGGCACAACTAGTACTGGCTCGGAGTTCTGGAATGGGAGCTCCATACAACTCAGCATCTCACCACTGCTAAACTAGAGCAGCCACTTCCCAAGCTCTGCACCGACCCCCGTTCCCCAATTCAGCCACGCCAGCAAATTTCCAGTGGGCATGGGGAGAGTTACACACACAGGGGGAGGCACAGAGTCTCCACAAACAATGGAGGGTCAGAGGGAAGGAGAGAGCAAGTGCACTGGGAAGGGGAAGATTGCAGCACACAGTGGGGGAGGGGAAAACAAGTCGAGATGGAGGGAGAGAGAGAGCACGCGTGCAAGGCCTAGGTGAAGGGTAGTGCAGGTAGGAGCTGAGCCACCTTCTGCAGAGCAGGGTCCAAAACCATCCGGGGGTGCAGGCTGGTTACGGCCACTCCATGTTCACAGAAAAGAGACTGAGACAAGGAGTGCATGGATAATAAGTCCCCAAATTACTAGGTACCATACACAACATTCCATCAAAATGCAGACAAGAAACTATGGAACCATTCACACCTGCCATTCTACGCAGATTTTGGCTCTGGGAAAGAATCCAGAAACCAAAACATGTGCAGTGTTTGTCCAGTGCGAAAGCCACCACACGCGGCTTTGCCGGCGATTGCCCAGAAGGCTGCAGAGCTGAATTTTCCTGCTCTGCAATCTTCAGGGTGATCACCAACAAAGCCGTGCACGGCAGCTTTTGCACCGGACAAACTCTGTGCATGTTTTGGCCTCCGGATTATTTCCCAAAGCCAAAATCTGTGCAGGACGGCAGGTGCGAACGTGAACTAAGTCTTGGCTTAGGAGAAAAACAGGAAATGACACCATGCTACAGAACATCGAGCATCCCACCATCTGATCAGAAAAGATGGCAGCGGACACAGGAGAGCAAGCATAAAACCCCTACAGGCAGCATCTCGCTCCATCCTGAGTAAGTCACACCTATCCATGGTAGATGTCTCCTCTTATACTTTGGTAAACTCCTGTCTAGTTGGCTGCTCAATATGGTATAACTGAACTAATCAGTTCACAACCAAGCACAGAACCAGGGTGCAGTGGTGAGATCCCCCATTGGAGATGCAGTTGCTCCCTCAACTCCATCTCCAACAGAACAAACAGCACAGGGCTGCCAGGGTGTATGTGTAGGCCTTACAGCAACTCATAGCAGCTGCTAGTGGCATGGCTGGATTGGGGGGGGGGGGGATACCCTGCCTCTTGACACCTGCATGAGGGAGCGGGACCTACAATGCCATCTCTCCTGTGCAGGTATGAGGGACACGAGTCAGCACAGCTCACGAGGATTGTGAAGCTGAAAAATTAACCAGGGCAGGGAGAGAGGGCCTGGTGGAGGACTGGCAGGCAGGTTGGGACCACAGGAGGGGTCAGTGTCAGGGGAGTAGAGTCCAGCAGGGCTGGGGAAAGGTTTGAAGGCAAAAGGAAGCTGCAAAGCTCATTGAGTTCCTGGCGGGCGAGTCCGCCTGCAATATGTCCTTGGCGCCAGCAGCTCCAGCATTAAGTCAGTCATGATGGCTGTGAGCCCCCATACGCGGTGTGGGCCATTCAAAAAGACAGGAAGTGTGTAGCTGTAGCGTCCCTGGTGGCAGAAATTCGTGTAGCCCTGGTTCTCTTCCTGCAGCAGGTGAGACACCTTGAGCGTGAAGACAGCCTCCACCTGAAAGTCAAGTGGCAAAACGAAGAAAGGTGGGGTGGGACTGGAAGCATCAGCCCCCACCCCTCCCCATCTCAGTTTATGAAGAGAAACAGTGCTTCTCCCCTGCCCACCAAAAAAATAAGTTAAAAACCTGCCCATTGTAGGAAGCCAATAACTGCAATTTGGATTCATCTGTTACCTCCTAGAAGGGCCACAGACAGTGGGACCGTTTGCCTTACTTTCTGAGCTCCCTCCTCAGCCAGCAGGGAGCACTGCAGGAGAGAGGGGTGCTAATACTTTCTCTAGGTGAGCTTGGAGTAGTGGCATTTGCAGAGTCTGCGGACGGATGGCCTGCATGGTGCTCAGTCCTGCCCAAAAGGGTGGAGATGACGTGAGGATTTGTAATGTATCCAATACAGGGGGACTCATTTAAAAGTTTCTGCTGGGAAGAGAAGGGAAATTGGGAAGGGTTTAGGAAACAGCTACACAAATGTTTCAACCTCACCTCCTGGGGGTTGGGCTTCAGGGATATGTTTTCCAAGGGACCCAGGTTTGCAAGCACAGGAGCAACAGTCCTTCCACCCTGCAAGGAAGCCAGAATCACACACTGAAGAATAGCAAGCTACCCCTACAGAGACCCCCCTCCCATTCAACAGTCCCTCCACAGGCTCCACCTGAGAGGCTCACCCCCCTCAAGCTAATCCCTTTTGAGTTCTTGTCCCCAGAAAGACTCGCAAAACCCAACCAACCTCAGAGAAAATGCTCCCTCCTGCTAATTCCCAGTGGAATGTCACCCTAGCTAACAAGAACCCCTTCCTCAGGCTAATCTCTCAAAGAATCACATCCAGAGTAGCCCCCCCTACACACCCATCTCATCCTTGCAGGAACTTGTCCCGGGCTGAACCCCACTCCTGCACATTCGAGAGCCCAGTGCCACATTACCTTATCAGGCAGGGGGCTCATGACTCCCCAGACACTCTCCTCCCCCAAGCACAGGCCCAGTTCCTCATGCGTCTCCCTCAGTGCTGTGGCAATGACATCTCGATCAGAACGGTCACGCTTACCTCCTGGGAAACTGCATGAACAAATCAAGATGCACTTAAAGGAGAGTTCAAGGACTGGAAAAACAGTAGGGGATAGTGGGTCAAGGTTGGGGGGGGGGGGCTCCATTATCAGACTGAGGGGGGAAGGAAGCCCACAGCAAGGAAAGGAGAAATCGTGGGTTGGACTGATGTGTATGGGTGGGTCTGAGGAACCCCCAGGGATGAGCAAGCAAGCATGGGGGGGGTCTGTAGGGAACTTTGTTGCAAAACCATGTTCAGCAGAGAAACAGTAGGCTGCCCACTACCTGACATCTCCTTTGTGCCTGCCTGCCAGCGTGCTAGAGCGCAGTGTATATAGTATGGCTGGGTGGCCACCCACAGAGCACAGTGTCACCAGCACAGCCGCCGATGTAGCCTTCTGCCGGTGCTGACTTGTGGATGCTTCCAGCAGCCCTCTGCACCGCTGTTCATTCCCCCAGGACAAGTACCCACGGACAGAGTCCTTCCTGGCTAAAGGTGCAGGAGAGACACCCTGGCGGAAATGCCGCAGGGCAGGAAACATAGTAATGCTCTGCAGGAGGAAGAGAGAGAAAGGGATGCTCAGGTCAGGTCAGTCCCTATCTCAGCAAGAATAACGTCAGGTGTGAAAAGAAGCAGTATTGCCTGTGTATAAGGCTTGGGCACTGTGGAAAGGTGTGTACCTACCTGCATTGCTGTCAACACAGCACATGAGGCAGTGAGCCTGGCTACCCACTCTCTTTCCTCCTCCCCCTCAACCAGTCAGTTCAGTGACACTTTATTGCCAAACCAGACACCTATCATGATACAGACCAGCAGAACCTCACAGATATGACCTAACTAGGACAGGGATTAGATCCTATGTTTGGGGTTTGATCCCCCACATCTCTTTCGGTGTTCTCAAGGATTCTGTGACAAGTTGCTACACAGGGCTCTCTCCCAGGGCAACTAAGATGGTCTGGTCTGGCCAGGAGTGGAGAACTTCAGGCCCAGGTGACAAGCATGACCTACAGCTAGTTTTTATCCCATTTTCCCCAACTCCTAGAGCGGGCCCTCAAGCACTGAAAAGAGCACTCAGGAAAGGGAACATAGATGGGGCATGAAAGTAAGGGCACAGGTTCATCTGGACCCATCCTCTGCTTTCCCCATCCAGTGCACCCTTATAAAACACCCCTCACCCCAGCTTCTATGGGTCTCTTGGAGCTCATACTATTTTTCAAAGTGGCCCCAGAAAAGGGAAATATTCCTCATACCTGCTCTGGGCCAGAGGTGCCCAAGCGCGGACGGGGAACCCCAAATAGAGCGCGGGGGGGGGGGGGCTACAACCCAGTTGGTATCGGACACCACTTGGCATATGCTCTCTGGGTCGTAGGCTTAAACTAGGGCAATGCATTCCCAGAGCATGGGGAGACAGCTGCTACACATTCCTCCGGGGCCAGGCACCATCGCTCCCTGCCCTGGGTGCTTCAAGGAGCTGCGGGGGCGTATACCATGCACGCGCTCCAGAAACCGGGAGCGCGTCCCCCTCTGCCTGCGCATCAGCCCCTGTTGCCGCGAGGAGAGCGTTGCTGAGCGTTCTAGCCACCGGCTCGCGGGCAGGCGACCCGGGTTGCGGGGTCACTCAAGCGCGCCGGAAGAGAGAATAAGTCGCGGGGCCCCTCCCCCACTCGCTTCCTCTGGAGACGATTCGTGGCCGCACCCACCAGAACCCCCTGCAGGGCGGAGAGTTCGGGTCTTCTGAGATGCCAGAAATAAAAATGGCAGCCAGCCAACCACTTGAGACAGAATTGCTTCCAGCCCACAAGTCTCCTTCCGGCTTCTACTGAGATTAGCGGCCGCAACTTCCGCCCCGCACCACAATGGCGCAAAAAGCAATTGTGATGAAGCTATAGCCCTCCTCCCCTAAAATGGAAGCACGCTTCTGCCCGACAAGAAAATGGCGACGATACTTTCACGGAAAAGATGACGAAAAAGGCTTTAAAATAATCACACAGCACGGACTCTCGGGATTTACTGAGAAACTCCAACCCATCAGGGCTCAGGGGCGTAGCTACAGAAACCCCCCCTGCTCAGGAGAAAAGCACGTGCCTCGCTTCCTTTTTTGCTCCCCGCATCCGGGAGGGAGACTTACAGGCTGTTTCTCTTATGCTCAGTGTTTGCTCTCTGCAGCTCCCCCCATTCCATTCCCCCCCGGTTGATACGGTCTCCTTGGCTACCAGCTGCCCATACTAACTGCTTGCTTAAAAACTCGGTTCTATTCTCCTTTTACAGAAACCCCTAGCAAAGAGTTCGGCAGGCTGAGGGAGGGGATACTTTTGCTTAACACCGAGCCCAAAAACCCATGATAACGTGGGTTCTTAACCTTTGGTTGTGCAGAGTCCTCATCTAGGGACAGAAAACAAATGAGAGGCTTTTCCCTCCAGGGGAATGACTCAAAAGGCCTGTGTTTAAGAGATGATGCACTATCAGGCCCCTGAATGGCCAACACATTCTTCCCAGCCTACAGCGTGGCTGCAAAGCTAGGCCACTAGCTTTTTACACAAGCACCTCCTCACCTCTTATGGATGTTGCAGGGTTGAATTGGTAATGGGTGGGGAGGTGCTTGTGTAAAACACCCTTAGACTTTGTAATACTGGCAAGTTTTTAGACCTCTAGAGCCAAAGTCGTTCACCTAACTTTTATTGGACCAACTTGCCAACAGTAGTTGGCCCAATAAAATAGATCTGAACTATTTTGTCTCCCTCTCATACCTGGGCCTAACACAATGCACACTCTCTAGGTCAGAAACCTCTCTACTCTCTGACTGATAAAGGGGCTCTTTGATAATTGGGATTACTCCCTTTCTGTTTGCAAATTGGGAGCCATACCTCTTACATTATAACAAGGGACTTAGAATGATGGTGTAGTGTTAAGTGTAAGGACAACCTTTTGCTTACAACTTTTCTGATTTTAAGTACTCAGCCATATCTCTTCTAAGCAGAACAGTCCTACCCTGTGAAAGCTGCTCTTTTCATTTCTATATTACGTCCCTTTGCAGACAACTTATCAACAAACTACACACAGTACTCAAGGTGTGACCGAGTAGTCACATCTTTAACACTGCCTTAATAACTGCTGTGCTTTGAGCTGATTCCAACATCTAAAAACCATTTTTAAATTCAAGACAAATTAGTGAAAAATAATTTCACTATATCACCTAAAACTATATTACTATTATAATATTTGTTTTCAGCTACATCAATAGTACTCAATCCATACCTTTCAGTAACAACTTTGTCTTTATCAGTGTTTTCTCAACATCCTAACTTGCATTCTTCTTTAAATATCATCAACATTATAATAACAAAAAATTGCTACCACTTCACTATCTCTACTAATACATTAATTTTCATTCAAATGTCTAATTATTTCTTACAATGTATCAACTTATATTTCATATCTGGATTTTCAACCAAATTATAGTTTCAACATAAAAATTAACTCATTAAGACATTTGAATAGAAATGAATTTATTGAGATGGTGAAGTGACAATTTTTTGTTGATATTATGTTGATGGTATTTTAAAAATGCGTGTTATGATGTTGACAACATTGATATAGACAGTGTTAATGAAAGGTATGAGATTGAGTACTACTGATATAGTTGAAAACGATGTGTTATAATAGTAATATAATTTTAGGTGATATAATGAAATTATTATCTTTCACTAATTCGCCTTAACTGAATTTAAAAGCAAAGGTTTTTAGATGTTAGAATTTAATTAGGTTTTTGAAATGTTGTCTTGAGTGGGGAAGAGTATTTGGGGTGTATAGGGAAAGTAAGGGTGTTGGGGCTTATTTGGGGAAATGGGTGTGAAGGCTGGGGTGAATGGGAAAGTGTTTAGGGTTAATGGAGAGATAGGTGGGGGGGCTGAAGCTGACTGGGGAGGGGAATGTTGTTTGGAGGTTAATGGGGGAAATGGGGGGCTGTAAGTGGGGGAGGAAGGGGTGGCTGGGGGTTAATAGGATAGGATTGTGCAGACGGGGTTAGTGGGGAGGGTGTGTGGATGGGCTGGAGGTCAGTGGGGGAGGGGTAGAATGAATTAACCTTTTGGTTAATACAAATAAAGTTTAACAGGGAGGAGTATAAGGGAGAACTGAGGCAAATGGAGGACATGAATGGGGGTGATGTGGTCCCGTTGGGTATTTCAGGAGGGAGACACAGGGTGAAAACAGATATGATGCTAACCACCCTTGGTGGTCTGCTCTGCCACATCCATTCCGCCACGGCCTCCAAACACTGGGATAGCACCGAGATAGCAGGGTCTGGGTCTGCTGAAAAAGAGAGGTACAGCTGAGTATCATCAGCATATTGGTGACAACACACCCCGAACCTCCTCATGACCTCCCCCAGGGGCTGCATATAAACATTAAATAATAACCGAGACAGAATCGAACCCTGCGGAACGCCGCATAAGGCGCTGGGGCAAGATGTCTCCTCCCCCAGCACCACCCGCTGGCTTCTCCCCAAGAGGAANGCCGTCTCAACAACCACCCATGGTCCACGGTGTCAAAAGAGGCCGAGAGATCTAGCAGGATGAGAAATGTTGAACATCCTGCATCCATCTCCTGGCGGAGATAGTCGACCAAGGCCACCAACGCCGTCTCGGTGCCATAGCCAGGGCGGAACCCAGATTGAAACGGGTCTAGGAAACCGATGCTGTCTAGATGCACCTGGAGCTGGAGTGCCACCGCCCGTTCAATACTTCCCTAAAAAGGGAAGGTTAGAGACAGGTCGGTAACTGGCGAGGGCGTCCACGTCCAACGATGGTTTCTTCAGCAGGGGGCACACCACAGCCTCCTTAAGGCTGGGCAACAACCTCCCCTGCTGCAAAGACACGTTCACTACCCTCGCCAGCACCGTCCCCGTCTCCCTGGAGGCTTTCACCAACCAGGACGGGCATGGATCGAGTTCACAAGTGGCCCTCAGACCCCAGGACCTCCGCTGCATCGGCCAGCGTCACTTCCTGAAACTCCCCCCACAAAGATGGACCAGACGGGGCCTCCATCACCTCGCGCTCTCTACCTACTGCCTCTAATCCGGCTGCAAAGTCGCTCTGAAGCCGAGTGATCTTGTCCGTGAAGTAGCTGGCAAATTCCTCACAGCGGGCCTGGGACACGTCCCCATCCAGGTTGAGCGAGGTCGGACTAACCAACCCCCGCACCACCCAAAACAGCTCCACTGGACGTGACTTCATGGACGCTATGAGGACAGCAAGGAAGCTGTCCTATGAAGCCCTAAACAGCTTGGGGCCCTGGTATCTGACAGACTGTCTCCTCCCTCATGTCCCTTTGTGACCTGAGGTCAGCTGGAGTGCCCTCGTGCAGATACCATCTGCCTGTGAAGTTTTTGCAGCTAGGGCCTGCAGAGGTGTTCTCGATGGCTGCCCCACGGTTATGCAACTCCTTCCCCTTGGAGGTTCGTTTAAGCCTGAGTCTGTCTGTCTTCTGGAAACACTGTATTTGGCCAGGGTTTTGGCAAACAGGGATAAATTTGGGTAGGGTGTTAGGGGAAGGGTTGGGGGGGCCAAGGGGTCTTTTAGTTGTTTTTATTGATTGTAAGCTGCCCGAGCCTTGATGGGAAGGGTGGCATATAAATTTAAATAAATGAAAGGATTAATAAGGGATGAAGTAAATAATCAAAATAATGCAATTTTTGCAAGATCTATTGCTTAAACTCCCAGGTATATCTGACCAAATTATACTTACCTTTCTTTTGAATAGTGCTGACACAAATGTCATTAAGTGGACAGCATGCTTTTTGGTCCGTGCTTTTTGTAAAAGGGAGGAATTTTTGGCCTTTAAATCATCTTAGTATGGTAAAACAGGTGGTTCTAAATTCTTGGGTTCTATTGTTAAGTGTTTTGGACTGAGGATCAAATTGTACTTACCCAATTTGGAATTTTATTGTATTGTGTTTGTCGAATATGTTTTATATGTGAATGCAATGGCCTTTGGCTATACAAATAAACTATTCATTCATTCATTCATTCAAATAATGCAATCACCATGTTTTAGAGAAAATAGGTATTTTTCAAACACATTGAATTTTATTGACAATCTGTCTACCAAAGCTTTAGCAGAACCACCTCAAATATGGCCTATCTGTCCAGATGCCTGGATTTTGCAGGACACTTAGCTTTCACTCCACCTTAAATCACATCGTCAGAAGGTTAGGTATAGGGGAACATGCAATTCCCTATTTACTATCACTGGGGAAGGGACTTTGTTAGAGGCCTTTTTAGTTTCTTCCAAGTACATAGGAGGCTCCAAGTCTAATGGTACTAGGATTTTTGCAACCATGATGATGAAAGGGAAAGAACAGCTGCTGCTGTTTCCGCCTTCCCTTTATGTGGGCCAGACACTAACAGTTTCATCCAAGGGAGTGTGGAAAGAGGTTCCTGGGCCCACCTTGGAAAACAGCAGAGAATGGTCCCTCCTGATCTTAAAAAGCCCACGCTGAAGCTCATTTCCTTTCCTTCTGAGCCAGATGGTTCCCCATACACAGTGATGGTTCAGAAGTTGTGACTCTTCCCCCCCATCCCAAAACTCTATTCCCAATGCTGCCCACAAAGCAAGATACCTTCATGAAAAGAACATGCCATTCTTCCCCCCAGAGAAAAGGGAGAACATGCTCAAACCAGTTGCTACAGAAACATTTTATTAGATATTTAGCCCTGGAGGAGAAAAGCCGACAGGCACAACCTGGGTCAGTCCCCACATCCACACCACAAAAATCCAAAGCGCTGACGTACAGTGCTCCACCCCCTCCCCCCACCCCCAAGTCAGAGCAGGAGCCACACTGTCCCAACAGAAATCCCAATGTCTGGGAAAATAGGTCTCCGTGCATTGGGATGGGTGGCCAAGTTCCTCACGCAGATGCTTGCTGGGCCTTGGCTTCTTCATAGCATCTCATCCGCTCCTCCAACTCTGGACGGAAGTGGCGGATCAGTCCCTGCAGAAAGGAACAAGCAGTTGGGATTAGAAGAACAGCAGCTCTCTTTCCTCTCCATTCCCCTCACAGAACCCCTACCGGGGTCCTCCCACAGCACAGCCTCTTCGCCCCCCACCTCAGCCTCACAAGGAGCTCAGCCAGACAAGATTCCTCTCCTTATCAGGATCATTCCTGGTGCCTCAGAGAAGCAGCCCCCAATGTCCCTCATCTTCATAGGCCATTCATGGGGGAAAGGGGTAGACAGGGAGGTTACCTGTACAGGCCAGGCAGCCCCATCCCCCAGGGCGCAGATGGTATGGCCCTCAATCTGCTTGCTGATCTCCCAGAGTGCATCGATCTCTGCCACTTGTGCATTGCCCTTTACAAACCGCCACATCACCTTGTTCATCCAATCAACACCTGCAGGGGTGACAAGTAGGATGAAGTACAGGGTCAAGACTCCCTCAGACTGCAGGACAAGAGAGCGATAAGAAAAACTGGTCTTTTATGCCAAGACACACCACTATGCTACAAAGACCCCTGCTACTGGAGCGTGGACAAACTGGAAAGACAAGCAGACATAGCACCACATCCAACACTCAGTGAATTCATTCCCATTCATTCTGGTCGAGTCACACCCACCCAATAAAGATCCACGGTTTCTAGCTTTTCTCTGCACCTCAGTAGTGGTAGGTTAGCTTGCCCCACATCAGGGACCTTAATGAAGTGCCTGCACATGCTCAGACCATTCGGTCCCACGGGATGACCTCTCAGGCACTCACCTTCTCTGCAAGGCGTACACTGCCCACAACTCTCGTGCTTGTAGAACTCAATGAGGCGGGCAATGGCTCGGACAATATCTGTCTGGAGGGAGAGGAGGAGAAGATGGTGAGAACCTCTAGGGTAGGAGGAAGAGACAGAGGGAGGAAGAAGGTCCTTACCGATTTGTCCATAACGATGAGAGCAGCTGTGCCCAGCCCAGTCTGTGCCTGCACCAAAGCATCAAAATCCATCAGCACGGTCTCACACACTGATCTGGGTATGAGAGGTGTAGAGGAGCCCCCTGGGATCACCGCCAGCAGGTTATCCCAGCCGCCCCTCACGCCCCCTGGTGGGGAGAGACAGACTGAGTCAGGCCAAATCCTCAAGGCCACATGCTTGTCTCAGAGCTCAGCAAGAGACCACGCATGCCAGGCTCCAAATCTAAGCTCCTCCACTCTGCAAGTACTGGCTCTCACCTGCATGCCGTTCAATCAGCTCACGCAGCGGTACAGACATCTCCTCCTCCACAGTGCAGGGTGTGTTGACATGGCCCGAGATGTTAAAGAGCTTGGTGCCAGAGTTACGCTCACGCCCAAACCCAGCAAACCAGGTACCCCCACGGCGGCAGATAGTGGGGGCAACAGCGACAGTCTCCACATTTGCCACTGTAGTGGGGAAGCCAAAAACCCCTAGCAACAGAAAAACAATAAAATGTCATTGCCCGTTCCAAATGGATGTGCCCAGGGAAGGGAACGCGGTGGCTATACCTGCATTGGCTGGGAAAGGCAAGACTCCAGGGCTGCCGTGCCCCCAAAGGGCAGGGCAAGACAAGGTTCATGGAAGAGGTGTTGAAGGGAAGGGATCAGTGACCATACTCATGTCAGCTAGGAAGGATGATCTGGGTTGGAGCCACCTGGGGTGTGTGCTTATGTGGGGCATCAGCCACCATGAAGCACTGTTTGGGGCAAAGCTCTCACAAGGAACAAGGTGGCCATACCCACATTGTCTGGTGTGGGCAGCTTGGGCATAGCTCTCCAAAAGGTGAGGGGTGGGAAGTTAGGGAGTCAAAACGACATTGACAGTGGTTCTGAGTTTTATGTTGGGGAGAAAAGGTTTAGGGAGCCATACCCACATCAGCTGGGAAGGGAGGCTTGAGGCGTGGTTTGCCCTGCTTGCCCTCAATGGATTCAATAAGCGCCGTCTCCTCACCACAGATGTAGGCACCAGCACCTCTCACCACGAAGACATCGAAGTCATAACCAGAGCCACAGGCATTCTTGCCCACAAGCCCAGCCTCATAGGCTTCCCTGATTGCCACCTATGGGGAGACAGAGCAAGTACAGTCCCACACTGGATTCCTGGATTATGTCCTCTGCAGGGGGAGGCAGGGCCCCAGCTCAGTTGCATGACTTCTACCAAGAGTGGAACAGACGTAGGTAGGGCTACCCGACGATTCTTTTGGGGAGAATTAGAGGATGGGCCACATGTCCCTTTAGTAACTTCCCAGGAAATAAGGCTGGAAAACAAGAGTATGCCAACCCACCAGTTCCACAGGAGGGAGGGGATACCACCACACACCCCAACTCACCTGCAGGTTTGAGGCCTCATTGTAGAACTCTCCACGGATGTAGATGTAGGCAGCCCGGGCCCCCATGGCACGTCCTGCCACAAGGCAGCCCTCCACCAACTTGTGGGGATCATGTCGCATGATCTCCCGATCCTTGCAAGTTCCTGGCTCTCCCTCATCTGCATTTACCACCAGATACTTGGGTCTGAAATACAGGGACACAATGATGGCACCAAGCACAGAGTGAGCCCCCAGGATGCAAGCACCTCCCTCAGCAGGTTTCCACCTCACAGCAGATAGGCCACAAGAGTAAGCAGCTTCCAGCTTCTTGCGACTACCATCAGCAGTTTTCTGTGCAGGACTTTAAGACTAGGCAAAGCAGCCACGAACAGCTCTGCACCGTGTCTCCACACTGAAGATGGTGCAACCCCACTAAGAGAGCTGTACCCTTTGGGCTCCTGGGTTCTATTCCCCACCCTGAGATACCAGCCCACACAGGAGACAAATTAGTTCAAATGATTCTTTTATAGGACCAACTTCGGTTGGTGAGAATATGCAAACGATCTGGCCACACAGGGCCCTTCCTCAGGCATGTATCATTTAAACTACTTCACCGCCATCTCTTACATTTGGGACCAACACAGCAACCACACTCTCTCTAGCCCAAAGAGGGGCACTTTGGAGTGGCTGTCTGGGATTCTGGACTTCCTTGGTCCAAAAGCATTATTTACAGAAGGCTGCAAACTAAGGGGTACATAAAGACATGTTAGTCTGGACAACAACACAGGGTGCAGCATGCCCTTACCACAACACACCTGCCATCTGAAGGCTTATTCATGAAGCTCCACTTGAGACCTGTGGGGAAGCCAGCCCCACCCCGGCCTCTCAGGCCTGAGGTTTTTATCTCATTCAAGATCCAGTCGATACCCTTCTTCAAGATCTCCTTGGTTTTATACCAGTCACCCCGGCTCAGAGCCCCCTTCAGCCTAAAGAGAAATGGGGGGTAAAAACAGAACAGCTGGGTAACATGGACCTTCAATATGAAAGTACTACTGCAGATTCATAGACTTATGGTTAGAAATGACTGTTGAACTCATATAATTTAACTCGTAGGGCACAGACCAACTGAATTCTTTCAGATGTATCAAACCCACTAAGTTGCATTTGGCTAGAACATGTATTTTGGAAAAGCATCTAGCCCAAGGCTGCAAGTGACCCAACACCTGCTTTCTTTCACCTCTCCCCAACAGGCTGCTCCAATGGTTAATCACCATCACAAACTACTTTTAATTTAAATTTACACAGCTTTATTTTCCTGATAGACCTTCCACTTTGTTAAAGAATTTAATAATATTTATTTATTGAGATTTCTATCTTGCCTTTTCCAAAGGCTATGGGTAGGTATAAAATATACATAAATTCCATAAAAATGTATATTGGAGAAATATAAAATCTCCCTTAAAACAATGTTTCAGTTCCTATCCCTGCCTGCTAAATGTCTGTCCAAATAAGGTCTTACATAGGGCTGGAATAAGTAGAAGAAAAAAATATTTGTGAGTATTTCTGAGTAACCGAGTACCAGGCCAGAGTTTCCGGGAGCTACTCAGTAATACAGGAGAATACTTGGTAACACTCAGCAAAATACTGAGTATTTTGCTGAGTCCCCTAAGTGGGTGCAGCAGACAAAAAAGGACTGGGGGGGGGGGCGGCATCAGGAAAAATTCTAGGGGGGGTGTAGTGTTCAGGAAGGGCAGTAGGGGGCAGCAAAACTCACCATGAGGACGTTGAGTGGATCCGGCTCACCGCACACCACCAGTGAGGTTCCCCGGCACTGCAGGTAACCAGCAGTCATTTTTTCTCTGGGAGCTTGCTGAGAACTGTAGTCCAGCATGCTCCCAGAGAGCCAGCGTTGGCCACTGTTCTAATGACCTCTGTACTAGTTCTTCTTCGAGTGGCTCCTCCCATTCTCA
>QEPC01008502.1:84484-96886 GCA_003113815.1 Sphenodon punctatus
GGGAGCAAAGGAAACCCTGAGAGCAAGGGACAAGAATAAAGAGAACTAGAACGCAGAGACAACTAGACACAGAGACACCAGGCTACACAGAAACTAGGAAGGAACAGGGAGACGAATACAGCAAACAATAGGGATTACTTACAGTAGGGCATTGAGGGAACAACAGGGAAACAGACTAACATGAAAACAAGGCAGGGTGTGAGAGGGAAACTGTACACAGAACTCACCACCACCAAACACTACTCCCAACAAAGACAAAGGGCAAACAGAGTGCAGCTAGAGAACGAACAAGGTGAGTGGGCCAAGCACAAGTCTAAGGAGAAGTGACTCAAAGCTCCACACCTGCCACTGCCCTCAGCAGTCCTTAAGTACTCCACAGAGCCAATCAGACCGTGGCAGGTGTGGCCACGCCCACCACCAGGTGTGCATGGTGAGCCAGGCAGGAGAGAAAAGGGAGAGTGTCATGAACAAGAAGAGAGCCACCCCTTGCAGCACATTGCCCATAGCACAGGCTGCCGAGAGTACCTCCTAGAAGTCCCCAAGGCCACAGGTTCAAGGCCTGGCCATGACAGTGGGAATGTTGGCAAATAAAGCAGTATTGATTCTGAACCTGTCTGGTACCTTACTGCTGGGGAAACAGAGATATGGATCCTAGCAGCAGTGCAAGGGAGGACTGAACTTCTTACACTTAAGTTCTTAAAAAGTCATAAGAGACGTGGTCTTGGAGCAGCAGAGGACAGAAAGTAAACAAGGTGCATTGTATGAGAGCAAGGTGAGTGAACTGCTATGACAGGCTTAGTTCTATCTGAATGGGGATACTTCTGCAACATTACCCTTGTACTGCTGTTTCAGTGCCTGAAGGGTGGTTTAATTGCTGTGATGTAAAAAATTAATGGATGAGCATCAGTTTCTGCCAGAAAAATGAAGACTAACCTGGCACACTGGTTCTGAGTACCTAGTCTGCTCTTGGATACTAGCCACCCAGCATGAAGGAGTGGACAGGCATTTCATCCCCAGAGGTGAGGACACGTGTGAGTGTTCTGCCTGTCCAGAAGCTGTGCAGGTTGAGCCAAAGCTGCTTGCCTGCCAGGCAGAGGAAGCAGCTCTGGCTGGTGGCTTGTTGATTTCAGCATTAACATCAGCCCAAGCCAAAAGAAGGGACTGGTGCTTGAGCAAGGCTGAGAGCTGCTGGCTGGCATTTCATAGGTGGAGTTTCCTTCCCTCCCCCTTATAATCTTCCTGGCTGGATTGGTGGTAAATGTCATTAATGCTGCTCCTTTCATGCATGCTGGCAGCTGAAGGCTGCCTAATTCCATTTGTGCAGCCAGTCATGAGCTGCCCCCAAGTGTGATCAGGGGACTGCATTGATCAACTGAAGTATAGCCAGTGCAGGCAGGGCCCTTATAATTTGGGGCAAAAGCCAGGCAGCATTGCTGCCTGCTGAACTGGCTGGGTTTCAGGACTTGGCAAAATACCATAAACAAGGGTGAGTTTGAGAAGCAAATCATGTGCTGCTGGGTGAAATGCACAAACCTATTTTAACTCCATAAGAAAATAAGAAATGCCAGAGTGGATCAGACCACTGGTCCAGCCAGCTTAACATTCTGTCTCCGACAGTGGCCATCTTTGGTTGCCTCAGAGAAGTGCACAAGTCAAAAAGAATGATCCATTCCGTGCTATTTACTCCCAGCCCCTGATAGTCAGAGTTTAAGTCCCCTGACCTACATGACAAATAGCCATTTATGGACGTATCCACTAAGTACTTATCCAATCCTTTTTGGCTCCAATTCTGTTGGCCTTCCCAAATCCCCTGGTAACAAGTGCCACAGATTAATTGTACATTGAGTGAAAAAATGCTTCCTTTTGTTTGTCTTAAATCTGCGGCCAGTTAATTTAATAGAGTGTCCCCTAGTTCTAGTATTATGAGAAGGGGTAAATAACAGCTCATATTTACTTGCTCTGACTCACTCATGATTTTGTAAACTACTATCATATTTACCCTTAGTTGTTTTTTTCTCTGAACCGAGGAGCCTCTCCTTGTATGGATGCCGTTCCATCCTTTGATCATGTTTATTGCCAGCTGGTGGACTTTTAGGTTGGTGGGGTATGGGGTGGGACCACCATTAAAACTGCCACACTTTACTATGGAATACATTTTAAAAACACAGTGAATACAGATCTAAAAATTACACACAGTGTTAGTGACATGCAATAGTGAGCAAAATGCAAAGCTCCATGAGCAAATCAAAAAGGAGAAACTGACAGTTGCTACTATAGGTCAAGTGCTAGAAAAGAGAAATGGCAGGTCAAGGGTTTAAGTCTCTTTTAGGTAAGTGGACATTATATGTCTGTGTGGTTTCTTTCATTTTAAAATTTGCTATTTTAAGTATTCACACAGGAGAGAAACCCTATACATGGCAAGAGTGTGAGAAAAGCTTCAGGACAGGTTGAGTCACTCAGAGTACATTAGAGAATCCACACAGGAGAAAAAACGTACATGTGCACCTTGACTGGAGAATGCTACAGGGTGAACTCAGCCCTCAGTACACACCAGAGAATCCATTATGCAAGAGAGACAAAAAACACTGGGCAGAATACAAACACTGATGGTGCTGCATTTCTAATCCATCACAGCAGACCAGCCCTTCCCATCTCTGCTCTCCTTCCCTTACGCCTATTTCCCCTAGGAACACAGACCATTCCGTGGCTTCTCCCTCTCTTTTACATACCCTGTTCCAAAGTGACACCAAAAAGTTTAATCCAGCAGCTACTTGCCTACAAGGGCAAGGCTGATTGGCAACTCTGCAGCAGGCTGAATAAAAGACCCTGGGTGCAGCAGTGTGGGTTAGTCCCCAAAGCCAGTAGAACTCCAAACTGAGGAGGAGTATCATTGTTGATCTGAAGATGTCTTTGCTACCAGAACAACTAAGGAATGAGGCTGAAAAGGGCTTTAGTAGTTGTGTGGGCACTTCTATTTGACAACTGCCCTGAAGAAGGAGATAATCCCCACACAGGTTTACTGCATAAACAATCTCGCTATTGAGGTGGAATCAACAAAGGAAATCAGTGAAACAACAAAACTTCTTTCCCATACAGCCAAGGTGCTTGCTGTGCTGTCTGGTTCGCGTTACAGGATCTTCACTCAGCTCAGCCTGAGCTGAGTCAGAGACAGGCTACAGCATAATGGAGTGGAGCCCATGAATCGTGAAGCCTTCAGTACTAGCTCCAGCAAGCTGGCCAAGGACACAAGTGAGAAGCAGCAATTTGCCCTGCCCACTTCTGCACTCAGCACCTTAGTGTTTACCAGACTGAAGACACATTAACAGCTTTAAAGTTTCTTCTTTAAAATTTAAGCTTGTCTCTCCCTACTGGTTGACTTGCATATACTCTTTACACCTCTACATTTAATTTCCCTTTCCCCTGATTGGATTTATGATCCAGAGTGAAACTCAAGCTTAAACCCTCTTGCAGTCACTTTACCCAGCCTTACAGCATACAGATTGAGGCTCAAATTAAAGTGCGGGAGGGGAAAAGTCACAAGGTAGTTGGTCTTACTCTTGTGAACGGTCTTTCTGCCCCAGCTCACATTAGATCATCCAACCTCTTTTCTGCAAATCATTGCAATCACCTTTCTGTTGACCTTCATAGTTAACCCATCCTTAACCAGCAACTTTAACAAGGAAATCAAATGTTATAATTATTAATTCTCTGGTTTTTTGTAGGAGCATCTTGGATCCAAGGAATTACATGTTGGAATTATGGACCCTTAGACTCAGATGACATCCTAAAACATGATTAGGTAAGTAATTCTGATAACCTTTGAATGGGAATGGCTACCTGGCATCAACCACAGTTAATGTACAATTCAATCAGACATTGGGTGATTTCAGACGTGACGAGATCACGCTGAACCACGGTGAACCCCGCGGCGGGGCCAAGGCGCCCTGAACGTCTGTTCGGTGGCTGCCAGACGTTCACCACGCTGAACCCCCAGCCAGGATCAAGCNGCATTTGACTGAATCAGCAAAGATTTAAAGGATGGGTGTGAAATCAGCACCATGAAATCCCATAATAGGTAGGATCCAGCTTCCGCTGGTATCCCAGGTCCGTAGTCTGGATGTGCTCAGAGGGAGCTGTGAAGTGGTTGCAAAAGGGGAGAGGAAAGAGCTGGGGCAAGAGGAGAAGGTCCTTCCTGTACCCTCTCTCTCTCCTCTTGCAGCCGCTTCCTAGCTGATCACACTCTAGCAGCCGTGTTAGGCATGAATCTATGGTGCTGGCAAACCTGGATGTGGGGGAGGCTGCGGGCAAACCTAGTATATGGGAGGTGGATGTGTGAGAGAGCATTGGCATGAGAAAGAGTAGAGAAAGTAGCAGGGCACCAGGCAGGCAGTCCCCCTATGGTAAGACCAGCCCTGCCCATTATTTAGATGTGACCTACATTCTTTGACAATCAAAGAATGGGTGCCAGTCAAAATAGGTTAATGGGAAATAGGCTTATTTGGCAAGGACTAACTTCACAGTTAGGGTTGCCACCTTTGGTCATTTTTTACCTGACACTTCCATTTTGGTCTCTGGGAGTGTTAGGTAAAAAACCACCCCAGGTGGCAACCCTATTCACAGTTGGTGAAATTACAAGTTTAGCTGAGATATACACTAACCTCTTTCATCCACTTTTCTCTGTAGCCTGCAACATTCTGATTTAAAATTTAGTCATACAGAAGATCAGTAAAGCTCATACCAAGTGGATTAAAATCTGCCAGACAACAAGTGTGTTGCCATGTTGGTCCCATGAGGGTTGCTTCTAGGCCCAACACACTTCGGTTTTGGAAGAAGGTATTAAATCATTTGCTGATAAAGTTTTTGGATGCTGTGCAGAGATCTTTTAAGTGGTAATTAATTATGAGAACAGGACAATTATACATGAACTGGATCACTTGGTAAGATAGGCATAGTACACATACTCCAAGAGCATGCATTCTAGTTCAGCCAAATGTAAGTTCATACACCTAGGAGCAAAGAATGTAGGCCACACCTACAGAATGGGTCAGGCTGACCTTAAAATAGGGTGACCCCCTGCCTGGGGCCCTGCTATTTTCTCTACTTCCAGAGGACTTGCAGTAGCCCCTTCTCACCAGGAGAGGGGGCAGGGTCCCCACTCCCTCCCAGCAGGGCCCCAAGCATGCCCACCTCTAGGGATTCACAGATACAAAGAGAGGCTCGACAAGCTGGGTCTCTTCAACTTAGAGAAGACTGAGATGGGACATGATAAAGGTTTATAAAATCTTGAGTGGTGTGGAATGGATAGGGAACAGTTATTTATCCTCTCAAATAGTACTAGAACTAGGGGACACTCCATGAAACTAGCTGCCAGCAGATTTAAAGCAAATAAAAGGAAGTACTTTTTCACTCAATGCATAATTAACTTATGGAATTTGTTGCACGTTGTTGGGGCCAGTAGTATAGCTGGGTTTAAAAAAGGACTTGATAAGTTCTTGGAGAATAGGTCCATTAATGGCTTACGGGATGAACTTCTTACTGTCAGGAGCTGGGAGTGAACAACGGGGAACGGATTGCCCATTATGACTTGGTTCTTCTCCCATGTGATCAAGATTGGCCACTAACGGAGGACGGGATGCTGGGCTTGATGGACTAACTCAGTAGGGCACTACTTATGTTCTTATAGTGTCCCCAAGGGGGCAGGGCCATGAAGGAGGAAATGGGGAACACTAGGGACACTTGCATTTTATATTTGCACTTGGCCTGCAAATTCAAAAGCCAGCCTTGAGAATGGGCAACTGTATCCTGGAAAGCACTGGTGGTGGATTAAAGTTCAGTGGCACAAAGGCAGCTAGGCCCTGTTACATCAAACACATGATGAACAAAAAAACAAGGACTGGAAAGGAAGGTAGTGCCTTAGTGGACAACAACTTAATAAGTAACAGTGCAATGTTGTGGCAAAAAAGACTAATGTAATCCTTGGGTGATACAGGGAAATAGTGAGTGGAAGTATGGAGTGTTTTTTATTTATTTATTTAATCAAATTTATATGCCACCCTCTCCTGCCTTTGCATCTCGGGGCAGCGAACAACAACAATATAAAAACACATAAACATCATAAAAATATAAAAACATTAAAAATACCCCAAGCAAAAAACCCTAACCCAACCCATCCGTCTCCCTCAGCAAAGGCCTGGCGAAACAGCCAGATCTTACACATTTTATGAAAATAGGGGAAGTCTGAGGTCAGGCAAACCTCCTATGGGAGGGAGTTCCACAGCCGCGGAGTGGCCACTGAGAACACCCTCCTCATGGTTGACACCCGGGAAACCCGGGGGACCTCAAGGAAGGCGCCCGCAGACGCCAATCCAGGACCCAAAGGGTGAGGCAATCCTGCAGATAGGTAGGGCCCAGGCCGTTCAGAGGTGTACCTCTGTATCATGGAGGCTTAGGTTTATTTTATTTCAAATGCTTGACCATTGGGCTTGGCATTACACAAACAAATAAATAATCAGTAAATAGACATACAAAGTAAGCTGGTCAGGAGCTACATCAGGACAAGTCCCGGTGGCAAACGGGGTAAAGCAAGGGTGCATTTTGGCCCCGTTGCTTTTTAACCTATTTGTCAACGATATCATCCCCAAGCTAGATGGGCCAGAAAGGCATCACCATTGATTCGTGGTCAGCCTGTGTCTATACTTATGTATGCGGACGATATGATTATCCTTTCCACCACACGGCTAGGTATGAAACGTCAGTTATCCAAACTAACCCAATACTGTAATGAAAATCACCTGGTAATAAACCGTGATAAAACTAAGATGGTGGTCTTTTCCAAAAAACATAAAAACTACCAATGGACCATAGAAGCAGACAATATAGAACAGGTGGCTACTTACAAATATTTGGGAGTATGGTTTAACTGGGGTGGTAGCTGGACTACTCAGTTGGACACAATAAAATTAAAGGATGGTCATACTATCTCAGGTCTTCTGAAATTCTGGAGCAACAGGGGAGGGAAAAGGACGAGGTCCGTGCTCAAGCTGATTAAGGGTAAAATGATTCCCCCACTTATCTATGAGGCTGAGAGTTGGGGTGCGGGGAACCAGAATTCCTTGGAAGCATTAGAAACTCTACAAAATAAAATACTCAGAGCCACCCAAGGCACACCCGGTGGAACTACTTCTGCCATGTTGAGGACTGAATGTGGGATTATGCCCCTTGTGGACAGGACAAGAATGGCTCATTTGGGGTACTGGCTGAGGATTCAGGCTATGCATCTTGCCAGGCTACCTAACTTATGCCTGCGAGAGCAGGAAAATATTCTGGCAAATTTTAGGTGGTACAAATCGATCTTGTCTAATCTGGCCCAATTGGGATATTCACCCACTAGACTACAAGGTTATGCCATGGTGCAGGCCAAATTACTACTTAAAATCAGGGTTGGGGATATAAATAGGCAGAAAGAAAGAGTGGCTTTGCAAGAACAAAGGGTTGCTCCCTGGTACCCTCTCATCAAGCAAGGGACAGAGAATGAGAGTTATCTCTCAGATATTACGAATTATAAAACTAGACGAGCAATGACCTTGGTGAGATTTAATATGATGCCCACCAGCGTTTTGGAAAGTCGGTACGCAGATACTCCATCAGACCTGCGGTTTTGCCACTGTGGACAATTAGTTGTAGAGGACTTGCCTCACTATCTGCTATTTTGCCCTAGTTTCTCAGTCATCCGTAGTAAGACCTTTGATACATGGTTTGTTGGTAAAGAACATTGGGATGCCCAAACCCGGATCACTTACCTGTTGGCAAGCCAGGATAAAGAAATAATGAGAAAGGTAGCTGTAGGGGTTTTACAGATGGAATTACTAAGGGAAAATATTATGAAACATCTTAATAATCTTAATGGTGGTGAATGATCTGTGTACTTACCGGTATTTTATAGATACTAGCATTAAAAGCTTTCTAGGGGTTTCTGTTATTATAGTACCCTGGTTTCTAGGGTAGTTTTATGCACTGACTGGGCAAGGGTATAGTAGAATTAAGGCATTTTAACATTGTCTGCATACTTATCTTCCTTGGTAACAATTTTTTTTAGTAAGATTGTCTGTTTGCATTCCTGTAGCGTATCAGCCTGATGCATGCAATGGATGAAATCTTATTAGATATTACTGGTTTTAAACTGTGTTATATGGCTAATTGATTTTATTTATTTATATATATTTATTTATTTATTTATTGGATTTTTACCCCGCCCCTCCTAAAATAGCTTGGGGCGGCTTACAATAAAAATAAAATACAAATATAAAAACACTCTATAAAATACACTAAAACATTTTNAGACAGACAGTGCTGGTAATCAGAGCATTGAGAGGCTAGCCCCCAACTGACTATTCTTGGACAAACCTAAGTGTGATTCCCCTGTTCCCCTCCCTCACTGTGAATTGATATATAGAGAGTCATAGATTGTAAGTTGTGTCCCTGCCCTTTCTGTCCTTGGTGTATGTGAGAGCGTGATAGCGAGTGGGAACGTGCAGCATGAAAGGTCCTCCCCTTTCCTGGGGTTTCCCCCTTCCTTCCCTTCTGCCTCTTCTTGGAGCAAAAGAGCCCTTGTCCATCTCTGTGACCCTTGGGACCTCATCCCATTCCGCACACCTCCAGCATCTCTCTCTTCCATCCTCTTGTGGACTGGGTTGTGTGAGTTGGAAGAGTGTTTGGTGTGCCGCTATATCTTCCTTCCACTGCTCTGCGCCCTATGATGATAGAGGCCTGGTTTCTTTGGAACCATTAGGCCACCCTTCTATCCTGAAAGGCATTAGATCTCGAGGGCCCTGTCCCACAGCATCAGTGTACGAAGCTGTGCGTGCGTGGATTCATACCTTTTCCCGAAGCCGCCTCTGGTCCACCCTCCCCCCCCCACCCCCACCATGACACGCATGGCATTTTCTTATATTCCTAGAAAGGGTTGGAAGGAACTGTCATTCTGAGGTAGAGAGTGCTTTTGATACTAGAGTTGTTCGAGACCATCACGTGGTCTATTATTTGAAAATGGTGAGCAGCATGCACCAACCCAGTGGTGAGAATGTTAGGAGCCGTTTCAAAGAACCTTCTTTACAAGGCAACAACCTTCTGATCGCTCACATGGGGAGGAGTTGTTTGTAAAAAACTTCCATTGTGCTTCCTGCAAGCTCCTGGACCAAGGAACAAGAAAAAAAACATAGAAAAATCCTTAAAATCCCTAGATTCCATAATAACATCAGTTAACTCAGAAAGGAAGGGACAAAATTCAAAGGGTCTACAGAAAGGAAAGAGCAGCACTATTTTCCCCTTCCAGGAACACTATAAAACCACACAATGCTTCATACAAAGCAAGTGCTTTGAAGTTTTTATACTGCTACAAAAAGATTAAAGAAAGCTGCAAATAAAACCTTTGGAAAAAAGTTTAAATTCTGCCTGTAATTTTTTTCAAATGCATTCAGTTGGCCCACAAAATATCCAGATTCAAACATCAGATCACTCAGGGAGGCAGGACAAAATTCAAGGAGGCAAAAAATAAAAACAACAAAAACCCCAGTCTTCTCTGTCCTGCAGCTTCCAAACTGGTCCAAATCTGTTACTGTTCCAAGGCTCTTGAATTCCTCCTTCTCCTTTTCCCTCTTCTGAAGAAAAGGAGGAGGTAAGAGGGCTCTTCTTTAATTTTATTGGCTGAGGGTGCTGGGAACCAGTGCCTTAAGGTCAATCTGATTGGCTGAGTTCCTTCATATGTCAAGGATGTGAGGAAAGCTTCAGGAGAAGTTGGGATAGCCAATCTCTTTTCAGCAAATTGTTGCTGAGTTTTAGAAGCAGCTCTATTAGTTAAGGCGAGACAGAGATCTCATCGTTTCTCCCCCTATACCTCAATGTGTGAAGTATTTAGTTTGTGGTTGGCAAACAACGCGTGATCGCCTTGAATGCGCGTGATCGCGTCCATCATCATGTATAATCCTGCCTTGCGGGATTGTGAAAAATCATGCAAGCAGGTTGCGCGATTGGACCTGTTCATATAAAACCACTCTTAGTTCTGGCAGCAGTATTAAAAAAAACTTGTGATGCTTGAAAATTCAAGTTTGACCTGTATGTTTTTCCTGGTTTTAGGGTTTGAAAACCCATTGTAGAGTTCAGAACTTCTAATGTTTTGAAGTACCCATTTTGGCAAATGGTGAGAGTGAAAAAAAGCAGCTGCTGGTTTAATCTGTAACATTCTGTCATGTTATGTGAGAAGGTAGGGGTTCATGAATGGTTTTTGCATACATATGGAATGTATGGAGGTTTTATTTTATTTATTTTATTTCATTGCTCTTTTACCCCACACCCTCCCGCTCACAGAGCAGCTGTGCTTTATTGCAGTCTTTGGATTTACATGCAGAGATTTTATGGCAGGCTTTGGACTGGGTGATCTTTGGCAAGGCTGCATCCCCTTCTTCCCTCCCCAGTGTTCTGCCAGAGGAACAAAGTGCACAGAGCAGACCCAGCTCCCCAGACAGAGAGAGAGATTATTATAGCAGGTTAGGTTCACATCATCCCAGGCACCAAACTGGTGTGTGAATTAGAGGACACCTCTCTGCCTGATGTATGTGGCCCACCCCCCAGCAGCAGCTCCCCCCACTCATCCACCTTCCAAGAAATTAAAATCCTAGCAGGAAGGACCATGGTACAGGGAGCAGTTCCTCCATCTCTTCCCCATCCATACAGCTGTATGGCCATTACTACAACAGTTACAGGGAATCAGGTGCACTGGCCAATTTAATTTATGGGGTGGGAGCCCCTTCACCGTGCCCCTTTCTGTCATGACCACACCCTTTCCCAATCATCATGAAATCACATCACTTGGAAAAGGAGTATGGCAAAGGGGCTGCCCCCACCTTTTTTAATGTGACCACATCCCCTTTCCAAGACCAGTGATGTCACGGTGCTCAGAAAAGGGGTATGGTCATGTCAGAAAGGCATGGGAGAGCCCTTTCACATCTCGCTTTGCCCCTGCCGGAAGGGTTCGAAAGAGGGGGGGCAATTGCTTTTTCAGATGCTGATTCCTGTGTTGTCTCAGAAGAACTGGGCAGATGCTGTAGTGGCTTGTCCACCTCTAACGGGAACAAATATGTCAAGATGGGGCAAGTGTATCTAGGTTGAGTGAGAAACAACCTTAAGAAGAGTTTAGTAAATGGTCAAAACCCAGGATTGCAAGTGAGTATTGCTTTCATGAAAAATCCATTCTGACTAAGAGGGAAAGCAAAGGTAGTCACTAGAAATAGAAGAAATGGGGAAAGGAAACACTGCACTCAATCGAAATTGAAAGTGGAGAAAAGAGAAAGAAAGAGAGAAAGAAAACGCTCAAGTCATCAGGGAAGAATATGTGATACTGGCAGGGCTGAGGATAAAACAGCACTTCCCCAAAATGTGTGCCTTCATTTTGAGCTTTAAATATATCCCACAACCCCAGAGAGCAGCAAAGAAATGCAAAGCCTATCAAACAGTAATTGAGATCACAATCCCATCTGCAGATGTTATGAACTCAACTAGGAGTCCCAACCAACAGTTTGGGAACTTTGGGATAAAAAGGAATTTTTTTTAGTTTATTTGGAAAAAAATAAATGCTAACAATGGTAATAAATGCCCATTGCTTTGAGAGAGAGAGTGACATTGTTGTTAATATAATATAATAATAATTAATAATGCAGAAAAACCCTGCCTTGTCCAGTTTCATGGGATCAATTCAGTCAGTGTCGTCTGCTAGGGCGGGGGATGTCCTTGGGGCTGTTAGGGACACCTTCTGTGACCTTGACCCATGCCCGTCCTGGCTGGTTAAGGCTAGCTGGGAGACAGTGGAGCCACTGCTGGTGGGGATGATCACTGCCTCCCTTTGGGAAGGCAGAGTGCCGGGCTGCCTCAAGAGGTGGTGGTGTGGCCTCTGCTCAAAAAACCATCACTTGACATTGATTCCCTCACCAGTTATTGACCAGTCTCTAACCTTCCCTTTTTAGGGAAGGTTATTAAGCAGGTTGTGGCCCAGCAGCTGCAGGGGCACCTAGACAACACTGTATTTGAATCCCTCTCAGTCCAGTTTTCATCCAGGCTATGGCACGGAGACTGCACTTGTAGCCTTGGTTGATGACCTTCGCTGTGATTTAGATCAGGGTCGATAAACCCTGTTAATTTTGTTAGATCTGTCAGCTGCATTTGATACCGTTGACCATGAGATGTTGGTGACTTGCTTGTGGGATTGAGCTAGAGTAGGGGTGGGACACCGGGGAGAATACCGGATGTACCAGTATCGGATTTCCCTGGTACCGGATTTACCAGTATCAGCATACCGGATTTTTAACATTGGCCACGGTACTGGATTTTTTACATTGCGGCTATAGACTTCAA
>QEPC01008502.1:112940-172816 GCA_003113815.1 Sphenodon punctatus
GATAGGGAACAGTTATTTATCCTCTCAAATAGTACTAGAACTAGGGGACACTCCATGAAACTAGCTGCCAGCAGATTTAAAGCAAATAAAAGGAAGTACTTTTTCACTCAATGCATAATTAACTTATGGAATTTGTTGCACGTTGTTGGGGCCAGTAGTATAGCTGGGTTTAAAAAAGGACTTGATAAGTTCTTGGAGAATAGGTCCATTAATGGCTTACGGGATGAACTTCTTACTGTCAGGAGCTGGGAGTGAACAACGGGGAACGGATTGCCCATTTTGACTTGGTTCTTCTCCCATGTGATCAAGATTGGCCACTAACGGAGGACGGGATGCTGGGCTTGATGGACTAACTCAGTAGGGCACTACTTATGTTCTTATGGTGTCCCCAAGGGGGCAGGGCCATGAAGGAGGAGATGGGGAACACTAGGGACACTTGCATTTTATATTTGCACTTGGCCTGCAAATTCAAAAGCCAGCCTTGAGAATGGGCAACTGTATCCTGGAAAGCACTGGTGGTGGATTAAAGTTCAGTGGCACAAAGGCAGCTAGGCCCTGTTACATCAAACACATGATGAACAAAAAAACAAGGACTGGAAAGGAAGGTAGTGCCTTAGTGGACAACAACTTAATAAGTAACAGTGCAATGTTGTGGCAAAAAAGACTAATGTAATCCTTGGGTGATACAGGGAAATAGTGAGTGGAAGTATGGAGTGTTTTTTATTTATTTATTTAATCAAATTTATATGCCACCCTCTCCTGCCTTTGCATCTCGGGGCAGCGAACAACAACAATATAAAAACACATAAACATCATAAAAATATAAAAACATTAAAAATAACCCAAGCAAAAAACCCTAACCCAACCCATCCGTCTCCCTCAGCAAAGACCTGGCAAAACAGCCAGATCTTACACATTTTATGAAAATAGGGGAGGTCTGAGGTCAGGCAAACCTCCTATGGGAGGGAGTTCCACAGCCGCGGAGTGGCCACTGAGAACACCCTCCTCATGGTTGACACTCGGGAAACCCGGGGGACCTCAAGGAAGGCGCCCGCAGACGCCAATCCAGGACCCAAAGGGTGAGGCAATCCTGCAGATAGGTAGGGCCCAGGCCGTTCAGAGGTGTACCTCTGTATCATGGAGGCTTAGGTTTATTTTATTTCAAATGCTTGACCATTGGGCTTGGCATTACACAAACAAATAAATAATCAGTAAATAGACATACAAAGTAAGCTGGTCAGGAGCTACATCAGGACAAGTCCCGGTAGCCCCGTTGCTTTTTGTCAACAATATCGTCCCCAAGCTAGATGGGCCAGAAGGGCTGTCTCTTATACACATCTAGATGTGTATAAGAGACACACCACCCTCACTTTTACACAGGTGCTACTACATGTGGCCACTGGGTGGACTTGCATGGTAGCATCATGTGTATAAGCACCCTAAGAATGGATTAGTGGAAGGTTTCAAATAGGGAGAGCTCAGGGCCCCACCCCCATTCCCACTAGAGTCAGAACAGTTGGGGAAACTAGTTCCTTGGGTGAAGCTCCAGTCCCACGTGAAGCCCCCACCCCATAGGGCAACACAGTGAAAACTCCTCCTACTGCTCACTCTTCTGCCCCTCACCCAATAAGGAGACACAGGAATCCTTGTGAAAGTACTTTATTCAGCAGGGATAGATCCCATTGCTCGAGAAGCCCCTTTGCCCCACAACACAGAGTTGGGGAAGATGCTTCCCAAAAGCAAGGGACAGTGTCACTGCTTGCCGTTGGCATTGATGGGACGCTGCTTGTGGGCATCAGACTCCAGAAAGGCCTTGAGGTGGGGCCGGGCACTGAGCCGCTGCACATAGCCAGACAGCAGAGGGAAAGATGCCAGGCAGTCAGGTGCCAGCACCACGTGCAGACGCAGCAGGTCCAGAAGGTTGTAGTCTGAAAAGGAGATCTGGGCAGAGGGCAGAAGAGGCAAAAGTTGCCAGTCATTAACACTCAGGAATCACAAAGCTCCCAGTGAGAGGGACAAGGGAGCAGGCCTTGCCACATAACATCCAGACAGGAGGGGGGAAGGTGTGGAGTGTCCAACTGCAATATTTAGTTCTAACGAGTATGCATGCAGAACACAATATTTTGCAGTGCTGCATCTGCCCCATGTCTGTGAATTGAATCCAGCTTGTTGGATGCAGCTGGTGACATTTCTATGGTTTACTAAGATGGACAAAAATAAAGCAAGCACCCTAGACAGACATGATTGCTTGAACAGACTCAATGGAAGATGAAAGCAACTCCTCACACATTCCAGGACAGAGGGGGGCAGAGAGAAATCTTTTAGGTTCTTTCCTGGGGTGACAGGAGCATGTCCTGTCAGTTACACATAGTTAAACATAGCAGTTACACATCGGGTTGAAGGTGACTCCAGAACAGTCCTGGAGTCTCGTGGTATAAAGGATTAATTTCCAGGATGCTGCTTCTAGTAACCCAGAAGAGAATCAAGGGATTCTCAGCATGAATACTGAATCAGGCTGATCTTGCCATCTGGGTCTGGCTAGTTCCTCATGCCCTAGAAGACTCTCTAGCCCAGAGGTCCTAATGTAGAATCTGATATATGCATACATTGTAGTCAACAAGCATCAGTGGAGTTCAGTCCCTAAAGCTGTTGTGTCATGCACAGAATTCTCTAGGAATACACAAACCAGAACTGCACCCCTAGCTGCAGAGAGATCTGTGCAAAGGCAGCATAGGCCATGTTACCAGGCAGGAGAGGGAGAGAGATTAGCAAACAAACAGTACTAGGCTTCTAACAGGCTGGGGTGCAGGGGTGGGGAGAAAACAGGAAGTGCCCCTACTTAGCATTCAAGGCCAAAGCCTTGAATGAAAAAGGATCAATGGACTGGATCTTTACCTTACACACTACTAAGATAAAGGACTCTTAAGCACTATACTGGGAAGGAGGGCATTTGAGTGCTGGGTTACCACCTGGAGGTAGGAGAGGTTGTCTGGCAGTCTAATGGAGGGATGGGAAGTTGGGAGGAGAAAATTTCTGCAAACTGCTAGCATGGGAGAGTCAGGGTCCTCTTCACTCTGGTAGCTGGGCCCAGTAGAAGTCCCACTGCATCCTCTAGCAGCCACATACAACACTATCATTGATGCTTCTGCCTCCCTGGCTGTGGTCTCACATCACACAAGGCTACCACTGAGCAGGGGCCCCAGCAGTCAGAGCCCAGGCTAGAGAGAGCAGAGCAGGAGAGGACATCAGTGGACAGGTGGATCCTTACCTGCTTGCCTACGATGAAGGATTGGCCTCCATCATTCTGAGCCAGAAGGGTCTCAAACGGGCGCAGCTCTGCAGGCAGGGCCTCCACATAGGAGGCTTTACCGTTGTCCTGACAAAAGACAAAGTGTTAGAACCAGGGAAGCTTCCTCAATGCCGCTTTGTAGTTCTCCTCCTGCAGTACCTACCAATGGCCTATCCCAACTCAGTCCCTGCAGGGAAATGCAAATCAATATCAATACCAAAAGGATTAATAAGAAAAGGATTACTGTTTTAACCTGTGGCTGTTTTAAAACCTGTCAGAAATTCCCACTAGGTCTCTGTGCCCTGCTAAGTGTAAAGTATTTATGTATGTTTATTAATGTCACTGTACACGACATGACTCTTCTACTCCAAATTTTGGATGCCATGAACAAACTGTGAGCCTCAGACAAGCTGGTCAAAATGCCAGAAAAGCAAGGAGTGCTCTTCTTTGACAGTGGGTGAAAACAGACATGACGCTAACTCTACTCTAACACAGTTTTAACATTTCTTATGCATGTTGTATTGGTGTCCTATGCAGCCCTGCAACAAGCATACGAAATGTTAAAATGGTGTTAAAGTGGAGTTAGCATCATGTCTGTTTTCACCCAGTCATATCGTCTAACCCTAGATATCTCCCTTAGCTGAGACAGTACAAGGAAAGAGCCATTTGTCTATTTAGAACTTTTAGTCAGGCTGCTCTCCAGAAAAGTCTGATAAAAGGAGAGTGTCCTGCCTACAGAATTACACAACAGTTAGGGCACAATCCTCCACCCATTAAAGTCAATAGGTATTCACAAATGTGACAGTTGGTGGGCTGTTCCTCCGCCCTGGGGTGGGGGAGGGCTACCCCTGGCAGGCGCAGGTCTGGCGGAGGGAACAGACATCCCCACAGCCTGCCCTGACGGATGGGGGAGGGGAGGGGATGGGAGAGTGCTGCACAGCCTGCCCTGCCGGGTGGGACAGTATCACACAGCCAGCCAGCTCCACCCCCATGCTGCAGCCAGCACCCTACCATGATGGGCAGCCATGGCCGCCAATGACAGGTAGTCATGGCTGGCTGCCATGGCAACCCCCGACACTGGGCCAGGACAGGGCCTGGAAGAGATGTTCCTACCCAGTTCTGCCTTTGTCCCAGCTGGGCGGCTGCTGGGACCAGACTGTGGGCCCGGTTCATTCTGTGCCCACATTTCCAGCCCAGCCACTACCCCGGCTGGGGTTTGTACCAGGCCCACATCTGGTGGGCCTGGAACAAACGTACTGCCGAGACGCTGGCCCAGCTGGCCAAAGCAGGCCCTCTTACTGGGCCAGCGTCACGTTTGTAAACACCCAATGACAAAACCCCATTGATTTTAAAGGTGGAGGATTGTCCTGTTGTGGAACTGGGCCTTTCGAGCTTTCCTTTCGTAAAGAAAACCCTGGATTTTGGGGGGGATTTTTTTTAAAAAAAAACTTTTTATTTTATTAAATTCTTTAACACATTATACAAAAGTGGTTATATATCACTTAAAATATCCCATTTTTTATCCTGGATATCCTGGATTTTTAAAGCCCAGAAACAGGCTGTTTTACACTGCTTTTAAACGAGGGCACACTGAAGCGCCTCCCAAACGCCGCATTAAAGGAAAGCCGCCGGAAGTGACGCTCTCCCCGTTGGCGGCGGCGGCTGGAGACACGGGGCTTTGCAGCGGCGCGTTCTTAAGAGTTCAATTATCTGGCTTAAGAACGCGCCGCTCCAAAGCCCCGTGTCTCCAGCCGCCGCCGGCAACGGGGAGAACGTCACTTCCGGCGGCTTTCCTTTAATGCGGCGTTGAGGAGACGCTTCAGCGTGCCCTCGTTTAAAAGCAGCCTAAGTCCACTGCAAACCCCATTCACTTCAAGAGAACTTGTGCCAATACTAAGTGCTAGTGTGGCACAATAACCCAGGAATCACACCCTAAAACTGATTTCTCTTTACACTAAACTTTATTTTCATAACTGCAGAGTATTTACAATATTTGTAGAAGCTATTAACCCTCACTCATACTCACAACCCGAGAGTGAAAACCTCTGCTGTACATTCTGGATTACTAAACTTAAGGAACTGCTTGTAAAGGTTTTTGCTTGGTACAATGCAAGCACTACAGAACAACTTCCTAATGCATGGATAAGTTGCTGTTAGTAAGGAAACCATTTAAAGATGTAATAATATCTATATTGCTTAGCAATATTGATTTTATTCTGACTTGCAAAGCCAAACTCATCAGAAGACATGACCTATGCAGGAAACTTTGTGAAACTTTGGCAAGTGTATGACCTAGAATGGCAAACAAACATATAGGGACATTGTTATCAATTTAGAAATAGTTTGAAGAATGTCTGATTGTATGCAAGCTTATTTGTCTGAGCCTCCTGAAGGCTCCCAAGAATGCAAATGAGCTGAAAGAGGAAACAGGTTCAACTTCTGCAGTGTCAATGTCACAATGAAAAGAATACATATAAGCGCCTGCTGGGGCCAGGCAACCTTACTGGGGTGTGGGGCAGGGAAATGAAGGAGGGGCCATGGCCCCATATCGCCACTTTCAACACTTTTCTGCCTGTAAAATTTCAAGAGCTCATTGCTAGTGAAGAATTTTTAAAAATCCGTGAAAGCAGCATGATTTTGACCTGGTTCTTTTGATTCTTCTTCTCTGAAAACCTGCAATGAAGAGACCAATTCCACCTCAACATCCGATGATATCAGCCTGCTGGCATTGATCTCTTCAGTGTGGTTCACCTGAAAGCAGTGCAGGCCAGCAGAAGGCAGAGGACAGTAGGGAAGGCATGTGTCCAGCATTTCAAAACAACTTTCAAGCCTGCACACATCCTGCAAACTTTACAATGGAGTCAAGCAACTACTAGCAAGATAAGAGCTTGCTAAACATTAAACAAATGGCTAGATTAAACTTGCCTTAGGTATCTTGGGTGCTGTACTGAAATGTTAGTGTGACTAAAGTATTAACACCAGATGTTCCAGCAAAGATTAACCAAAACACGGAGTCTAGTTTAGGATTTAGGTTTTTCAGTTGATTGTCTACATCAAAACCACTCTTTTAAAATAAGTTTGGGGGGACTACATTACTATTTTAAACGAGTGACTTTTAAATGGTTTCTCTTGACTAACCAAGTTCTTTTTGCAGTTTGAGTTCAGAGGGCAACTAAAAATACAAACTGTAGCTATCCAGAAACTGACTGACAACGATGAACCAGACAGACTCTACTAACCCTAAAGGAAATTATTTTGCCAATCCACAACTACTTCTGATAATCTCCAATACCCTAAAGCAGAACTCACTGGTAACCTTTGGGAAATAATTCAGCTTGGTCTGAACTTAGCTATGAAAGAGCACACCTCACTATATAAGGCATAAATAAATGACAAATGCCCACTCTTTATTGCTTGTTGTGCATTTTGTTTTGACTTTTTCTTCTGATTTAATAAATGCATTATGCATAACTAATAACAGAAAATGCTTTCTATTTTAAGTTGGGGTTCTTTGAGACTGCTCTGAAGAACCCAAGTGGCTAAAATAATGGGGATTATTATTTCCTGACACACAGCTGGCCAAGAGGTAGATTGCAATCTACTGGTAGATCACACACTGGTCTCCAGTAGAACACCATGTGAGGAGGAGGATCAGCCTCTCAGAGACCACCTTTGGGAGGAGAATGGGATTAAAGCCCCAGGGAGCGTCTCTGGGGAGGAGACAGGCTAGGAACGTTCCTCCAGTGCAGGTAGGGTTTTATTTATTTATTTTATTTTATTTATTTACTAGATTTTTACCCCGCCCCTCCTAAAAACAGCTCGGGGCGGCTTACAGCAATAAAACAATACATATAAAATATATCTAAAAACAATTAAAACATATCAAACACAATCCAAGGTATTAAAACAGGGCCCAGGAACTCAATAAAACAATAAATAGGGTAGGGGAGACAAAATACATGTTGCACCTATGGTACCTATGCAGGCCCTGCAACATGTATTTTTTATAAGTCGCCTGGAAAAATATACATAGGTGGCAACCCTAAGTGCAGCAGGGAAGGCTCTCTCTAAAGGAGAGTACGTCTCTCCGCTCGAGACCAGTTAAGGTGGCCTAGAACTGGAAGTCAGCGGAAAGGGTCCCAGTCTGGAGGGCTAGAGCCATCAGGAGAAGCCCTAATAGATCAACCGGATCATGCATACCATATGTCCAGCCACCCGTCTCCTGCCATATAGTCCTAAAAAGTATTCTTACTAATCCCATATTTTTCATTGTGTGGTTATTAATTTTCAATAAGCAATTTAGGAAGTTGAGAAATTTCTAGTGCTGAACACTTTGAAAGACATATCTGCACCTCTGTCTTCCCTCTCCCAGTGATCACTCCCCACCCCAATAGCTGCTACCCCAATTGCCCACTGTCCCTTCCTGAACAGCCCCTTCACTCCAACAGCCCACTCAGAGTGGGGCCCCCTTTTTGGCTACTCTGCAGAGCCCCAAGGTCTGGAGCTCCAACTCCATCTCCTGCATGGTGAGCAGGAAACAATTCACCCAGCTTCCCAAACCAGCCCCCTCCTCACACCCTTTGCTCACATAGTTCTGGTAGATAAGGCGGACGTATTTGAGGCGCAGATCCTCCACCCCATCATTCACCATGTCCAGCAGGGTAGCCTCTCGTGCATCCTTCCCATACAGTCCTGCATAGTGGAGGACAGCGGTTAGCATCAGCACCTCCCCACAGAGACTCTCCTGCATAAAAACCCAGCCGCACCACAAAGGCTCTCTGACGTATACACCTAACTCCTTCTGCCAGTTAGCTACCCACAGACACCCAATCCTTCCCCTCATGCACACAGATCTCCCTGGTGAATAGTTCCCACAGCAGACACCCCCGTACAAGCAGCACTCCCCACTACCTTCCCATATTAGGCACCTTCTCCTGGCAAGTACCCTTACATTCCAACATACACTCAGCTTTGCAACCTCTCCCTTACACCCAGCTCCGCCCCTGCCCCCACACCCTTGTGGGAAGCTCCCAACACCCTCCCGCACCCACTCCCAGGCCGCACCATGGTTTCTAGCCAAGTGGCGAAGAATAGCATTTGACTGGTACAGAGTGAAGTCTCCATCCTGCAATTGTGGCAGCTGCCCGAAAAGCTAATGGAGGAGAAGGAGATCAGTGATTGAAGCTCACATGCTCCCACCCTAGTACAAAGCACTGGGGTGAGCTAGTGAGGGCTCAGCCCCCACAACGTACCAGTCTGGAGGACAGGCAAAATAGTTGCATTTGGGAGTGAGGAGGTGAGGGTCAGAGCTGGCTCCCAAGCAAGGTTGTTGAGGAAAAAGCAAGGAAGAGTTCATTCCCCAGGCCAGGTTTGGGATGATAGGGGCTGGGCAGTGGGTACAACCAGGTTGTTGTGGGAAGAGCAACTTTCTGGGCCAGAGTTGGCAGGGGGAAAGCCAGCTGCCTGTGTTGGGAGGGGTAGAATCACTCACACAGGATTTCTTGAGGTCACCCTTCTGCCACAGTTCCCCAGTCACCACATTCTCGGTCCACTCTTGCCCCTGGTCAGCCAGCAGCATCCGCATGGCCTCACAGCGCCCTGCAGGAAAACACTCCCTATCACCTGTGTGCGCCAGTGCCTGAAGACTGGCACAAACAACACCAGCAGCACAGAAGGGGATAGCAGCAACAGCAGTGGTTCATGTCATGGGATAGATCTTCAGGCAGAATGGCAGCAGGGGGCTGCAAGCCATAACTTAGAGACTGTTTCGAGCTGTAGAGGGGGAACCAAGGGCTGGCAGAGCGTGAGCTACAGGCCGGAATTGAGGGGCAGCAGATCACAATGAGAGACATCACTAGAATAGTGGGGGGGGGGGGCGAATGTACCCCCACAGTTGGGCTCCAGCCCTTTCTTTCTATTATTATTTATATAGCACCGGCAATGTGATTAATTAGAGACAGGTCCCTGCCCTGGGGGGCTTACAATCTAGGATGGACAAGGGGGCAGGGAAACAAGCCATGTGCAAGTATTCAAACACTGGCTGAAATGGCCTGCTCTGAGCTCTTCAGTGGGATTTGGATTCCCAGCAGAGCAGGTTCCAGCTCCAAAGAACATGTGCTGGCCTTAAAATTTCACCATCTTGGTTAAAATTAAGTGTTCGCAGACACTGTATTTGCAGAGAAGAAAACTGGAATGTAACCAATACAGTGATGCCTCCTGGAATGCATTGAGCCCAAGACAATAGTTCTGAGGAGGAACAGCTCTTCCACCCCCACCCCACCCCCCAAGCATGACTGACACAGTGATTCCTGCCTGAGACAATAGCACTGACTGGAGGAACTATTCTAAGTTGTCACTGATGCAGCAACGTTTATGTGAGTTTGCATAACGGTAGCTCATAGAGAAAGGAACTCAACTATCCTGAGCACAGCCAATGGAAGACATCTCCCTGCCCCCCACGATCTTGCCAGGGATGATCCCTGGCACTCCATCTAGTAAGGTTCCCACCCATGCAGAATGACATCTCCAAGTTCCTGCATGCCTGGTACTGTGGTCATTTAATCAAGAACTCACCACGGACAGGGAAGTAGGTGATTGTGTACCTGGCAGGCACTAGGAAAAAACAAACAGCACAATTAGTACATCCTCCTCCCATGGAAGGGATCCCATCCACAGCTAACATCCTCTACCCTGGTATGAACAGGAGACCCAACCACAGCTGCCGCGCGCCACCCCCATCCTTTACAAGAGCTACCAAACCCTCCCCATTTAATATTCCCCCTCCCCAAGCCAGCCAGTCCACATTGGAAAGGAAATCCAGATGCATGAGCCCCCACCCCAGACAGCAGAGACTTCACCTACTCTCGAAACCAAACTTCCACTCCTGGGTGCCTCCTCTCAGCAGCGCAAGTGACCGATTGTGCTCCCTGGAGCACAGCAATGGAGTCGAGAAAACGCTGAGTAACTGGGCAAAGCCCGACCTGCTCCTTAAAGAGACAGTGATCCCTTATTCTCTGCGTTCAAGACTGGTCAATCTGTCCTCCCAAGGATCCCGCTGAAAAGCAGTGGAGAAAAGTGGTGACTAGCCTGTCAGACAGGGAAGAAGTAGGGCTGAGGAGACCCTTCAGCTCCAAATTCCGTCTCAGTGGAGTGAATGATTCTTCACTGGGAGCGGAGGGCAAGCTTTCTGTTTTCTAATCCCTTCTCATCTTGCCTTTCCCAAAGTTATAGCCAACCTATCATCCCAGACAACTCTAGATGCATAAACAAACACGCCTTACCTCAGGCCCTTTGTGAAATAGAAGGTGCTTTTAGGCAAGCGCCTCCCAACCCGTTATCCATCCATCATGCATGTTGCAGGGCTGCATATGGTGCTAATGTGGCCCTGCAACACGCATGAAGGGTGGGTGATGGGTGGGAAGACTTGTCTAAAAACACCTAGAGTTAAGACAAGGGGTGGAAACAAGTGAAACACTATCCACAGACAAGTTTCTTTGTGACATGCAAAAAAATCTGTTGATGCATAACATTTAGACATCCCAGATTGGTGGGTGGGCACTGGGCGGGCAATGACCATGCACCAAGCTGAATGGAGGGTTGGAATCTGTATCATGGAGCGGACCATTCTGTGACACAGCATCTGCCCAGGGCGAGGCTCCTTCCCCTCCCAGCTGCTTTCAAGGCTCTTGGAGCCCTCAGAGTGGCTGGGGAGGAGAGAGTCCCCCACCTACCTACCCACCCACCCCTGCTGTTTGCGAACCTGTGTCTCTGCCCAGGATGTGCCTCTATCGATTGTGCCGCTGTGCACCAGGGACTGCAATGTGAGTGGCCGGGCCTCAGTTCATTCAGCAAAAAGTAGAGGTAATATGTTTTTTAAATAAATAAATAAATTAAATAAAAGTAGCCTGGGGGGACTCTCTCTACTCCCAACCACTATGGGGCTCCTGGAATCTCCCCACACTTACTGTCTGTACTGTGCGGGGAGGATGCCTGGCAGTGTGGTGGATTGCCTAGTTAGTTTTACCCAGCAATCCTTCGTGCTGGTTGACATCCTCCCACACATTACTGACCCACTTGGGGCCGGCTGCAATGGCTTCACTCGGCTCCCACCCTGCTGGACTCCATAGCCTGTGAATCAGCTGGAGTCCCACTTAAGTCTTCACTCTCACCCTCCCTGCACTCAGCCTCCTCCTGCTCCCCGCTGGCCTGCATTGTGAAGAGGTGCTGAGGATCTCAACTGGCTCCAGCCACTGCTGCTGCTGCCACTCCTACTTCCCACACCGCTCTCGTTCTCCGCTTGGCCAAGGGGGATGCTGCCTCTGAGGTCCAAACCACTGTGTGAAATGGTGGACAGGGGTCAGTGGGGCGTGGGGGGGGGGGGGAGAAAAATACACTGCCTTCCCTGCCCCATCACACAGGTCCTGGCCCATGAAAACATGTGAGACACCCCTCAGCCCTAACTTGCCAGGTAACCATGCGCCCACCTGCCCCACACTTGACCTTGGCATTACTGACCTTGAGGCTGCCCGGCCACAGCGCATGTGCCAGACGGAGCCACCCCCCACCCTCCTCTCCTCCCTCCACTGCAAGTTAACTCTACTTTGAGTGGCAGGAAGGTCCTTCTGCTGAAATGATTGGGGAGAGGTAGTTTACCTCAGCCCAAAATTATTCCCCCCTCCTCTTCCCCTTCTCTACGCCCCTTCCGTGACCTCAAGCTATTGATCCCCTGGACTTTGCCTCCTCTCTCTCTCCCCTTCTTCCTACAGTCTTCTATTCCTCCTGCCCTGACTCCGCTCTCAACGCCTCTCTCTCTCCTCCATACTTGACTCCCATGCCCCTCTCTCTTCCCGCCCTGCCTTCTCCCACAACCCCCGTCCTTGGCTCACCCCTAGTATCCGCCACCTCCGTTCTTGCACTCGTGCTGCTGAACGACTCTGGCGCAAATCCCATTCTCACGCTGACTTCCTTCACTTCAAATTCTGTCTCTCCACCCTTACTTCTGCTATCTCCCTTGCTAGACAACACTACTATGCCTCCCGCATTGAGTCCTGTTCTCCGGACCCTCGCCTCCTGTTCTCTACCTTTGACTCCCTCCTCAAGCCTCCCTGTCCTCCCCCTCCTTCTTCCCTTTCTGCTCAGGATCTTGCCTCCTTCTTCACCTCCAAGATAGACAAGATTCGCCTCGACATCGCTTCTCACTCCTCTCTTCCGACTCCCACCCCTCTCCCTCCTCCCCCTCCTTCTCTCATGTCCTCCTTCTCCCCTGCCTCCCTTAAGGAAATCTCCTCTCTGCTCGCCTCCTCCAACCCTTCCACTTGCCCCCATGATCCCATTCCTTCCCGCCTCCTCACCTCCATTACTCCCACTATCGCCCCTTCCTTCCTGCACATCATCAACCTCTCCCTCTCTACTGGCTCTTTCCCTTCTGCCTTCAAACATGCCACAGTCTCTCCTATTCTCAAAAAGTCCACTCTTGACCCCTCTGACCCTCCTAGCTATCGTCCTGTCTCACTCCTTCCTTTTGCTTCCAAGCTGCTTGAACGTGTTGTCTACTCCCGCTGCCTTGACTTCCTATCCTCCAACTCCTCCCTTGACCCCCTCCAATCTGGCTTCCGCCCCCTTCATTCTACTGAAACTGCTCTCGCTAAGATCACCAACGATCTTCTAGTGGCTAAATCTAAACGTCTCTATTCCATTCTTGTCCTCCTTGATCTCTCTGCTGCCTTCTATACTGTTGACCACTCACTCTTGCTGGATTCCCTTCACTCCCTTGGCTTTTGTGGCTCTGTCTATAACTGGTTCTCCTCCTACCTCTCTGACCGCTCCTTTAATGTGTCTCTCTCCAACTCCGCCTCCTCCTCCTTCCCCCTCTCAGTTGGTGTTCCTCAAGGCTCTGTTCTTGGCCCTCTCCTCTTCTCGATCTATACCTCATCCTTAGGCAAACTCATTGCCTCCCATGGCTTCCAATACCACCTCTATGCTGATGACACTCAACTCTATCTCTCTACTCCCTCTCTCTCCCCCTCTGTTCAAGCTCGTCTCATCAACTGTCTCTCTGACATCTCTACCTGGATGTCTCAACGTCAACTCAAACTCAACATGGCTAAAACTGAACTCCTTATCTTCCCCCCTCATCCTTCCTCTCCTTCCTCACTGTCAATAACTATTGATGGAGTCACCATCCTGCCTGTCCCCCAAGCCCGTAGCCTAGGCTTCATCTTTGACTCAGCCCTTTCTTTTAAACCCTACATTGACTCTGTTGCTAAATCCTGTCGCTTCTCCCTCCATAACATTGCTAAGATTTGCCCTTTTCTCTCTGTCTCGTCTGCCAAAACTCTTGTTCATGCTCTGGTCATCTCTCGCCTCGATTACTGTAACCTCCTTCTCACTGACCTTCCCCGGTCTCACCTTTCTCCCCTCATCTCTGTCCAAAACTCTGCTGCCAGGGTCAACCACCTCGCCAGTCGCTTCGACCATGTGCAGCCCCTCCTCTCTTCGCTTCACTGGCTTCCCCTTCCTGAACGAATCCTGCACAAGCTCCTAGTCTTCACCTATAAAGCTCTTCACAACCTTGCTCCCCCCTACCTCTCTGCACTTATCGCCCTCCATACTCCAGCCCGTGCACTTCGCTCCTCCTCTGTCCCTTCTCTCACCCTTCCACGCCTTCCCTGCTCCCCTAAGCGCCTTCGTCCCTTCTCACTTGCTGCCCCCCATGCCTGGAACTCACTTCCTGTCCACATCCGCCTTGCCCCCTCCCTTCATGCCTTCAAATCTCTCCTTAAAACTCACCTCTTTCGCTCTGCTCTGTCTGACTCTTTATCCTGCTGAGCCACTATTCCTATACCTACGATCTGTTTACCCTTATCCTTGCCACATGGACCTGCCTGCTGTCATTCTCATCGTAACCAAGCCAAGTACGTGCACTTGAGACCTCGCATCTTCATGAATGTTAGACCCCTTGTCTCTCCCTCTGTTCCCCTTCCTAAGTCTCTCCCCCAGCTCCTGTCTCTCAGATTGTAAGCCCTAGGGGCAGGGACCGTGTCTATTTTATTACTTTGTAAAGTGCCAGGTACACTGCTTGCGCTATATAAATGTTTGTTAATAATAATAATAATAATAATAATAAGGGAAAAAATGCACACGCGCGAAATGGCTGTCAAACCATTCTGCACATGCACAGCCCTTTTCCAAAATGGCAGCAGTGCTGCCAGTGCCATGTTGTAACAGAACTGTGTATACACAGAACAGCCTAGCAGCCATTTGCACATGCGCAGTTGCTTGTTTTCTTTTTAAGCAAGAGTCTCACGAGATTCTCACACTGTTAGCAGGATCTACTCAAGATCTCGATAAGGGTTCTTGATTGTTATGAGATTCTCACAAGAATAAAAACAGATTCTTGTTTCAGCTCTAAATTCTCCCTCTTTCCCTGGGCCAAGGGGCAGCCCCTCGGTCATCCAAGAGCGCCCTCCTAGAGGTACTATGTTAGCAGCAGGTCTGAACGGATAGATGGGCGTTCTTGGTGGCTGCACCATCACTGTGGAATGCGCTCCCGGCGGAGATCCGCCTTAGCCCAGATCTTCTAACTTTCCGCTGACAATGTAAAACTTGGTTATTCCACCAGGCGTTTGGTGGTGATGGGTGGGGTAGCTGGGGTGGGGTAGATGTTTAATCACAAACCAGGTTGATAATTTGGATGTTTTTATCAAATATTTTGTATTATTGTTTTATATTGTTCACTGCCCCCAAGTCGCCATCGGAAGGAGGGCAGGGTTATAAATGCAATTAAATAAATAAATAAATTTGCTATCTGCCTCCTCTGTTGTTTTACAAGGTTTGTATGCATGAGTAGGAACACTTATGAAAAATACAGGTTGCGGGGCCCTGCAATGCGTATGTTTAATAAGTGTTCCTTTAAAAATTGCATAGGTGGCAACCCTACCTTTGTCTCCTACTAATATTTCACCATCTTTACTTATCAGTGTGAGGGTGGTCAACTATGGGTATTTTCAGACGTTACGAGATCACGCTCAACCACAGTGAACCACGGTCAATCCCATGGTGGGGCCAAAGTGCCCTGAACGTCTGTTCGGCGGCTGCCAGATGTTCACCACGGTCAATACCCACATGGGGTCAATTCCAACCACGCTTCCGGGGCTCCCCATGGGACTTTCTCCAAAAGCGTGGTCAAAGAGATCCCCACCGAGAAACAACAAAAAGTAACGTCTGGACGGCAACCACCGGCCGGAATCAAAGAAAATGATTCCCAGCTGGGGACAAAGCACGCAGCGTCGCTGCCAGGCAAACAGCAACAACACAGGCAGCGGTGGGAGATTAAAGGGAAATCTGCAGCAGGGAAGCGTGGCGGGATGGAGTGAGGAGGGAGGCAGAAGAGAGCGGTGGGAGAGAGAGTGAGGATGGAAGAGGAGGATGCAGGGGCAGCGGTGGAGGGAGCGCAGAGGGAGGAGGGTGAGGCGGGGGTCGTACTGAGGATGGAGGAGGCAGAGGGACAACACCTGCAGCAGCAGCTACTGGGACACCAAGGGACAGGAACCCGGCAGGGAGGGGGGGAAAGGAGGCAGCCCGCGAGAGGGGCTAGAACCACACTCGACATAACCCCCCCCTCCCCTGCATCCCGGGCCACTCGGAGGTGGTGGGAGGCGCCGGGGAGGGGGAGCGGGAAGGGGCCGCGTGACACGCCCGGGGGGCCACGGAGGCCCGGGTCCATCCCAGGGCCGAGGGCGGACTCCCAGGGCAGCTGGCAACTCACCTACCTGTACCCTACAGGGCAACCCCAACAGCCACTGTTTCCAGGGCCTGTGCCCCCAGCACAGCGCATGAGGGACCACTGGGCACGGGTCCGCTGGCGGAGGGAGGACCAGGTGGAGGACATCATCCGGACCCCGTCAGAACAGGGGGAGAGGATGATAGCAGCCGTGGACCGATGGAGGCGGCCATCGAGCGGTCCCTGGAGCAGGCGGAGGCACGGGACATGAGGATCCAGGCCGAGGTGCACCTGGAGCGGAGGCGGGAGCACCGGGAGCACAGCAGGCAGGTGGAAGCGCTCGGGCGGCTGGAGCAGGCCATCACAGGGATGGTGCGGGAGCACTCTGCCAAAATGGACAGGTCCCATGATATTGGGACCTCCTTGCTCCTGCACGCGGGCACCATGTGTGCCTATGTGATGGCAGCCGCCCCTCCAGGCACCCTGCCTGCCCAGGCCCCGGGCTGGGCCCCTCGGCACCCCCACCCCCTCCCCAACCGCCCCAGCTGCCCCCACGCCCCATGGGGCCGCACATCCACCTCCCGGTCCCCCCTGCCCTCTGGAGGGTGCAGCCGCTTGGGGGGCTGCCCTGGTCCCCGGCCCACCCTCCCTCCAGCCACCAGCCCTCCCGCCAGCCCAGGAGCCATCCCAGGACACTGCTGGGAATACGGACAGCGGGGGGAAGGAGAGCTCACAGAGCTCCGTAGCGGCCGCTGGGTGCACAAGGGGGCGACCCAGGAAATGGGTGGGAAGGGGGGAAGGCACTGTGAGGTGGGGGGCACTATAGGGGGTGGGGTCCAGTTGGGGTGGAGGGAGAGGGGTCGGGTGCACATGTACAAGCGGGTGAAATAAATGTTGCTTGCACTATATTGCCTCCCGTGCCCATTACTGGGTGACAGGGGTGGGGTGGTGGGGTATCGAACCAGCTCCCATGTAGGGGCCGGGCCTGGGAACCCCCGGGGGTGGGCCAGGTTGTTGTAGGTCTCACACTTCGGCCTCCCAGCTGATATGCCTCGCCAGGGCGTCCCGGATGTGCTTGGCATAACAGTACTTCCTGGGGGTTCTCGGCATTCACGTATACGGGCACCGGGCTGGAGGGCCAGGTGGGCTCAGGGTATTCCAGGGCTGCCCCCTCAGGCTCGCACACGTTGTGCAGCACACAGCAGGCACCGATCACCAGGGACGAGGTCTCCAGGGTGTAGTCCAGCTGGCTAGCGAGGCTCCTCCAGCGCTGCTTGAGGGCCCCGAAGGCTCGCTCCACCACGGTCCTGCTGGAGCACAGGCGGGTATTGTATAGCACCTCCACAGGGTTGTGTGCAACAGGGTACACCTTCATTAGCCACCGGGTGAGGGGATAGGCAGGGTCGGCCAGGATACAGGGGGGCATCGGCACACCCTCGATCCAGGTCATCCCCATGTCAGCAAAGTCCTCCCGGAACATCCGGGCATAGAAGGGGGAGATGGTCATGATCCAGCATCGTGACTGCAGCCAGAGTTGCCCGTGAAGATGTCTATGAACCGGCCCCGGTGATCCACAACCGCCCCTGCAGCTGCAGGGAGTGATACCCGTGCCTTTTGACATACTCTGCAGCCTCTCCTGTGGAGGGGCAGAGGATCTCGATGTGGGTGCCGTCCATGGCACCCATGCAGTTGGGGAAGCCTCCTGCCACGAATCCTGCCATCACGGCCCCCTGATCCACCAGCTGGATCATTCTGTCCAGGAGCACGCCCTCCACAGCCTTGCACACATCCCAGAGGATATAGGCAACGGTGCTCAGGTCAACCCGGAAGTGCTGGGAGACAGACTGGCAGGAGTTGGGCGTTGCTAGGGCCCAGACCCCTATAGCCACCCACTGAACCATGGGGATGGGGGTCCTCATGGGGGTGTGCTGGCGCTCAAGCCAGGGCATAAGGAACACGGCGAGCCGGAGCAAGGTGAGCTTGTCCATCCTAAAGTGGGNCATGTGGCCTGGTCTGTGGCTGAGACCATGTCTGTGCTGTCTGTGTGCAGCCTGGCCGCCTACATGATCTGCCTTGCGGAGGGGGGCCCTGCCTTGTCCGTGTCCTACTTTGACTGTGTTCACGGGGCCCATGGGTACCAGCGCTCCCGTGGGGCAGTGTATCACCGGCTGTTGGAGCTGGGACAACTTCCGTGGCCCCCTGCTGCTGACTTCTGCATGTCTGAGCCTACCGTGGCGGAGCTGTCGGCGCTGACGGGCGTGTGGTCTCATTCAGATGTGCAGTTGGGGCTGTCCATGCAGGATCCCTTTGAGGCCTACTACCTGATCACCCACCACATGTCCTTGTTGGGGTACCGCCGGGGCATGGATGCATTGGCCCCACCTGGTTCATCGGGTGGGGCACTCAGCCCATGGGCCTGTCATGGCCCCCAGCAGCTGGCTGTGAGTCCCAGGTATACCTCCTGGCCCCCCGGTTGCCTGCCCCTGTGTGGGGTACCGCCCCTGCCCGGAGTCCGGGTTCCACTGGCTGATCCCTCCCTGATGTCTCTGCCATGCTGCTGTGCTGCCTGCTTCCCTGGGTGCTGCTGCCCCTGCCTGTGGCTCCGGGTCCTCTCCGGCCCCCACCCCCACCCCTGGGTGCTTATGTGACCTCAGGGTTCTGGGGGCCCTGGACTGCCCCTCCCGGCCTCTGGGGGGGGGAGCGTCTCATCCTTGGACCTGCTGCGCTGCACTGGCTCTCCTGCCTGCCCCACATCGGCCCCTTGCCGGGATGTTGGGTCTGCATGTGCCTCCACGACCGTTCCTGGCCCGCTCGCTGTGTGTGTGTGTGTGTGTGTGCCCGGGCTTGTGCTGTGTGTTCCCCTGTGCCCCTGCTGTCTGTGTGCCTGTTGTATGTGGTACCACCTAGCTGGCTCTTGTCCCTCTCCCCCCTCCCTTCCCGTTTCCCTTGTGTGGGTGTTCCCTTTTGTGCCTTTTGGCTTCGTTTGCCCTCAGGCGGCCATGTCTGTGTTCCGCCCCTGCCCGGTGGCTTGTGGGTGTTCTCACCGCAGCCGGGAATCGGCGTCACGTCTGTTGTGCTGCCCTGGCCCGTGGTCTGGTGGCCCGATTCCCTGCCGTGGTTCCGGTCCCGTCCCGTCTGTTCAGGGCTTTTCTTCACCCCGGAGGGTGGTTGTTCGGTTCACCCCCACTGGGAATCCACTGTGGTGAACCAGGCACCAGTAACGTCTGAAATCACCCAATGGTTCAGTGATCATTGCATCTTGGCTAAAGGGGAGACGGGGTATGGGTATGACTGGGTATGACTACTTTGGTTTACACTGTTCATCTGAATGCTACCAGAGTGGAGACATAATTTTGATTTAATTAAATCAAAGTAGTTACTTTGATTTACCCTGTTTGTCTGAATGCTGCTGAATTGGAGTAGTTACTTCAGTTTAATTAAACCAGAATAGTTACTTTGTTTTCCCTCTTTTGTTGTCATGATCTTATGGCACATGCACAGCTATGTCCTCACCTCCTGAAGCTATGGCAGTCCAGAGCAGGGTCTGGGCACTGGACTCACAGCTTCCACGTCACTGTTGTCCCCCAGTATCTTCAATGCAGCCACTACTTGAGCTAATTTACTGGGGAAGGCCAAGCCTCTTATATATGCACCCCTGGGATGATGTGTTCATGTAATGATGATGAACTATTTCCATACCAGCTGTATCCAGGGAGGATATTAAACAGCATCTACAGGAAGAAACATTTTTCAAACAGTAACGTCATATAACTTGCATTAAATATCTCAAAGCGAGATCTCTGAACAGATTTCTGGCATGTTGGTATTACTTTTTATATACATCTTGGAACATTAAGGAAATTCATGAAGGCTGAAAGACAGCTAACATTGTGCCAATATTTTAAAATGGCAAGGGTGGTGATTCTAGTAACTACAAGCTGATTAGTCCAGCATCAATCCTGGGCAATAAAACAGAAAAACTGATGTGGGACTCCATCAGTACCAATTTAAAACACAGAAATATAAGAACAATCAATGTGGTGTTATAGAAATTAGATCTTGCCTTATCTTGTCAAAATGCTCACACTCTCAGGCTGGTACAATCAGGGCATAGCAAAAGGTGGGGAGGGGGTTCAAGTGCATCAGAAGGCCCTGAGGGATTTGGTGGCAGCATCCCAGGTATAGGCTCCCTCCTAGGCTTTTCTGTGCTAGGAGAAGGTGCTGGTTCCCTCAGATCCCTCCCGCCTTCCCTCAAGGCATTAAGTTTGCTGACAACTCTCTCTGCAGCCCTGGGGGTGCCGAGATGGGGAGGAGATAATGGGAGAGGAGCTCCTACAGCACTGGGGAAGGTAAGGAGAGAGGGAAAGGTGTTTGTACCCAGAGCAGGGTTGGGGGAGGGATCACCCATATCCCATGCTGTGAGCCAAAGAGCCAGGAGGCCAGGTCCTAGGAGTCTTGGAACTCTCTGTGCTGGGGGCTCTGGTTACCGCCACCACTGGAGCCTCGCCAGCTTTGTTCTGAATAAGTCATGAGTTGTCTGTACAGCACAGCCGGTGCCAGCATTTCCAGGGACTTCATTCGGTCAGCCACAGGGGCAGGTGGGCACCAGATGCTGAGTGCCACAGGTGGGGACCAATTCTATTACAGGGTCATATTTAGAGAGGTGGGACTGTAATGGGGAGGGGCTATAGGGGTTAGAATGGGGGCTAGTGTTGTGAGGGGCAGGGCTTGGAGGGAATGATGGCAGATAGCAGGGCTGTGGGGGAATTGACCATTGGGGAAGGGTAGGAAAAGCAGGGCAGAACTATTGAGACAGGATCAAGGAAAGGGGTGTATCTGAGTACGCAGAGGCAAGGCTGAAGAACTGTGCGGGTCGTGGGATGGGGTGTGGGGGGGACAAGACGTAGGGGAATGAAATGAGAATCCCATGTGGCCTGGAGGCAGTTACCTCTACAGTCAGCATTACTGCCACACTTCCTAAAGCACCCTCTACTGGGAGAAGCCAGGACGACAGTAGCCAGGAACAACACTTACGGTTTCTCACTCTGTGTGGTTCTGGCCTACATGACTTTGGTTTCCTGCTGCAGAGGGTTGTTTTACCTTGCTTGCATTATTACTGACAAACGTATCCAGGCTGGGTCGTGTGTCTGACCCGCTTAGCTCAGATTCCCTCCCACCCTGCTGCTGCTGCTGCAATCTCACTCCCTGTAATAAGACAACTTGATTAGGTTTGGAGAGAGTGGCTGCAGAGCTGAAACAAGGAGGAGGGGCTTTCCCCAAAGCAGATGCCCCACATGCCAGGCCAGGGGCCTGGGGAGCACAGGGGTTGATCCCTTAAGAGGATTTACAAGGGAAAGGTCTTGGAGACAGAGCAAAGAGGAAAGGTGCCTCGGGGAAAGAGGAAACAGATGAATATCTGGGGGCAGCTCAGAGCAGTGAAGTTGGGGAGAAAGCAAGGAGTTGGGTGGCAAAGAGGAAACATAGTATTAAGGATGCACAGATAGAGGGAGTGTGGAAGGAGGGAGAGTGACAGTCAGAGGGAGGAAGAGAAGGAACGTGGTTATAGGCAGTGCAGAGAGAGGAGTGTAGGAGCGTGGCTCCTAGAGGGAGTGTGGGGAGGAAGGGAGTGTGGAAGCGCAGAAAGAGAAGCATAGGAGCGTGGCTCCTAGAGGGAGTAGCAGAGGGAGTGTGGAAGAAGGAGTCAAGGAGCAAGTGTGGCAGCTGGAGGGAGGGGTTGAGGGAGCTTGGAGGGTGGAGTGCAGTGCTTCCCCAGCCTACAGCATGTTCTTTTTTCTCCGGGAGACCCAGCGACTCAGCAGTGAGACACCTGAATTCCGGTCACCCAGGGCCTTACCACGGGGTGGCTCCCGTCGACGTGTGGAAAGCACTCGTGAGCGTTCACGCAGGGGAGGTGACCAGCCTCGTAAAGACAACAAGCGGCCTATGGAACGGCTCAGGTCCAGGAGCACCTCAGAGGCAGTGGCTACACCTGCTGGGGCCCTGCGCAGTACCCACAGCCTGGAGGTGAGAGGAGCCCAGGCTGGAGCCAGACCCAAGACTGAGCAGCAGTGGGAAGCAGCAGGAAGATCCAGCTTGGCCAGTGTGGAGGAAGGATCCCCAGGTACCAGGAAGATGGGGCCACCGCCTGTACTCACATCCATCTTTGGGCAGGTAACTGGGGAGCGGGCCATGGGGCAAGCAAGTGGCAAGGTAAGCTGGCACTGGGGGACAAGGTGAAGGCTGGAGCAGATGGGGGTAGGATAGCTTCTCCCTGTTCTGAACACACCAAAGGGCCAGGGGCGTAGCTACCATTGGACAAACAGGGACATTCGTCCCAGAGCCCATACTGGCTGGGGGCCCAATATCCAAGGTAGCTAAGCCACCCTACCCCCCCACCCCTTTTTTTCCCTTTCTTTTTTTTTTAATTGCCACCTGAGATGGTTGGGGGCCTCTGCGTGGGCCCCCAACCCTGCCCATGGTTGCAACATTGTGTCTGACACAATGAGTGTTTTTACACACACATTTCTCCTGGATGTTTGCTGTTACATCCTGAACTTTCTGTGTGTCTAAATCACTCACCCAGATCTTAAACATCCGGATCTTTGAACTTCTGCATATTACTTCTCCCAGAACTTTTGTGTGTAAAAAGTTCTCCTGGTAAACTGCTTTGATCCAGGCAGCTGTGGTCACTTGGTTTCCATGGCAGCCCGTCACATCTACAGCTGTGGCTAGCTGCCTCAGGGCAGTGTTTGTGTGAAGATTGCATCCAGGAACTGCCTCAGGGCAGTGTTTGTGTGAAGATTGCATCCAGGAACTGCCTCAGGGCAGTCAGTGTGTGTGTGAAGAATGCATCCGGAACTTACTTGTGGACTTGTAAACCCAGAAGACTGAAAAATCCGGCACTTTAACGTGTGTGTAAAAATGCCCAATATTGCAACCACGGGCAGGGAGGGGCAGGGGCCCCATGCAGCAATCTGCATCAGGCCAGATCACATGCACAAGCCTCGTGGCTCAGCTCGCCCCCCCTGGCACAGCCTCATGGAGGAGCCCTCCTCACCAGTCCGGACCCGGTCCGGGAAGGGCTGGCTGGAGGGAGGTCCAGCCTGAGTGGGAAGGTGCCTGGCAGTGGCTCCACTCAGTAACTTAGTGGAACCGCCACCAGGCACCTTCCCGCTCTGGCACCCTCGCATCAAGCTGGCCCAGCCCCCGGCCACCAGCTGGCCACGCTCAGCCCCAGCGTGCGGGCAGCATGGCAAGGGACAGAGTGCACTATGGGACCAGCTTGCCGCCAGCCCAGAAGATGGGCCCAGCAGCAGGCCACCAGCAGCACGCCGCAGACTGCAGACAGCAAGTAAGTCCCGAGCACCAGCAGCCCAGCGCCCCTAAGCTGGCCGGCGGCTTCACCACCGGCAGGGGGGAAAAAGGGGGGGGGCATGGACATTTCTTGTTCCTGGGCCCATCCCAAGCTAGCTGCACCCCTACAAAGGGATGAGCCCAGAGAGCACCTTTGACATTTGTGCCCAAGATGAGAAGTTGGGCTCACACTGTTTCCCTGCAGAAGAGGAAGCAGAGGAGCCAGGGTATGAGAACAGGGTGGGGACAGGAGCCAAATATGTAAGGCTTCTGGCATAGACTCTCCCCTGTACAGCCTGGCCTCTAAGCTGCAGTCACAGGTACTCCTCTCCTTGCAGAGCCTTGCGCCCTCTAGCCTCCATGACCCATGCAGACATGACAAAGGATCAATGATGCATGCTGGGATGATTACCATGCTGGGGTGACTGAGGAATGAACCCTTAGGGCAGGAGAAAGTCCCAGGAATGGCCCTGCTTGACATGCCAGACCAGGGCACTGCAAATCCAGCCCCTGGATCTACAACCCTGAGTTAGGACCCAGCACTGAAGCTAGGGAAAAGAGGTCATGAGTTTGAATCTCACTTCCATTGACTGTGGAAATGGAAAGCTTGTCCTAATGAGGAAAATGGGGAAGTGCATAGCATTGCCAAATTAAAAGTAAAACGTTAATAAGGCAGGACAAGAAGGAATTTGAAGAGCAACTTCCTAAAGATGCAAAAATTACTAATAAAAACTTTTCCAAGTACATCAGAAGCAACTCATGCCAGAACTATTCTTTGTAGGTGATGAATTGGAAGAACAGTCACAAATCAGTGTAACTCTGGAAGAGATTCTAGAGCAAATTGACAAACTAAATAGTAACAAATCACCAAGACCAGATGCAGACATTCTGTTACCCCATTACCCCAGAGTTCTGAAGGAACTCAAAAATGAAATCGCAGACCTACTATTGGTAAGTTGTACCCTATCACTAAAATCTGCCACCATATCCGAGGATTGGAGGATAGCAAATATAATGCCATTATTTAAAAAGGGCTCCAGAAGTGATCCTGGAAACTACAGAAACTGTTGTGAAGAACAGAATTAGGCATATTGATAAACATGGGAAAGAGTCAACATGGATTTAGCAAAGGGAAGTTGTGTCTTACTAATCTATTGGAATTTTTGAGGGTGTAAATAAGCATGTGGATACGAGCAGGTCAATTATAGTGTATTTGGATTTTCAGAAAGTGTTTGATAAGGTCTCTCACAAGAGACTCTTGAGGAAATTGCGCGGCTCCCCGGTGCAAAATCTCGGGAAGCGTGGTCAAAGAGATTCCCACCGGAAAACAACAAAAAGTAACGTCTGGACGCCAATCCCCGAACAGAACCAAAGAAAATGATCCCCAGCTGTGGACAATGCACGCAGCGTCACTGCCAAGCAACCAGCAACCACCGGAGGGAGATTTAAAGGGAAATCTGCAGCAGGGAAGCGTGGTGGGATGGAGCGAGGAGGGAGGCGGAAGAGAGCGGTGGGCGAGAGAGCGAGGGTTGAGGAGGAGGAGGCAGTGGCAGCGGTGGAGGGAGCGCAGGCGGAGGAGGGGGAGCCGGGGGTTGTGCTGACGATGGAGGAGGTGCAGGGACAACACCCGCAGCAGCTGGGACACGATGCCCCGGGGACAGCAGCCGGAACGGGGGCAGAGGCGGCACCCAGGAAACGGGTAAGGGGAAACAAGGGCAGGGGAGCAGGGGCACCAAGGGGGGGCACGGGTCAAGCCCAGGCTCCCGCCAGGGAGGAGGGGAAAGGGGGCGCCCCGCAAGGGGCCCGGACACGCACCCAACCCTAAACCCCCCACCCCCTGCCTCCAGCAGACACGGAAGAGCGCCCGGGTGGACGAGCCCCTGGAGGATACCGGACCAGCCCGGGTGGAGGAGGAGGAGGAGGCGGTGCAAGAGGCACTGGAGGAGGAGGTGGAGGAGGAGGGCACGGACACACAGGGGAGGGGAGGCAGGAGGGCCTACCACAGAGGGGCCTACCACAGNGACAGGGTAGACCTTCATCAACCAGCGAGTGAGGGGGTAGGCAGGGTCTCCCAGGATACAGAGGGGCATTGGTACCCCCTCAATCCAGGTCATACCCATGTCAGCGAAATCCCCCTGGAACATCCAGGCATAGAAGGGGGATATGGTCATGAACCTGGCGTCGTGACTGCGGCTGGAGTTGCCTGTGAAGATGTCTATGAACCGGCCCCGGTGATCCACAACCTCCTGTAGCTGCAGGGAGTGGTACCCATGCCGGTTCACATACTCTGCTGCCTCCCCGGCGGAGGATCTCGACGTGGGTGCCATCCACGACTCCCATGCAGTTGGGGAAGCCTCCAGCCGTGAATCCCACCATCACGGCCTCCTGGTCCACCGGCTGGATCATTCTGTCCAGGAGCACGCCCTCCACAGCCTCTCACACATCCTGGAGGATACAGGCTACGGTGCTGAGCCCTACCCCGAAATGCTGGGACACGGACCGGCAGGAGTCGGGCGTTGCCAGGGCCCAGACCCCTGTGGCCACCTGCTGGACTATGGGGATGGGGGTACTCATGGAGGTGTGCTGTCACTCTAGCCAGGGCGTAAGGAGCTCTACTAGCCACAGCAGGGTGAGCTTGTCCATCCTGAGGTGGGCCCTCCAGGCTGCCTCATCCCACTGGGCCAGCGCCCTCGCCCACCAACCCTGTGGGTGCTCAGCGACCCACAGGCGCCTCTCAATGGGCATAGCGAGCTGAACAGACCGGCGCATGGTATCCCTCGCCCACAGGAGGCGCCTTGCTGCTTTGCAGAGCGCTGCGGGCCAGGTCCGGGCCCAGCTCATGGCCTGCCAGTCTGTCCCGGATAGCCTCTGTGCCCTGAGCCAGGCAAGGGCTCTCCTGCGGCCCTGGTGCGCCCTGCGGGCCCTTGCAGCTCTCCAGGCCAGGGAAACCTGCAGCCAGGCGGCCAGGTGCACCTCCGCTGCAAGGAGGCGCAGCTGCTCGGTGTGGTCGTGGTACCACGCAGCTGCAAGCGAAGGTGCATCCAGTAGGCGGCTGCCCTGTCCCGCTCCATGGTGGTGGTGGTCCCGGGGGTTGTGGGACGTTTATTATGGCCCTCCGCTGGGCGGCCGTGCCAGGGGCCAGCCCCCAGGCGGCCGGGCCCCCCAATGGGGTGCATGGGTCCGTGGGCGTGCCCATGGGTACACGTGCTGGCTGTGCATGGGTCCTCGCGCCTGCATAGGTGCGCGGTTCCGTGCACTCCTTGTGCAGCTGCATGCCTTCACCCATCAACCCCCTACCCCCATGTCTGTTTGCAACACCGTGGCCTTGGCATCCCGATTAGCTGTTATGTGAGTGCTACTGTGTTCGGCAGCTGTGCCGGGTCCGCACCCCATGCCTCGCTCTGTTGTGCTACAGTGTTGCGGTCTGTGGCCTCTTTTCCTGTCCTTGGGACCCCTCGGAGGCCCGCCCGGCCCTGGAGGGTATGTGTGCCCCCCTGTCCGTGGTGTTATTCTCCCTGTCTAGCTGGACCATGGCTGGTTGTCCATCCACCAGGCTCCCACTTCCCGGCCCCCATGGGGCCCCCCATATCTGAACATTCCGCGAGACCATGTCTCTGTGCGACCTGTGGCAAACCCCGGCCATGCAGCTGCTCCTGGGCAGCCCGGCCAGCCGTGTGGGTGCCTTTGTGAGCTTGAGCTCCGGACTACGCTACTTCGGCTATGAGGCGAGTGCTCATGATTGCCGGCTGCATGCGGACACCCTGGGGCTGGTTCGCTTCCCTGATGGACGCATCCCGGACATGAGGTGTTCTCATGTGCCCTGGTCTGGGGCTAAGACTGTGTCTGCGCTGTGTGTGTGCGGCCTGGGTGCCTACACGGTGTGCCTTGCTGAGGGGGGCCCTGCCTTGCCCGTGTCCTACTTTGCCTGTGTTCACGGGGCGCATGGGTTCCAGTGCACCCATGCAGCGGTGTAGCACCGGCTGCTGGAGCTGGGACATCTTCCTTGGCCCCCTTCTGCTGCCTGCTGTGTGTCGGAGCCTTCCGTGGCGGAGCTGTCGGCCCTGTTCGGGGTGTGGTCCCATTTGGACGTCCAGCTGGGTCTCTCCATGCATGATCCCTTCGAGGCCTACTACCTGATCACCCACCACATGTCCTTGCTGGGGTACCGCTGGGCCCCACCCCCGGTCTGCCTGCACACCCGGGGTTCCCCTCCGTGGTTGCCCTCCCTGGTGCCTGGGTGCGGCGCTCTGCATGGCTTCACCGACCCACCTGTGTCCAGCTACCTGTCCCCACCCGCCAGTGCTGCCACCTGCTGCCCGCCCCCCCTTGAGTGCTTGTGTGACCAGGGGGTTCCAGGACCCCCTGACTGGCCCTCGGTGCTTCCTGGGGGTGTGTGCGTCCTTGGACCTGCAGCGCTGCACCGGCTGTCCTGCCTGCCCTCCATCGGCCCCTCTGCGGGTGTGTGGTCTCCGTGTGCCTCCTGGACCGTTCCCGCCTGGCTCGCTGTGCATTGCGGGTCCCCGCTGTGCCTTGGTCCCGAGAACCTGCCCCCCCCCTTTCCAAGACTGCCTGTGTTGCTGTGGGGGTGCCAGTGCGGACTGTGCTGCTGTGGGGGTGGGGGTTGCTGTTGCCTGTGGGCTGCCTGGCCCCTTTGCGGTTTCCCCCCCTCTTCCGTGTCCCGCCTCCCCCCCTTTGCTCCTGTTGTGCCTTGTGTGTTGTCCAGCCGCCCGTGTCCCCCTTCCCTTCTGGCTTTGTTTGCCCTCAGACGACCATGTCTGTGTCCCGCCCCTGCCCGGTGGATTCTGGGTGTTTTGACCACGTCTGGGAATCGGCNTGTCCCCCTTCCCTTCCTTTCCCTTGTGTGTGTGTGTGTGTGTGTGTGCCCGGGCGTGTGCTCGTGCTCTGTGTTCCGCTGTGCCTCCGCTGCCTGTGTGTGGTACCTGTCCGGCTCTTCTCCCTCTCCCCCCTCCCTTCCCATTTCCCTTGTGTGGGCGTTCCCTTTTGTGCCTTTTGGCTTCGTTTGCCTTCAGGCAGCCATGTCTGTGTCCCGTCCCTGCCCGGTGGATTCTGGGTGTTTTGACCACGGCTGGGAATCGGCTTCATGTCTGTTGCGCTGCCCTGGGCCGTGATCTGGCGGCCTGATTCCCGGCCGTGGTCCCGGTCCCGTCATGTCTGTTCAGGGCTTTTATTTGCCCCGGGGGGTGGTTATTCTGTTTACCCCCACCGGGAATCCACTGTGATGAACCTCCCACCCGTAACGTCTGAAAACACCCAATAATGCCTAGTGGCATTCTCCATAAGCCCTTGACAGGGCTGCCAGCCTACAATATATTAATTTTTTCACCTTGGGGTCTAGCACCCCAGACTAGGGATCTAACACTCTCCCAGCCTCCACTTCTCCCCTTATAGCTGGACCCATTCCACCAGGGTTTGCGGGGCTTCTTCCAATAAGTGGGTCCCCCAAAATAAGATACAACATAAAGCTCTTCCCATCTAGGTTAAATACAGTCCTTATACTGGCCTCATAGGCTTTTCAAGTCTTTAGCCCAGGTCCCAGGTTCTGGTTGCTTCCTGGCTCTCTGACCTCTGTAAATAAATAAAGTCTTCATCTTTTTCTCCCCCATTGTCTGCAAGGCTCCTCTATGTATAGTTGCAAGTCCAGCGAGTTTGAAAGTTGGAGGTTTGGCTTCTGCAAGCTTGTAGCAAGCCCTCAGGCTGTTTGGCTTAGCAGCCTTCTCAGCAGCCTACCTCCTCAAGCTCCTCTTCGTCTCTGGCAAGCTGTATGTTTATGAGTTCCTCCCCTTCTAGGGATTGGCCAGAGCAATTGGTCAGAGCAATTACAGACCTTTCCTCAGCCCGCTACACCTGTGTGTGGGCTAAATTCCTAATTGGTTAGCTGCAAATTTTCACATCCAGTTGTCTTCAAGTAAGACTGCAGCAGTTTGCTGTCAGCTTACTTGCAAGTTTAACCCAGTTCTATTGGGACTGCTTTACCTCTAAGCAGTCACTCTGTTACAGTCTTCTTTTTGCTGGCTGATGTTTGAGATGTCTTCTTCCAGGTGAGTGCAAATATGCAGACGTAATGCCCATGTCTTGAGCGTTTCTAGTCTCAGAGTAATTCCTATGATTCCTCCCTGGTCGTGACCATATTGCATGAACATTGTCTCAATCCACATGTCACTCCAAATACCATTCCAAAACCCAGGAATGTGAGATCACCTGCAAGAAAATGATGTAGCACACTGGTAGGCTTCAACTGATCTTATGTAGAATAAACCATAATGGGCATAATTTGTATGACAGCAGCGTAGAAATATGGCATCATTCAATGAACTGCTTCAATAAACAAAGGCCAGTCACCCTCCCTCTCTGCCCTCACATCATCATGATGAAAATAGGTTTAATGAGAACATCAACCCAAAGCTTGGTGGTCTTACTTCTAACGGCTAGTTCTTTTAGTTTGAGCATTAGTTCATTATCACTGATAAGTGCGCCTGAATCAAAAACACCCCTCTTCTGCGACCATACAAAGAGCTCTGACATTTTGAGGGAATTTCTTTCCTGTGAGCTTTTTCGGCACACCGGCAAACACCTTCCCCATGACCTCTGCTAAGCCGCTCTCTGCCATTAGTGTACCAACCAACCCAACAAAGCTCATCAAAAGATGCATGCCCCCAAATCTTAGCACAACATCAGATAAACTTTCTGGGTACTCCCACATGACATGTAGATCAACTCTGTAAAGCTGTTGGTCACGTATGAATACAGTCACCTTCTGACCAGCCATTTTACTCAGGTGTTTTGCTTCCACCAAAGAGGTCATCATTGTATCAGGATTGGAAGGGATCTTGTCACTCAGTGGCTGATATATCACAGAGGTACTAGATTTCAAGGCTGCATCACTTTCACAGTATGCTTGAGTATTGTAGTCATTGAATTCAGGGCACCGATGATCTGAAAGTATTTCCTTGACAAGGACAAAATATTTCTTTTTAGCTTTCTTGGTGGAAAACACGATTACACAGTACTCTCAAAGGTGATGGTGATTGCAAAGCTGCATTTGTAAGCATTGGGGGTTTCTGAGGCCCATGATATTGAGTAATATGTGTTTCATACTCTATGCGTCGTGACGTCTTCTTTTTTTATTCATTTGATTGTTGAACAAGTGTTGGATTCCGCAGATTCAGCGTCATATTTTTTGTTTGTGCCACAAGCACAGTTAGTGAATGTGTGGATTGCTTTCCATTCTGAGATGAAATTTTGACATCAAAGTTGTCAGCTACAACTTGAGTAAAACATGTTTCACTTATCAGTTTTGCGTGATAATTCATATTTTTCTGCAGCAGAAAAAACAGCTGATTTTTAAGCCTCAATAATTCATCATGAGTAGGTGTGTTAGACAAGGTGCAGTGACCAGGTTACCCATCAGTAGTGCTGGGAGTGTGTCATTATGTTTTGATGATAGTGACCTAAAAAGTTCCATCAGTGTCTTGATGGATGCTTTTCGAGTATCTTCTTTACTCAGACATATCTTATAGTGCTCTCTATCTCTTGTGACTGATTTTACCTCACGTTTAATCTGCTTGGATACTGTAGTGATAGCTGCATGCAGATTATCATCTTCTTCATCTGGTGCCAACTGGAGGACAGAAGACTGTTGTTCAGAAGGCTATAATATTGGCATATCTAGGTGAAGATAGCACAAGGACAACTTCCTCGAATTGTTCAGCCAGTGCTTTGATTAAGTTTGGACTGCTAGCTTTAGACCCATCATTGCCTTGATATAACCTATGCAATTCCAGTGAGTTCCAGATACGTCCTCAATCCAATCTGAGGGCTTTCACAACTTCCTCATATGGTTGCTGATTATCATTTTCTGAACACTTGCCTGCATGTATCGATGCACCAACTGCCCTTGGTGCCATAAACGTATTACGGCAATCAACATGATATTTTTTATCTGCAGCATGTAAGTCACCTACTGCACCTGCTAATCTTACCCTGACTTGAGATGCCCAGTTATCATTTAGTTTACTGTATGTGTCGAGAATAACTTCTTTGAAGGACTTCTTTGCTATCTTGTCTTGCACCTGACAAAAGAGATATGCTGGCCTCCACTTGTCGGGATGCTTTCTGTCCTTTTCCAAGATGCAGTCCTCTCCACAAAAAGTACAGTGTTTTTGAAAACTAAATGAATAAATGTCAGATCAAGGGATTCCCTTGACATTTTGGTCACTGGATTCACCATCTGCTGAACGCTTTGTGTATCGTTGCAAATGACTTTTGGAAGTGTATGTGGAAACACAACTTTTATGACAGTGTACTTCTAGTTGGTCGTTTTCATGTAATTGCTTCTGGAGTTCAGTATGCTTTCCATCACCATAATCCTTACTGCACTTGATAATAGTTTGTATTCTATGAGGTGTGGCAACTGTAAGCTTGTCTGACCTGCCAGCACAAACTTCCACTCAAAGTGACAGCTCTCTGCCATCTCAGGTATTTTACTTGCTATTACCTGTTGAAAAAGAGAACAGTGTGCATAACTGTTACGTATGCACTCGGCGCTTACCAATAATGAAGGCAAGAAATATTGTTTTTGACTATCAAATAGAAGGAATGTACCTCTTAAAAATATTTCCCCAGGCGATTTTGAAAAATAAGTGGTTGAAATATATTATTTGGTGTGGTTTAGGTCCGTTTTTATATATTTTCTCTATTCTCTTATGCTACAACATTATTTTAACCACCTGTTAAGATAATGGATGACATTTGGCTTCAGATAACAGTTAAATGACAAACCATGATGAATGACGGGGTGGGGGGAGAGAGAGATTGCCCCCTTCACTCTAGTAAATGGAGGAGGCAATGCCCACTCCCCACCCCCACCCCCGTTCTCCTCATACCTGCGCCACTGAGTAAATCACAAAGGCTCGTGCCTCAGATTAGCAGAACATACAAGCACATTGCTCAGGCTCAAACTTTTAACATGTCATACATTAAAATGCCCAAGAATGACAGACTGTCATCCAGCAGATATAAGTTCTAGGATATGTCCTTAAATTAAATCAGCATTAAAAAAAAACCTTAATACTACATATTTGACCTTAGAGAAAAATCGACTCTCTCTCTGCTGGATTATCGTACAGGATAGAACAGACAGATAACAAAGTTGGTCACATACAGATCTTGTTACAGGTAACACAGCTTACAGATAACACATGTAGTTGATAAATAAAGAATTCATGTCATTCATTGTTTATGCACATCAGGTAGATAAACAACCCTAACCAATTCCTGGCTCCAGGTGTGTTTCCCCACTAAACTCATCACAAGAGTGGGAGAAGTCTCTATCTTTGGATTCCACTATAACGTGAATTAACATCTTCCTTGCTGGTTTCTGGGTAGAGTTGGGGACCATGCACACTGGTGTGGAATCCGCGTGGGGGGAGTGGAAGGCTCAGAGTAGTGTGGGGTAGGAAAAGGTGAAGTGAGGGATTCAGAGCCGTGGAGGGGGAAACAGGAGCAGTGTGTAAGGACTACTGGGTTCAAAGCAGTCTGGGGTCTGTGGAGTATGACCAGAGTGTGGAGGGAATGGGGGATTTGGAGCAGTGGGGGAGGAAGGAAGGGAAGGATTTCTGTTCCAGAAGCAGCAGAGATTTATGTTGAGGAGGGTCTTGGTCCCTGTGTGTGACACCGCTCCAGAGGCCACTGGGTACACATAAGCTGCCTCCCATCTCCTAAACATCTCACTACCTGCTCTTACATAGAGCTCCTTTTCTCCCTGTGCAAAAGCCTCCTCCCATTCTACACAAATGCTTGCCTCCAAGGCCACATTCACACGTACAAAACTAAACCAAATTATCAAAGTCAAAGCAATTATTCAGGTTTTAGTAACTTTGTTATTGTTGTTCACACTAGATTCCTACACCAATTTAGTACCACAGCTATCTGTCCCTAGAGGCCATGTCGTGAACGTGCAGAGGATGACTGCTGTCCCTTCATGCCTTGCACAGAAAGTATTGTAGGATGAATTCCATAGAATGCTCACCAGAAGAGACACTTTGTGCTGCAGCCTGGGACTGATTGTATACTGAGTTCACCAAACACAGAAAGGGTTCACATTACAAGGTACTTTGGTTTAGAAAGTGAAGGGGATTATCTACTCCTGACTTTTCCAGAACACATACTTCAACTCCTACTCCTGAATACCTTTGCTTGACATGTGAATGTACCAAGGCACAGGTGAGTTAAGGGCTTAAGTCCAAAGGCTTGCAGACCTCCACCAACTGTAGGTGGTCCAATAAAATGTATTGTGTTTAGTACTTTGTCTCTATGATTCCTTTTTTCAAACCTTCCCTGCCCTCCCAGCACTATACTAGCCCCCCACAAAACTGGGCTAGGGGCTGAGAAGAATATAAGTAGTGTTGTACTGGGTCAGACCAATGGTCCATCAAGCCCAGCATCTTGTCCATAACAGTGGCCAATCTCGGTCTCTTGAGAGAATACGCAACAGGTCATAATGGCCAATCCATTCCCTGTTGTTCCAGCCCCCAACCGTAAGAGGTTACGTACCCAAAATCTGCTTAGCTAATAGCCATTAATGGACCTATCCTCCAAGAACTTATCCAATTCCGTTTTAAAACTAACTACACTACCAGCCTTGACCATTTCCTCTGGCAGTAAATTTCACAAGCTAATTGTGCACAGAGTGAAAAAATACATTCTCTTATTTGTTTTAATTTTGCTGCCAGTTAACTTCATGGCGTGTCCCCTTGTTCTACTTCTGTTAGAGAGGCTAAATAACCACTCCCTATTTACTCACACTACTCTTGATTTTATAAATTTCTATCATAGCCCTCTCTTTGTAATCTCTTCTCCAAGCTGAAGAGCCCCAACCTATCAAGCCTCTCTTCATATGGGAGCCATTCCATACCCTTGATATTTTTGCTGCACTTCTCTGTACCTTTTCTAGTTTTACTATGTCTTTTTTGAGATGGGTGACCAGAACTCCACACAATATTCCAGGTGCGGTCATACCATAGATCTATATAGAGGCATTATGATAATTTCAGTTTTATTCTCTATTCCTTTCTGAATTATTCCTAGCATTCTGTTTGCTTTTTTGACCACTGCTGCTCATTGAGCTGAGGGTTTCAATGTATTGTCCACAATTACTCTAAGATCCTTTTCCTGAGTAGTAACTCCTAATTTAGAACCCAGCATTGTGTACATAGAGTTTTGGTTATTTTTCTCTATGTGCATCACTTTGCACTTGTCCACATTCAGTTTCATCTGCTGTTTGGATGCAGATCTGCTGCTCACAAGATCCTCTTGCAGTTCTTCACAGTCTGCTTGGGTTTTAACTACCATGAATAACTTTAGAGACAAAGTAGTACAATGATGTCTTTTATTGGACCACCTCCAGTTGGTGGAGGCATGTAAGCTTTTGGACCTCACAGGGTCCTTCGTCAGGCAAGTCAGGAGTTAGAACTATAAACTGAGCAAAGCAGAGAGGTATATACAGTGATCGGAAACTGGCAAAGGGAGGGGAGGAGGAGGTGAGAACAATCCCCAGGTAGGACTTCTGCAATTCAAAAGAACAGAATAAGAGCTGCTGACAGTAAGTAAACTTCAAGCTTCCAGTAGTTGAGATAGTCATTAGACTTACAAATTTCTGTAATGGCTTGTGAAACCCGCCATATCCAAATTGAGTCCATTGTTCTTTGTATCTAATAGAGCTATGATTTTTGTTCCCAGGCTTGCCTTTTAAAGGTGTTGCATGGGTTTCCTGTTAAGACAAGGACAGAGAGGTCAGAAATGGATTGGTCAATTTGTGAGAAGTGAATGTGAACAGTAGAATCCGTGATCTTGGCCATGATCTTTTTTCTGTGCGAGTTCATGCAAATGTATGAACTCGCACAGAAATGTGCACGGGTTGGTGGGTTTCACCTACATAGTTCCCATGGTGGCAATTAGTGTACTGAATGAGGTATACCAGTTTTTTAGATTTGCAGTTGTAGGTCCCTTGTATTCTGAATAGATTTTCATGGGATGCCGGATGCTGTTTGTAGTAGAGATGTGAAGACACGTTTTACATCTCCTGGTCCAGCAAGGCCATGTTCCTATAGGGGTGTTGGTGTCCTGGGTGGTGGGGCGTTGGCTCCGGATAATTAGCTGAAAGAGATTCAGAGGTTGTTTGAAAGCCAGAAGAGGGGGCTCAGGGAAGATCTCTTTCAGGGTTTGGTCCCCATCCAGTATAGGCTGGAGTTCTTTGATGTTACGTATGGGTTCCAGCTTGGGATGGTAGGTAACAACTAAGGGTGTGCGGTTGGAGGGTTCCTTCTGTTTGTATTGTAGCAGGTTCTCTTGAGGTATTTGGGTAGTCATAATGCCCTTGTTTGGTGAAAGCAGTTTTTAGCGTGGCAAGGTGAGTATCGCGGATCTTCTCATCAGAGTAGATTCTGTGGTGTCCCAGGGTTTGACTATGGATGAATAATTCTTGATGTGTCTAGGATGGTTGCTGGATCTGTGGAGGTATGTATGGTGGCCTGTAGGTTTCCTGCATACTGTTGTTGTAGGGTTCAATTGTTTTATGCTGATTGTGGTGTCCTGGAAATTTATCTTGTTGTAGGAATGTTCCAGTGTAAGTTTAATTGAGGGATGATGTTTGTTGAAGATTTGATAAAATTCTAATAGAGTCCAGACTTTCAGTCCATATAAGAAAGATATCATCTATAAATCTAAGGTACAGGAAAGGTTTGGTGGTACATTTCTCTAGAAAAACTTCTTCAGGGTATCCCATAAAAAGGTTGGCATATTGGGGGCCATATGGTGCCCATGGCTGTTCTCATGATTTGTAAATAGTGTTTGTTGTGGAAAGTGAAGTTGTTGTGTTTAAGGATTAAGTGGATAAATTGGGGTTAGGTGGATAAGCTTGGGGTGTATGCCCATGTGTTCCCTGTAATCCTGGAGGTATTTGAGGCACACTGCTATACCATTGGTGTGGGGGATATTGGTGTATAGTTGTCAGGATGGTATTTTGTGGGAGGTTACTTATGTTGCGAAGCTTGCAAAGGAAGTCTATGGTGTCTTGGATGAAGCTGGCCCCTTGCCTGGCGAGTGGCTTGAGAGCGTTCTCTATGAATCTCAATATTCTTTCAGTGAGTGTGCCATGGCCAGATATAATGGGCCTTCCTGGGTTTCCCTCTTTATGTATCTTGGGAAGCATGTAGAAAGTCCCTGGGCTGGGGTTGGTAGGGATGAGGTCAGATTGTTCCTCCTGTAATTTATGGGGAGAGCTTTTATGGTATCTTTGAGCTCTCTGGTGAATTGTGATGTGGGATCTTTTTGGAGTTCCTTGTAATAACTGGTCTGATTCAAATTGTCTGTTGGCATCAAAGATGTAGTGCTCCTGGTTGAGGATAACTATGGAGCCCTCTTTGCTGGCTTGATGACTATATGCTGGTTAGATATGAGGGACTGGATGGCCTTTTTTCTGTTTTGGAGAGGTTGTTGAGACTGGTGTTTGTTCAGGATTTAGCAGTCCATTCTTTTCCTGAAGCAGTCTAGTGTGGAGTTGTGTCCATCTCGAGGTGTCCAATCAGAAGTGTCTTTTTCTTGTTGTCTGGGGAAGATAGGCTGTTTTGGATTCCTTTGTAAAAGTATTCTTTGAGGCAGAGCCAGCGGAAAAATTCTTGTAGTTCACCACATATTAGTGTATTATCAGGCTTCTTTGTAGGACAGAAGTTTCAACCTTTAGAGAGTAATGATAATTTACTTTTAGTCAGTGTTTGGCTAGATTTAGAACATTGTGGAGTTGGTGGTGTTATTCTGCATCTTGTGCAAATGTTGTAGTTCGCTCAGCTTTTGTTTTTGTGGTGGATGGCTCCAGTCAGTTTTTTGTTCTACTTATCTTGGATTTCTTGTATGATTTCCAGGTGGATTTCTTTATATTTCTCTTTAAGGATGTTTGAGTATGGGAGCCTGGAACAAAAATTGAGCCTGAGAACAAAAATGCATAGCTCTACTAGTTATAAAGAACAATTGACTCAATTTAGACATGAGTTTCACAAGCCATTACAGACATTTTTAAGTCTAACGAGCTAGGGGTGGGACTTGGGGCAAAAAACCGTTACCGGTTTTACTGGTTACCAGTTTACAAAAACCCGGTTTACCGGATTAAAACTGGTATACCGGTACCGGGTTTTTTTCATTGATTTCAATGGGGAACTGTCCCCATTGAAATCAATGGAAAAAAAACCCATACCTCCCCCCCTTCCCCTCCCAGACTGCATCGGTGGAAGGGGGGACACCCCCCACCCACCCTGCCCAGCCTGGATTTTTTAAATTTTATTTTATTCCGAAGTCCGGCTGCTAGTGTCGGCTCCAGGCTGCTGCCGCAGCGGCGGCAGTGACCCGGAGCCTGCACCAGCAGGTACTAGGCGATCCCTGGGATGGGGGGTAGTTTAACACCCACCCCACCCCAGGGATCACCCTACCCCCCCCACCCAGATCGTCTTACTTGTCCTCTGGGCGGCGACAGTGGCAGCAGCACGGTGTGGGTCCAGGCGGCTTCAACGCTAGTGGCTGGTTTCCCTTCAGCCCATCACTAGGCCTTCTGGGGAAACCCAGAAGTTCCCCGGAAGGCCTAATGAAGGGCTGAAGGGAAGCCAGCCACTAGCGTTGCAGCCGCCTGGACCCGCGCCGTGCTGCTGCTACCGCCACCTAGAGGATGAGTAAGGCGATCTGGATGGGGGGCTAGGGCGATCCCTGGGGTGGGGTGGGGGTATTAAACCACCCACCACCTCAGGGATCACCCTGGCTGCTGCAGGTGCAGGTTCCAGGTCACCGCCGCCAGCACAGCGGCAGCCCGAAGCCCGCACTAGCAGCCGGACTTCAGGTAAAAAAAAATTTTTAAATCCAGGCTGGGCAGAGTGGGTGGGGGGTGTCCCCCCTTCCACCCACGCAGCCTGGATGGGGGAGGGAACGTGAGTGGGGGGGTTTTTTGTTTGTTTTTTAACACTGCGGCCATTCATTTCAATGGCACGGGGAACCAGTACCGGTACCCCAGATTACCGGGTTAATCCGAAACTGCCGGTACAGCAAATACCAGCAGTTTCGGATACCGAGGGAACCGAAATTCCCACCCCTACTAATGACTGTCTCAGCTACAAGAAGCTTGAAGTTTACTTACTATCAGTAGTTCTTATTCTATTCTTTTGGATTGCAGAAGTCCTACCTGGGGATTGTTCTCACCTCCTCCCCTCCCTTTCCCATTGTGTCCAATCAGTGTATATACCTCACTGCTTTGCTCAGTCTATAGTTCTAATTTGTGACTTGCCTGATGACGGACCCTGTGAGGTCCAAAAGCTTGCGCACCTCCACCAATTGTAGGTGATCCAATAAAAGATATCATTGTACTACTTTATCCCTATTGCCTATATTTGGGATCAACACAGCAACCTTACTTTCTCTACACCTTGAATAACTTTGTGTCATCTGCAGATTAGATCACCTCACTCTTTACTCCCTTCTCCAGATTAATGAATATATTAAACACTGGTCCCAGTACAGATCCCTGGGGCACTCCACTAGTTACTTCTCTCCACTGTGAAAAGTGACCATTTAGTTCTACTCTTTGTTTCCTCAAAAAATTCCAATAGATTGGTGAGGCATGACTTCCCTTTCCTAAATCCACATTGACTCTTCCCCATTAAACCATGTTTATCAATATGCTCAGTAATTCTGTTCTTAACAACTGTTTCCACCAGTTTGCCCGGCACCGACATCAGGCTCACTGATCTGTAGTTTCCAGGATCATCTCTGGAGTTCTTTTTAAATACTGGCATTACATTTGCTACCCTCCAATTCTCTGGTACATTGGCAGATTTTAGTAATAGGTTACAAATCACCAATAGTAGGTCTGCAACTTCATATTTGAGTCCCTTCAGAACTCTGGGATGAATACCATCTGGTCCTGGTGATTTGTTACTATTTTGTTTGTCAATTTGCTCTAAAACCTCCTCCAGAGTCACACTTATTTGTGATAGTTCTTCCAGTTCTTCATCTACAAAGACTCGGTCCAGTGTGGGTATCTCCCCAACATGAAGATCAAAGTATAGAATTCATTTGGCGACGGCTTCTCTGCAATGTCCTTATCCTCCATGAGTGCCCCTTTCACCCCCTGGTCATCTAACGGTCCAACTGACGCGCTAATAGACTTCTTGCTCCTGATGTACTTGCAAAAGTTTTTATTATTATGTTTTGCGTCTTTAGTAAGTTGCTCCTCGAATTCCTTCTTGGCCTGTCTTGTTAACATTTTACATCTAATAAATCTAAATCCCTCCTTCCCTGAAGCATCGTTTCATCCACGCAATGAGACTCTGGAACTCAGCCTGCCTCTGGGGCCGTACGTGTGGAATGAGAAGCATTCCTGGAGGTTCTGGATTCCAACATCCTTCCTAGAAGCCTAAATTTAGGCTCCAGAACCTCCTTCATATAACATGATGCTGACATGGACCATGACAACCAGCTCCTCCCCAGAACTTGCTAAAATCCTGTCTAGACATTGCGTGAGGTCCGCAACCCTTGCACCCCACAGGCAATTGACCATACGATCCTCACAACTTTAACAAATCCTGCTATCTATATTCCTAATGATCGAATCACCCACTACTACAGCCATCTTATTCCTGTCAGTTGGGGTCCCCTCCCCTGGAGAAGTATCCTCAGTGCGAGAGGATACTAGGACATCATCTGAAAGGCAGGTCTGAGCTACAGAATCATTTCCCACCATACGAGCATGATGCCCTTCTTTCCCAAGACCTTCATCCTCCAAATTAGTGCAAGGACTGCAGGAGCAGAGGTGGGACTGTTCTACTATGTCCCTGAAGCTCACCACTCTAGCCTCCAGAGGCGTCACTCTTTCTCTGAGAGCCAGGAGCTCTTTGCACCAGGGGCTCTTTGCACCAACTGATAGTTTGGCCAGTGGATTTGTGGAGCAGGGATAACCAAAAGGGCAGAGTTAAGGCTGCAAGGCATGATCTTTTTCATGCCTTGAGGTACTAAAGGGTTACTCTGGCAGAAGAGGGCAAAAATAATGCAGTGGCTGGCATTTAAAGCTAGACAAATCTAAATTAATAACAAGACACATTTTTTCCCAGTGTGGGTGACTTGCCATTTGGATAGGCTGTCAAGCTCCCTTCCTTGCCAAGCAGCAGCCATTTGGAGGGATTCTCCAGCTCTTGCAACCTTCATATCAAGACTGGTTTCTTTAGCACGTGCTTTAGCCAAACATGAGTAGAGGGGATTCCATGGCCTGTGTGATGCAGAAGGTGAGACTCAAACTAGCTGACTAGTCCCTTGTCTGTAGAGAGCTCCCTGGTTGCTGTGCACATGTAAGCACTCCCAGCCATCAAGGCTGCCAATCCTCTGGGCACCACCCCCTGAGCTCAGGCCATCTGAGCCAGGCAGCAGCCGTTCGCAGGAACAAAGATTTGCAAATCTCTTTGATTGTTGCTGGAGATTAAGGGCTCCCTGTGCTTGGAGGGGGCTCTGCCAGGGCTGGGCCCTTCCTGGGGACTCGTACTCAGAGGTGCTTTGGGGCAGAGGCAAGGGCAGGCAGTCCTGGGGTGCTACAGAGGCAGATGCTTTGGGGGAAGAGCTGCCTGTCCCCCTTTTCTCTGCCGTGTCACCATCCATGATTGAGTTGAGTATAATCCCAGGGATTATAGCTCTGGCCCACGCCCTCCCCCCGCTCACTTTCCCTTAATATTCTGGAGATATTCAACAATAAAAACCCTGAAAATCCCCCAAGAGTCTAAACCTCCCAGGGAGAGAATCGCCTGTTACTATAAAAAAAACCTGGCATTGGCGCCAGCTGCCTCCAGCCCCACGGCATGCTCCATGGGACGGGGGGGCCTAAGCAGAGATGGGCAACTGCACCAAAACCCCAGGCAGGCGGCTTTCCAAGGTAGGGGGAGGGAATTGGGGGGAGGCTGGTCCCTTCACCCTTCCTTCTCCAAGTCTGTGTATTGGCACCTCCAGCCCTTCCCTGTCCTCCTCTCTGTGGATGACTCTATTTGTCCACCTATCCATCCTTTCCTTCCCCTTCTGGGGGGCTGAACTCTGGCCCTGGGTGCTTCTAGCAGACATGGCAGGAGTGCTCCAGTAGGTGGCTCCATGATGGCTCCATGTCCTAATGGCATCCCACCCATGTCCACACAATCCCTGCCACCATCATCCCCAACCCCAAAGCCTGTGCATCCCTAGCTCTGCTCAGAATTTCTCCCTGGGCACTCAATCCACAGCTGGGCCAGATGTGTCACTTAAAGCCCCATAGGGGAAGGGCATGGGCTTCCCAAAGTAATGTTCCTGAGCCTAGCACCCAAGTCCCCTTTTCCTTTCCCGCACCTGCGGAGGAATTGAACCATGCAGGGCTCCATGCCACTGGCAGGACCCTGGTCCGTTCTGCAAGGTGGTTGCCTGGACTGGCCAAATGCCTGCTGGGTTCTGAGTTACAGCTGGACAGGAGGGGGGCTCTTTTGTTCCCCCATAATCTGGTCTCTCAGCATTCTGGAAGCAGGGCTGAGTGTGTTTTGTATATGGGGCATTGTGCATATGTGTGACTCTGTGTGTGTATCAATGCCAGGACATGTGTGTGAGCATGTGTGTAATGTCAAAGAACAGGCAGGCATATGGGTGTTGGTGTTAGGGCATGATCATGTGGCGGTGCTAGGACGAGCATGGATGCCAGTATGGGGAGGGTGGCATGTCTGCCTGTGGAGGTGTCGGAATATGTGTGCGTAGGTGCCAGAACATGTGGGGGCAGTGCTGAGGCATTGGCGTTTGCAGGGCTGGATACAAGATTTTGAGTGAGTGCGTATGCTGGTACTGAGGAATATGTGGTGTGTGCACCAGTGCCAGGTTATGGGTGCTTTGGAGCCTGGATATGTGCTGCTGCTGCTGCTGCAGAAGTCAGGCTCATTCAAGAGGGAGCCAGGCAGGTCCAGAGTCCACACGTGATCAAGCCAAGAGATCCATCCAAAGGGGGAGGAGAAAGAGGGAGCAGATGCACAGGTAGGGGCTAGGTAGCAAGGGGCTGGGCTAGGAGAAGTGGGCTGAGGGTTGCAGCAAGTGCGAGCTAGAGCAAGCAATGTGACCAGCTAGAGGCACTGAGCTGCTCTGAGACACTCAGGGCATGGTCTGGCTTTTCAATCCAGCTAGGTACCCCCAGGACCAGTGGGAGAGAACAGCTTAGTTACCAGCACCTCAGCTCGGCCCAGGTGCTAGTGTTAAAAGGGTTCAGCTGGCGTGGTGAGGTGAGAGTTTGTAGAATCAGTGTGGGGAGGAACCCTAACAGATACAATGAGTGTGAGAGTGTCAGTGCTGAGACATGGGTGCTTTGGGGTCTGTGTGTGTGCATGTGCACAGCAGTGCTAGTGCAGGTGTGCTTTGTGGGATTGTGGGGGCGCGGTACGTGCCAGTGTTGAGAAATGTGTTTGGGGTTTTGTGTATGTGCACAGGCCAGTGCTGGGCTATGTGCTGAGATAGGCCCTAGGGTCTGGGTGTGTGCGAGTACACACCAGTGCTGAGATGTGTGCTTTGTGGTCTGGATGCCAGAGGGGTGTGTGTGTGTGTGTGTGTGTGTGCATGTGCATGTGTGAGAACCAGGGCTGTATTTGTCACTGCTGGGGCATGTGTGCAGTTGTTGCTAGAGTATGTCAGTGCCGGGGCAGTCATGTGCTGGTATGCATGCACCTATGTGTTGGCAGGGACTGGTCTCTGCATATATAGGTGGCAAAACACGTGTGTGTGTGTGTAAGTGGAGAGAGGTGTGAGCATGCTTGGCAATGCTGAGTGTATGTGGATTTGGTGGTAGTGTCTAGGCGGGTGCATGTGTGTTTGTAGCTTTCATGAGGGCACAGTGTAGATTCCAGCCTATTTCTGTAGCACACCCAGGGCTCTCTTTTGCTGTTCCCCTTCCTTACTTTGTCTGTTCCCAGACCCTCCCCTGCCCTTGAACCCCTCATGCCCCTGTGTGTTCCCTGTCAGGTGGGGAGGTTGGGCTCTGAGCCCAGGCTCGGCTAACTGCCGACTCTGCTGCAGGACAGTAAGCATCGTTCTGCAGCCCCAAGCTCTCCAGCATCCACCAGCAACGATCCAGATGAAACAGCTGATGGCTCCCAGTACCCTCCTTTTCAGAACTACTCAGTCCTGCACGGCTTGGTGGGGCCGGCCTGCATCTTCCTGCGCCAGAGCATTGCCATCACCCAGCTCGTACGTAATGTGTCTTGGCTCCATGCCCCCCCACAATGCCTCCCAGTGCCAGAGCATGGCCATTACTCAGCTTGTATGTACTACGCCACTGCCCTCAGTGCCAGAGCATGGCCACCATCCAGCTCTTACATATTGTGCCTCTGCCCCATGCTGCCCCCTCACACTGACCACTACTGACAGAGCAGGGCCATGCCCAGCTCATACATAGGGTGCAAGCAGGAGTGATAGCTTCCACTGCCACCACAGACTTGCCCAGGCGGTGGTGGGAGTTGTCACTCCAGCGGGGATCTGGCCCGGTCACCGAACAAACAACAGTGGCCAGGCTGGGGAGGGGGCGGGAACATGCGTCTGTGCAGCCCCACCCCCAAGCTGTGTAATGTTGTCCACCTCCCTGGCTGACAGGCAGCCATGGCAGCCAGTGATGGCCACCATGGTGCCCACCCCCACCTCCCATGCCACTCTGGACCATGGTAGGTAAAGTGGGCTTTTGGACATGAAAGCCTGCTTTACTCTGGGTCCGGCGGCCGGATCCCGACCATGATGGGGGCTAGATAGGGTGACCATACCTCCCCTTTAAAAGAGGACACTTATGAAAAATACATGTTGCAGGGTTGCATTGGTTCCAGTGCAACCCTATGCCATGTATTTTTCACAAGTATCCTCTTTTAAAGGGGAGGTATATGGCCACCCTAGGGCTAGCCCAGGCTGTCATGCGGGGATTTCCTTGAGTCACAGCCTGGGCTAGCCCCCACCATGGTTGGGATCTATCCCGTGCCAACATCTGGTGCACGGGATTCAGCTGCTTTCAAACATGATGGTGGCCCCCAGGCCAAAGTGGGGAATACGTGGCAAAGTGTGCCACCATCACATCTAAAAACACCCATACTGCTCCTCTGCCCCATGCTGCCCCCCACGGTACCCCCTAGAGACAGAGCATGGCTACACCCAGCTTGTATATACCGAGCCACTGCCCCACATTGCCCCCCTGGGCCAGAGTATGGCCACCACCCAGCTCATACCTATTGTGTCGCTGCTCCAGTGCCCCACGCTAATCCTCAGTGCCACAGCATGGCAATCACCAAGCTCATAGGTACTATGTCTGTGCCCAGCATTGCCCCACAGTGTTCCCAGTGCTAGAGCATAGAGAGTACTCACCTCATACATACTCCCTACACTTCCACCCAGTGCTACTGCTGCATCCAGCTCCTATGTACTGTGCATCAGCCCCACACTGCCCCACACAGTACCAGAGCATGGCTACATCCAGGTCGTATGCCTCTGGCCCACACTATCACCATCATCCATCTTGTACGTACTGCACATTATATGCCTCCCAATGCCAGAGCAGGGACACACCTAGCTTGTACGTACTACATCCCTGCCCCCACCCCACCCCCAGTGTCAGGGCATGACCATCACCCAGTTCATACATACTGCTTCTCTGGCCCCAACACTGTCCCCAGTGCCATGGCCTCCACCCAGTTTGTACATACTGCACTTCTCCCCCACAATACCACCCGGTAGCAGAGTATGATCACCACCCAGCTTGTACGTACTGACCCTCTGCCCCACATTGCCCTCCAGTACCAGAGCAAGGCAATTACTGACCTTATATGTACTGCACCTCTGCTCCACGCTGCCCCCTATTGGAAGAGCATTGCCACCATCCAGTTCCTTGCCCCACACTGACCCACAGTGCCAGAGCATGGCCATCACCCAGCTCGTATGTACTTCCCTTCTCCACCATGCTGCCCCCCAGTGCCAGAGAATGGCAATCATTCAGATCATATGCACTTACTGCACTTTCACCCTTCTGGTGCTCTATGCTGCTTTGCATCACCTCAAAGCTCATTTGTAGTGTGCTTCTGCCTCTTGCTGCCTCCCAATGGCAGAACACTGCCAGCACTACGCTCGTATGGCATTGCCCATGCTCAACCCATCACCCAAGGGGACCCAGTTTGCCAGCAGTTATCCCAAGAATCTGAGGAATCTTTGGTGCTGACGAGTGAAAAGACGCTGTAGTTACTTCATTTCCCACAGCAGTAGAGGCACGAAGGGTCATGGAGTAACACTTGCTGGGCTGTAGGGTGCACCACCTTCCCTGCCCCTGGGATCTTGGACTAGATCATGTGCTCTCTGGGTTCCAGCCCCTTGGTCTCTTTGCAGGGAGCACCCTGGAACTTCCCCCACCACACTGCAGCCTTGTTCTCATGGAGGCCACTGATGCTGTAACATGGAGGACAGAGGCTCTTTGAGCTCTGGGAATGGGCTGGGTAAGGGGAGGCCCCTTCTAGGCTGACCGTGGGGCAGAGTTTGTGTCGGGGGGGTGGGGGGAGATACTCAGAGCAGCCACCACTCTCCCTTCAGCAACACCCTCTATTCTTCTTTCCACAGGACAGAGAGCTGCGGCCAGAGGAGATTGAAGGTAAAATGAGGGAGGAAACACTAGAGCGCACATTCCTTGTTACAGCACCTGGGCAAGGAGACAGCTCAGCCCCTGCAATGATATGAATCAGGCCCCTTACACCAGAGGGATACCATTCTGCTCCAATCTAAACTTATCTTGGCGGGCTGGCAACCCCAAGGGCAGGGAATGGAATCCAAGGCCTCCCCCTCCATCACCCCTATCCCAAGGCCACCAGCTCTGGATGCAGGAGTGAATGGCTTGGTGGAGCAGAGAGCAGAATACCAACCCTTTTCTGTAATCAGATATATAGTGAGTTGATGGTTCTCAGCCCATCTTCCAGCCATCCCTACTTCGTACCTGTACCCAGAGCTGAATGAGCCTAGACTGTCTGAGCATGGTGCCTGCATGCCTGGACTTGGTGAGAGGAAAGGGTTTGGAGAGTGTGCCCAATGTTATCACTACTTCTCTTCTCCCCTCCCCCCAGAGCTGAAGGAAGCTTTCCGGGAGTTTGACAAGGACCGTGATGGCTACATCAGCTACAAGGACCTGGGCGAGTGCATGCGGACCATGGGATATATGCCCACCGAGATGGAGCTCATTGAGCTCTCCCAGCAGATCAGTAGGTGTTCTACAGCAACACAACCCGTGCCCCAAGCCAGACACTGCTGGGCTGAGCATGCTACACTGGGAACTGTCCCACCAGGCCTCTCCCTAGGTCTAATCTATCTGTCACACCAGCTGAGGACTTTCACAGAGTAGCAACAGGTTCAGGATCAGAAATAAGTTCAGTCAGGATTAGAGCCAGACAAGGGTCAGAGCAGGGCTGGGCAATCTATTAACATAGTCAAAGAGAAGCAAAGGATCAAACTAGGAGCCAGTCCAAACCAAATGACAAGCCCAAAGGGAGACTAGAAACAAAGTCATAAAGCAAGCCAGGAAAGGTCAGTCCAAACTGAGAGGGGGCAGAACTAGGGCAGGAATAAGGCACTGGACTCTGGACAGGCAGGCTGGAGACAGAGCAGGCAGGTTCAGAAACAAGGTAATATGAATCAGGAAGTAGGGAACATGCTCAAAGCAGCTAACAAGGCTGAGAAATAGGACTTATGTATTGCTCCACCTGGCTTCCTATCAGGTGACTTTTAAACAAGTAGCAACCAATCAGATGCTCTGAGGGTGGGGAATCCCATGAGAGTGCCAGAATCAAGTATCTAGTAGGGAAGGAAGAGATGACACAGTGGAGCCACCACTCCCAAGGGTGCCAGTTCTAATCCCAGGCCCTGACACCCTGGGCTTTCGCTGTCAGTTGCCTACCCCTGAAACCTGTATTTCTCATAAGTGTCCTCTAAAATTTGCATATCTGGCCACCCTACTATCAACCCCAGACCTTCTGTGGCTATAACAGTCTTTCATTCCATGCAGCTGGAGGAAAGGTGGATTTTGATGACTTTGTGGAGCTGATGGGCCCCAAGATGCTGGCAGAGACAGCTGACATGATTGGAGTGAAGGAATTGCGAGACGCCTTCCGGGAGGTGAAAACAGTACCCAGCCCACGCATGGGGCGAGCAGAGGGGCAGCACCTGGGTGGGAGGAGTCTAGTTATCACTTGCTCCCTTTCCCAACAACAACACCCTTGCAAAGGCACAGGTTGCTCTCTGCTGCCCCAACATGCAGGGCATGGGCCATGAGTACTGCATCCTGGCCTGTCTGGCTAAGTGTGAGACCCACCACCTGGCCTCATAGCCACATTCCTTTCTCCTTGTCTCCATGCCAATTGCACAAGCAGAGAATAATCTCCTGCAAACAGGAGTTACCTGACCACCCAGCCTGGGGAGGAGAACAAGAGTTTGGAGGAGGGCTCACTGAACTCAACTCTTTCCCCCTCCAGTTTGACACCAATGGTGATGGGCAGATCAGCATAGCAGAACTGCGTGAGGCCATGCGCAAGCTCCTGGGGCAGCAGCTCAACTACCGTGAGGTGGACGAGATCCTCAAGGACGTAGATCTGAATGGGGACGGCCTTGTGGATTTTGAAGGTACCAGAGGTTCCTCCTTTCATGCTTGGCTTCTCTCTCTCTCCCACCCCCACTAGTAGTCAGGGTCTACTGATTAGCACAGAGGGGCAGCTGGGAGCAAAGACACTTGGATTCTATTCCCAGATCTGGGAAAAGAGTGGAGTTGCGTGGGGCAGAGGAGGCAACTGGGAGCCCAAACTCCTGGGTTCTATTTCTAGGTTTGGGAGGGGAATCAGTAGTCAGAGTCTACTGATTAGCGCAGAGGAGTGGCTGGGAGCAAAGACACTTGGATTCTATTCCCAGATCTGGGAAAAGAGTGGAGTTGAGTGGGGCAGAGGAGGCAACTGGGAGCCCAAACTCCTGGGTTCTATTTCTAGGTCTGGGAGGGGAATGAGGTTTAGTGGTTGAGAGTGGGGCCCCCACTCTCAACCACTAAACCTCATTGGGGCAGAGGAACAGTTGGGAGCCAGGACCCCTGAGTTCTAGGCGCTGCTTGGCTCGGAGTTCTAGGCTCTGCTTGGTGGAAGTATAAAGGTTAGAGTGGGGCCATTGTTGCTGCAAGTCAAGACTCCAGATTTTTATTTCAAACTCTGCCATTGACTGGCTGGGTTCCCTAGGTGGGGCCTTCCCCCATCTCTGTGTATCAGGTCTCACCTGTATGAAGAACTGAATCAGTCTATCCTCCTTTCAGCAATTGAGCAGCTGTAAGTGGAAAGTACTTTCTCATCCACCTCTGCTCTTTGCCTTTCCATCCCTTCCTGCCATGCTAATGTGTCTCTCTCCCCTTTGCAGAGTTTGTACGGATGATGTCCCGCTGAGGGCAAGGAGCAACAGCTCCTGCAGTGCCTTACAGAGAGGAAGGAGCTGCCAGACTCCAGCTTACAAGGGTTCTTGAACAACAGACAGCAGCAGAAGTGTGCCAGCATTTTTCATAAACCCTGCATCCCCAACCTGGAGCCCAGTGCCCACTCCTGAAATCCAGAGAACTAGACTACAACCCACAATGCTAGAGCCCAAATCAGAGTCCTGCAATCAGAACCATAACCCAGAGCAGAGACCCAATTGCTGGAACATGGATGCCAGCTACGAGATCAGCCCTGAGCCCTTGGAACCCCACACCTTATCCCTGTATGCTGACCCCCCTCACCCCAGCCCTGGGTCCTCATCTTAACAATTCTCCTGACCAGCTATTTCTATTGGGAACTACTGTGCATTTGTCTGTGTGTAAACTTCACAGTGACCCTCTTCCCCATTCCGCCCTAGGAGGTGTTTGTGCTCCAGAGATGCATTCTGTCCCCTCTTCTGGCCTGGATAGGATTCCCTGTCTCTGGGATGTGATAAATGATGTAATAAAGTGTTGTTGTTGTTCCAGCCTGGTGGTGAGTATGGGAATATGGGGGCATGCAGGAAAATTGAGCGTGTGCCCTGTACCAGAAGAGACCCGTCCTGCTGCTGCCTGTAGCTAAGCAGTTCTTGAGGAGATTGCAATGCCCCACAACACATTAATGTGTTAGGTTCCTTGGGACCAGCTGCTGTTTCTGCTTTGCTAGGCCCTAGTGACTAAGGCTTCATTCACAGAAAACACTTGGGAAAATTCTTTTCCCCCACTTTTTTTTAGCATGTGAAAGAGTTAGGTTGCAAAATTCATGTAATGCACATCTGGTTCAAAAAATTTAACTTGAAAACCTACATTTAACCATCTTGCATAAGAAATTGAAGAGGTAGGAGAAAAAGGCTTGTCTGAACACAGCCTCAGTCTGACCAGTGGTCAAGCTATATTATAGACTCCCTTCCTCAGGCTGTGGGACACTTAGGGTGTTTTCAAACTGACGAACTATCCCTGGATAATTAGAATAATCTCTGGTGCTTATTATTCAGGGCTTACAAAGTGGTACCTGTTTAGACGGACATTTCTATCCCTGGATAACTTTATTCTGGGATAGCCATGTGAACAGTACATTGGTGTTATCCCGGGATTAGAGTCTTTGGGATGAATATCAGTCCCATGGTGCATTTTGCCTGTGCTCAGCACACTGATTTCTGGGATTGAAATAAATCTGATTTTCTTCATTTTTCTGATTTCTGAGTTGAAGAAAATAGAAGCTCATCCCTTTGTTCTGCAAGTATTTAAACTTGGCACTCTGCAATGCATTGTGAAACAATGAAGGTGGTAATACAATCGCTCCACAGTCATGTGCTCCTAAATACCATAGAGGCAGCCTAGTAGAGGTGTGCACCAGGGGCCCATGTCATTTTTTTGTTTTCATTATTTAAAACTCTTGTTTTCGTTTTCATAAATATCAAATTTTTTTCGTTTTTGCTTTCGTTTTCCATTGGTTTAAATGGGAAACACATTTTCGGCTTTCACCTTTTTGTTTTTTATTATATTTGACTGTAACTTGGCTTGATTGTACCTCGAATGAAAGGCATTAAGTGTACCAAATTCTAAAAAGATTGGATAAAGGATTCCAATTTTTAAGCAGTTTAATTATATTATTTTGCAAAACTCTTCATATACATTCTTAGCTGTAACTTATTTGCATACATTTAATATAGATGAAACTTGTGAAATCTATACCCCTTCCCATATTTACTATCTCTGCCAACTTTCAGAAGGATTGGATAAAGGGTCCTGGTGGTATAAGCAATTCACGTATAAATGTATGTCTGACTGTAACATCTTTTTAGTCCAACCAGTGTACATGAACTTTTGCAGGGATGTATCTCTTACTTTCATGATAATCTCTGCCAAATATTGGAAAGATGTGATAAAGGGTGCCAATTGTATATGACTGCACAGCATATGCAGAGAAGGAGCCTATGCTAGGGATTCTCTTACGTGTCACTGTGGTATAAGATTGGTTTGTGATGTTATTTTGCAAAACTCTTCATATACATTATTAGCTGTAACCTCTTTGCCTCAAATTTAACAGATGAAACTCAGCATGTTTATACCCCTTTTCCATATTTACTATCTCTGCCTCAGAAGTATTGGATAAAGGGTCCTGGTGGTATAAGCAATTAACTTATAAATGTAGGTCTGACAGTCACAACTTTGTAGTCAATCCAGTGTACATGAAATTTGGCAGGACTGTCTATCACACTTTCACAGATGTGATAAAGGGTCCCAATTATATATGCCTGCACAGCATATGCAGAGAAGGAGCCTATGTCAGGGATTCTCTTACGTGTCACTGTAGTATAAGATCAGTTTGTGATGCCAATTGGCCAGCAGAAAGGTCAACCAAATATCCTCATTCTGTGCTGTGACCATCCCAACATCTCTCCCCCACTTATTACTGGGAAGTCAGAAGCATCTGTTTAGGAAAGAGACAATATAGATTCTCTTATGTCCTCTGTCACAGTACTGCAGGATGTGATTGTGATGATAATTGGCCAGCCTGGATGTGTAAACGATGTCTCCTGATTTATGGGATGCTATCCCCAAAGTCCCAGTTATGTCTCTTCTATGCCCGCCTCAGGGCCGCCCCCTATGCCTGCCTCGAAGCCACTACCAATTGGTCCTGTAAAGCTAGAAGGATGCAGTAATTGGCCAATGAATGTGTCTGTCAGTCTTTTGGGTTGCTCCCCATCCTCCCTCCTACAGCCTCCCTCCCCCTGCCATGCCAGGTGCCTGCCTCTGACTGGCACTGCATATTCTGCTATTTATCTGAATGGTCTTCAAGGGGACAACTTCAATTGCTTATAAAATTGGGTCCCTTTATCAAATTGTCCTGTAGTTTGGCAGAGATGACAGGGAAACAATGTGATACATTCCTGCCAAATGTCTTGTAAACAGAATGGAATATAAAAACGTTACAGCTAGAAATGTATTTTCAAGCTAATGTCTTATACCATCAGGACCCTTTATCCAGTCTTTCTGAAAATTGGCAGGATTCTTAAGCTTGTGGAGGAACATAATATTCACAAGTTTCATGCAAATTGGATGGACAATAAAGAAGATGTAGCCATGAATGTGTATGGAGCTTTTCTTAAAATCATAACATTCAATTGCTTCTAAAATTGGTTTCCCTTATCTAATCTTTTTGAAAATTGGTACACGTAGTGCCCTCCATTGGGGGTACAATATCTCCAAGTTTCATCAGAATTTAATAAAAAACAAAAAAGGTGTAGCTGGAAATACGTTTTTCAGTTTTTTCCCTTTATTTCAAAAACAAAATGTCATTTTTGTTTCTGTTTTCATTATTATTTGTCATTTTTGTTATTGAAATAATAATGAAAATGACAATTTTTGTTATCATTATTGTAATAACAAAAACGACATGCACACCCCTACACCCTAGAGAGGTTGTCAGGTCTTGCCGTTGGACTCTGTGGCACTAAGCACCGGGACAGTGACTATCCCAGGATAGTTGTTCAGACGGATAATATCCCAGGATAGTTTAACACCCGGTTGTTATAAAACCCAGAAAATTGGGTTCTATAACACCCGGATATTTTTGTTACCCCGGGCTAATAATCACTGTTGACAGCGTTTAGATGAACATGCCATCCCGGGATGGATTATTAAAGCTATAATCATTATTAAAGCATAATAAATGTCTGTCTAAAAATGCCTTTAGCTATCAAGGACCCCCCTTCCCCACCAGTGCTCAGTTCCCACAATGCCTTTGGCACAGCGTAGGTCCTTCCAGATAATACAAGTGCCCATTGTTGACAATCCTCACCACAACCCCAAGTTCTGCTTCGGGACCTTGGCTTTCATATGGAAATATAACTCTCCAGCCTTGAGATCTGCCATCAGCTATTGTTCCAGGAGGAGGTTCCTTGAGGAAATGGTGCCACTAGTAGTTTAAGGGAGACTGGGGCATACCTAATTGGGATGGGCCCCAGTGCAGAAGATGGGATGAGCCCACTACCGGGGCATTCCACTCCTGTATGCACATGCGCCCTGTGTGTGTGTGGGCTCCCCAGGCTTCTGGGCCCTGGTGTGGCTGCACCTATTAGAGCTATGCCCCTGAAGGGAGGTGTGCTGACATTACGGGTGTTGTTACAGCACGAGAAGTTATTGTAATGTTTAATCACAAGCACCAATTTGGTGGTATGTAGCGGCTATGCTGCTACTATGAGCTACTTATTCACGGTGGTAAGCAGCCATCGCGGGTCCGTCATGAATGGGAAGCACTTGTATGGAGTTATGTCTACGTAGGGATCTTACAACAACTATGGGTGTTGTCAGACATGGAAATCCTCAAGTCACAGCCCAAGCTAAGCTCCACTAGAGTCAGGATCCAGCCACCAAGTAAAGCGGGCTGTCACCTTCAACAGCCCGCTGTACTTACCGCTGTCCAGAGGGGCAGGGGGAGCTGGGCGCCATAGTGACTGCCTGTCAGCTAGAGGGCCCGTCTGTGTGTCTCCCCTCCCCTCTCTGGCCACCATAACGTTTGTTCCGTAGTTGGGCCAAGTCCTGGCCAGAGTGATGGCTCCCACCACTGCCCAAAGCAGTCCATGGTGACGGCAGGAGCCATCATGTCAGAAAGCTCCCTATGTATAAAGAAGCTGAAAGGGAAAGTGCAGTAGGGAGCAGATCAGGGGCTTTCCCACACCACTCTCCACTACCACTCAGTTACTGCTGCTGGAAAAACAGCAGCAGTGGCAGCAACTGAAGTGGTGGTGGAGAGTGTTCCAGAGGCTTCCCCCATTCTGCTCCCCACTGCCGCTTTTCCCAGCCACAGCAGCTGCGTAGGGGAGTGGAATGGACCTGACCAAGGGTTTACTCCAGTCCACTTTCTGCCACCACTTTCAGTTGCTGCCATGGTGTGAAAGTGCTGGGGGAAGTCTCTGGTCCACTCCCCATCCCCACCACAGCTTTTCTTGTTGCCCCTGACCCTGAGGAGCACTGGGCAGCAGTGGCAGGTCTCCTGCAACTTCTCCTGACTCCGCCATCAGGCACTCCCCAGGGACTGGTAAGCCCTCCCACCCGCCCGCACACAGAACTCATGGATAGCTGCAACATCCTGAACACACAACCAGCTGCGTGTTCAGGATTGTCTGTTCTGCCAATCACATAGCTGGTGTGGGTTTTAAAACCACCCTATCAGCATGTGCAACTGGAACAAATGCCCAGACTGTACAGATTCTTGGTTGTCTAAAGGAAATTCCCAGCCCTTACGGCTGTTGAGGGAACCTTCCAAGTGTGACCCTAGTGTAACCCATGCCTGAGTCTGTCTGAAAGAATGATTTACAAGGTGAACTCCACCGTTAATGTGATGGAAGTAGCAACTGTAAAGCTTAATGTTATTACAGTGGCATCATTATTAATTCAACTGGAATGGGAAGTGTGGGGGACTAAAGACCTTCATGTTTCACTTTCACCTGTCCCATAAATTATGGACTCATATTTTTGGCTAAATTAAAGATTGGCTGGCTTACATTTGTTGCTAAAAGGCTTATTTTTCAAACCTCTGATTCTTATTGTCACTCTTTTCTGTGCCCTTTCTAGTTCAAGATCCTTTTTGAAATGTGGACACCAGAACTGGATATGATATTCCAGTAACAGCCTGAATAATGCCACTATAGTCTCATCATACTTGTGAAACAGACCTTTGGTTTGAAATCAGGATTGCCAAATAAAGTGTACACAGGGTATATAACAACTGTTGAACCTCAGGAGCTATTGAGAAATGGATTTATTTCTTGAGGCAAGCTCAGTATTTCTGCATAACTTGTCTGTTTCTGCATTTCCCCGAGCTGTTTTCAGGAGGGGCGGGGTATAAATTTAGAAAATAAATAAATAAATAAATCTCTCAGTTCATTTTTCATTTGACTGAAATTTCAGGATTGGATCCTTTTTTTAAACCAGGTTTTACAGCTGGTAAGTCCTAACCAGTTATCCACAAAGTCTTTGAATATAGGCAAGCCAGATTTCACTGATCAAAAATGACTAATACTACTAAGAGATGGAACTGAAGTAGTTCAAACAAACATTTTTAATTGAACCAACTTCTGTTGGTGACAATATGCATGTAGCATATGCTACTTGCCAAAGGAAGGGCCCTGTGTGGCCCAGAAGCTTGCATATTTTCACCAACAGAAGTTGATCCAATAAGAGATAACATTTAAACTACATACACTTGGGATGAACATGACAATCACACTGTCTTTAAAACTACTAGGAACCAGGGATGGGCATTCCAGATTCAGATTAATCCACAACTATCCCAAAACTGGCAGTTGTGGATTAATCCATGTAATCTGCAATCCACAACAGATCCATACTTACGGATTTGGATTTCTCCCCACTCCTATCTACTGGGGCCCTGGAGTCTACTCACTGGTCTCGGAGGGTTTGTTTGAAGCACTGTCACTGTTGCGGGGACTCCTGTAGGCTCCCTTGCTGTGGCATCCTCCCTGCTGTTTATCACGCTCTGCAAAATGGCCACAGGGACTGTTTTGCACATATACAAATGACCGCCGCCATTAACCAAAGTGGTGGTGGCCAAAATTACGTTGCTGCCGTTTTGGTTAAGGGTGGTGGCCATTTTGGGCATGCGTAAAATGGCCTTGACGCCTATTTTGCACATGTGTGATCTGGAGCAGGGAGTGCACAGCGGCAAGGGAGCCTGCTGGAGCCCCCACAGCAGCGGCAGTGCTTCATCCAAGCCCTTTGAGGTGACAAAGTACCACTCTGGAGCCCTGGAAATTAGGGGTGAGAGGGAGATTGGACCCACTGTCCCTGGACTAGGGATGGGACTTGGGCTATGGATCAGTTTTCCATTGATTTCAACGGGAAAATTTCCCTTTGACTTCAATGGGAAAATCCTAATCCATAACTAAATCCACAAATTACAGATCCAAATCCCAATGGATCTGAATCTATAATTCAAACCGAATGCCCATCCCTACTAAGAACAATGAACCATGCTTTTAAAATTCTGAAAAACCTGTGATTTGGGGGGCAAAATCAATTTGAGTCAGCAAACTAAAATCTGTTGTGTGCATGATAACATTTTGCTCCTACCCCCATTTCCTCTGACTGACAGGCTCTCCCTGGTATTATTATTATGTACCTGACACTGTAGACAGGTCCCTACCCCAAGGGGCTTACAATCTAAGAGAGACAAGGGAGGGGGGGACAAACAGAGGTAAACATCAGGATACATTCATGAGGCTGAGAAGCTGCAGATGCACGTGCTTAACTTAGTTACAGGGAACTAACATGTTAATAACAATTACAGGGAAGAGATTCTAAGGGAGGAAGATGATTCAATTTCATTCATGAAGAGCTAGGGAAAGCCTGACAAAAGAGGTAGGTTTTCAGGAGGGATTTGGAAGTTGGGAGGGAAGGAGCAGAACAAATGTATTGAGGAAGGGAGTTCCTAAAATGGGGGGCAGCAAGAGAAAAAGAGTGAAGATGTTTTAAGGAGCAAGGGAGTTGGAAACAGGCAAGGGTCAGAGCGAAGCTTCCAGGCAGATGTGTGGCAGGATACAAAAGCAGAGAGAAATGGGGGAGCAAGGCCATGAAGAGCCTTGAAGCTGAAGACCAGGAGATTGTGTTGAATGCGTTCACGTAGAGGGAGACAGTGTAGGGCAGAGAGGAGGGGCTGAATGTGGTCAAACTGCTGGGCAAGTTGAATTACTTTGGCAGTGGAGCATTGAACGGAGATGAGGGGGGTGAGAGCAGGGAAGACCAGTAAGGAGAAAGTTACAGTAGTCAAGGCGAGAGATGACTAGAGCATGGACTAGGGTTTTTGAGGTTGAAACAGTAAGGCAGGGCCAGATTTTAGCAATATTATACAGGATAAAGCAACAGGATTTGGCAACAGCCTGGATCTGAGGCGTAAAGGAGAGAGAGGAGTCGAAGATGAATCTCAGGCTAAGCACCTGAGGGACCGGCTGGATGGTAACATCTTCAATGGAAATTGAGAGGGAAGTAGGAGGGGAATGTTTTGGGGGAAGATGAGGAGTTCTGTCTTGGCCATATTAAGTTTGAGTTGGTGGCAAGACATCCAAGCAGAGAAGTCAGAGAGAAGGTCAGTGATACATGAATGGATGGAGGAGGAGACAGCGGGAGGGGAGAGAGAGGCTTGCGTGTCATCAGCATACAGGTGATACTGGAAGCCATGAGATTCAATGAGTTTACCCAGAAAAAGAGTATAAAGGGAGGAGAGAGGGCCCAGGACAGAGCCTTGTGAAACTCCCACAGATAGGGGAAGCAACGTAGAAGAGATACCAGCAAAAGAAATGTCGAAGCAGTGATTTGAGAGCTATGAAAACCAGTTGAGAACAGAGTCTCAGAAACCAAGGGAACAAAGTGAATCCAGGAGGCAGCCATGGTCGACCGTGTCAAAGGCAGCAGAGAGATGGAGGAGAACAAGAATGGAGTAGAGGCCCTTAGATTTAGTTAAGAGAAGGTCATTGGTGATTTTAGCGAAGACAGTTTCAGTTGAATGGAGAAGGCGGAAGCCCGACTGAAGGGGGTCAAGGGAGGAATTTGAGGACAGGAAATCAAGACAGCATGTGTAGACAGCGCACTCCAGGAGCTTGGAAATGAAGGGTAAGAGCAAAATAGGGTGAAGTTGGAAGGGTCAAGAGTGGCCTTCTTAAGGATAGGGGAGACGGTGGCATGTTTGAAGGCTAATGGAAATGACCCAGCAGAGAGGGAGAGATTGATGATGTGCAGCAGAGAAGGCACAGCGGTGGTGGCAATTGCTGTTAGGAGGCTAGAGGGAATGGGGTCAAGGGGGCAGGTGGAGGGGTTGGATGAAGAGAGGAAGGAGGTGACCTCATCAAGGGAAACTAGGGAGGAGAAAAGAGAGGCAGGAAGGGAAATAGCAGGGAAGGAAATGAGGAGGGAGAGGGTTGAGAAGCAATTGCATGGCAGAGTTTTTCAATCTTGTTGTTGAAAAAGGAGAGAAGATCCTGTGCAGAGAGAGAGGAAGACAGGGGAGGACAGGGAGTCTTCAGAAGGGAAGCAAATATTGAGAACAGACGGCAGGGTTTGCAGGAGTGAGATTCTATTAATAAGGAGTAATAGCAGTCTTTGGCCAGGGAAAGGGCATCGTTAAATGCAGAAAGAGCAAACTTAAAGTGGAGGAAGTCGGCAAACTCATGAGATTTCCACAAAAGGTACTCAGCGGCTCGAGAGCAGGATCGGAGTTGGCGGATGGTAGGTATGAGCCAAGGATGGGGGTTTATGCAACGGATAGGACTTCTCAAGAGGGGAGCAAGGGAGTCAAGGGTAGAGGAAAGGGATGAGTTGTAGACAGCAGAGTCTAGGCAGATGATAGAAGAGATATGAGAGAAGGGGGGAGAGGGAAGAAGCAATGTCCACAGAGTCGATAGATTGAAGGTCATGGAAAGAGTGAAAGGTTGGGAAAGTGGGAGGGGGCAAGTGGGAGACACGGAATGAAGCAAGGTGATTGTCAGAGATGGGAAGGGCATCGAAGGTGAGATCTGACCAAACAGTTTTCTGATAAGACTAGGTCAAGGGACGGCTATCATAGTGTGTGGAGCAGTCAGCCCACAGGTGAAGGTCAAAAGAGAAGGTCAATGAGAAGAAGCAGGAAGCAGGGTCAGAGGGAGTGTCTACATGGATAATGAAGTCCCCAAGGATGATGGTAGGAATATTGTTGGAAAGGAAGAAAGTAAACCATGCTTAAATCATAGAGAAAGGAGAGGGAGCCTGGGGTGCGGTAGATGACAGCAACATGGAGGTGAATGGTGAGTAGAGGCGAACATAATGATCCTCAAGGGAAGAGAAAGAGTGAGAGGAGTACTGAGGAGTTGGAACTGGCAAGTTTCTGCAAGGAGTAGACCAAGACCGCCACCACAACCTTTAGAGCGTGGCAAGTGGGTGAACAAGAGGCCACCAAAGGAAAGGGCAGCAGGAGTGGCAGTGTTACAGGGGGAAATCCAGGTTTCCGTAAAAGCAAGGAGCTGGAGGGAGAAGAAGAGTTCATGGATGAATGGTGCTTTCTGGAATGGAAGAATGGCAATTTCAGAGAGCGCAAAAGAAAGGCAGCCAAGATAGAGGGAGATAGGGGATGGGGGGATAAGGTTTGGGGAAAGGGGGCGATAGTGGGAGTGGGGAGTAGGACTGGGGGCTAAGATATGGGGAGGTGGAGGTAGGGGCTGATAGGAAGGAGGAATGTTGCTCCAAGGGGGGAATTGGGAGAGGAGAGGTTTTAGGAGATAAGGAGGAGAAGGAAAGAGAGGTACATGGAAACAGACCAGATGTTTATTGCAGGTGGTTAGGATTGACGGATGGGAGCTGACATGTTGCAGGGATGCAGCGACTGGTACAGCAGAAAGACACAGGAACAGGTGGTATACAACACGGCCCCAGCCACAAATCGGCCAACACACTTGTGTGTCATCCTTTGGCCACCATCCAAGGGGCAGACCCCTGGGGCCCCTAGCTTCAAATGACTGACCTGAAAGAGAAAGTACAGCTCCTAGCAGACAGGTATCAGATATCAGCAACCCCTTGGTCTCACACCCAACTGGGGAGGGGGCAAACAGACCCTTCCTCAACCCTAGCCAAGGAGACCCCTGGGGCTCCAGCCAATGGAAAAGAAGCTGGGCTTTGACCATCACAGGTTGCAGGTCCACACCCCCACTTTACCGGGTTTGAGTGACTCAGTTTCCCTTGCTTACAGCCCACTTGAATCAGTTCTCTCTCTGGCTGATTCAATCCTGAAGCAGGGACAACACCTTTGTCACCCAAGGGCCCAATCCTCCCCATTTACAGACTCTATTTTCTGGGTTCACGAGAGTTTGGAAACTCAAGTTGCTCAGTTTGTATTCCCAATATTAGACCACCAACACTTCTTAATAAAGATAAGAGGAAAGTTT
>QEPC01008502.1:190327-209202 GCA_003113815.1 Sphenodon punctatus
CCCCCCCCCCAAAATCATCCTCGCACGCCATTCCCTCCCCCAGGGGCTACAGCATCTCTCATACCAGACACAGCCAGCCGCCCCACCCTAACCCCCACGGGGCACAGCACCCCCATCAGCCTCTCCTACACGAGACGCAGCCACCCATCCCCCACGCCCCAGCCTCTCCTATAGGAGACGCAGTTCCTCCCACACACGCAACCTCTCCCTTACAGGACGCTGTGGCTTCCTCCCTGCCTCCCACGCGCCGGTTCCTTCCACGCTGAACACAGTGCAACCTGAACTTGCAGGAATTTATTTTATTTTTTTACTGAGACTTGTATGCCCCCTTCCCCAAAGGCTGAGGGTGCCTAACAATGTGAAATACATACAACTACCCCACTCCAAAACCACTTACACCGCTTTTGACTCCCCTGATACTTGGGGAATCCACTTTCCCCTCCACAGCCTAATCTCTCCACCTGAGAGGCGGGTGGGGGTGATACATGTCCACTTGGCCTGTATCACCATCCTTCCCCAAAGGGCTATTATCCCTCCCAACCATTCCTGCATAACTCCCTTCTATCCACTCTGTCATGGGAAAGTTTACTTCCCCACCCGTCCCCAATGTCTGTTATCCTCTTTGCCTCCATGTTGCAAAATTAGAAGTTCCATGTAACACATCTTTTTTTATTATTACTAGGAGTCATGGGTGTGAGATGAAAACAAAGTAGTTTGGATATCTTTTATTGGACCAACTTCTATTGTTGAGTGTGCAAGCTTTCAGGCCACACAGAACCCCTCCTCCTCAGGCATGTAAAAAGTCAGAACTACAGTTTTGAGTAAATGAGACGGAGGTGTGTGTGTGTGTGTGTGAAAGCAAGACTTAGGGAGCTGGGCTGTGAAGCCTGATGTCTTTGTCAGGACTTCTTGTAGTTGTTAGGTGGCTTATATGATTGTTTTTAAACAAGAGGCTGCCACTCATCCGACTGCCCTTTTGAATTGCAGACCTCCCACCTGGGTCTGGTTCTCACCTTCTCCCCTGCCCTCCTGTTGCCATTGTTTCCAATCACTGTATATACCTCACTGCTTTGTTCAGTCTATAGTTCTAATTTCTGACTTGCCTGACGAAGGACCCTGTGTGGTCCAAAAGCTTGCGCACCTCCATCAACTGTAGTTGGTCTGATAAAAGCTATCACTGTATTACTTTGTTTCTATTGCCTTTATTTGGGACCAACACGGCAACTGTACTTTCTCTTTCTTGGTGTGTGGGCAGGATTTATACATAAACACACAGTGAGTAAGAAAGCAGTGACAAACTTAAAAGTAGTCATTTGCTGTGGATTAACAGCTTGCCTCCTGTGCCTGCACATCCCTGCTTTTTGCAGCCCCTCTGCTTCCCTGGCTGCTTTCTTTCAGCTGGCAGTGTGATCACTTTCCCTTGGCTCCAATGCAGAGGAAGGAGGTCTGCTTGGGGGAAGCCGATCACAGCTTTCTGCCACATTTCCCAACTCCCTGCAGACATGCAATAAAGGACAGCAGGAAGAACCGTTGGGTAGTATCACCTATTAGAGTTATATGACTGAATTAGGAGAACTGGTGAGCAGTTGCAAACTTTAACTCTGAGTGGTTACCCTTCCTTCCTGCTCTGCTGCTTCTTTCTTCCTCGCCTTGGAGTACCTCTGCTTGGATCAGCAACCTTGGCAGGGCTGGTACTTGGCACAGGAAGAAGAAGCAGTCGGAAACCCTGGTAGTTGCTCAGGTGTCTGCCATTGCCCCTAGTCATGGGTTTTCACAGCTGGGGGTGTGGAGAGCAGCTTGGTTTCCCTCATTTGCAAAGCAGCATGGCTTTGCTGCTGGGACAAGAGCAGTGCAGATGGATCTTTCTATGCTTGTGACTGCAAGATTGACGAGTCCGTTGCTACAGATGGCTTTTTCCACTGTGTTAGACACAGAGATGAAGTCACTCCTCAGTCTCTCTTCAATAAGCTCAGTAGATGGAGTCCATTAAGTCTTATGTTCGAAGGCTTGGTTTTTCCGTCCTTTGGATCATTTTATTGGCCCTTCTTTGAACTTTCTCCAGTATTTCCTCTTCCTCTTCGAAGTGTGGACACTAGCATTCTAGCAATGTTTTCACAGATGTTATGTACAAAGATAACATTGCTTTTGTTCTGTTTTTGTTTCTGCTCCCTGTTTTATGCCTCTAAGTATACTTTTATACTCTTATACCTGTTGCATTTTTTGAGTTCATATTGTCAGTTATCTAAAATGAGTTCCAAGTCTCTGTTTCAGCACAAGAAAATACACATTTTATTTGGTTTTGACTCTTTTACCAGTAATCCAGATTTCCCCATTTAAAAGCAGTGTATCCTTTTCAGTATTTATTATCTTGACAATCTTTTGTGTCTCTTGCAAACTTCGTTAGCAAGGGTTTTATATCCTCAAGATAGTTAATGTTTCATAATATGGGACCACTATCTGATTCTGCAGGACTCCATTAGAACCAGTTCCAACCATTCTTGTCGTCTCATTACTAATTCCTTTTTAAGATCTATCAGTGAGCCATTTCTTAATCCACTTGATATGAGCCCTGTTCATTCTATATAATGCAGGAGAGTTTTAAGTTTGCCAAATTAACAATTACATTAACTTCCTTGGATTGAGGTCAGACTGACTTTTATACTTTCCTTTTAATATTGGCATCACACTGGCTTTTCTCCAGTCTTGTGAAATTCTGATTCCCAATGCATGTTAGAAATGCACATTAGCTGGTCATAAACCTCTGACTCTGTGTACAAATAATTTGGTCTGCTGATTTATAAACACTTAATTTTTGTAGGCACAACCACATTGTTCTGGATGATATACTTTGTTGTATTTGCGATACAATAAAGTATGGATACATCTCCTTTCAAGATGTAGAGCAGAAATGTCGGTCACTCTTGCCTTTTCTGTATCTTGTGTTATGGTTTTATGATCTTCATGTACCAACAAACCTATTCCAAAGCTATGGTTTCTGTTGGCTCTGTGATGGTTCTTATAATGCTTTCTTCGTGGTTTTTTTTTCTTCTTTACCTAATTTTTTAATGACTTAAATTAACTGCCATTAACTTTCTCTTTTATACAGGATTTTATATTTTGACTGGTCCAAATAGGCCCTACACTCAAATCTATGTCATTGCTTTGTAATGTAGCGACTTTGAAAACTGCATGTTTCAAAGTTTGAGCAAATGTTCTAATCAATAATGAGCAGGACCCCAATGATATTGGTGAAAATCAGAACAACCCCACCCGCCCTCCAAATGGTTGCGCCTGTGACAGTTGCTGACTTGTCTTTCCTGTCCCCTTCATACCACAGTTTCACAGCCAATAAAACGTTGGCATGCAAGAGAGGAAAGGGTGTTGACTGGCCTCTGTTACTTCTGTCAGAAGGGCACCAGTTCAAAGTTACCTGCTCTGCTTGGTAGAGCAGATCAGAATTCATAGGACCCAAGGTGAAAAAATGTGGGGCCCTCATGGCCCTGTCCTCCATAGTCCCATCCCTTTTAACAACTGCTTCTGAGAGGGGATGTAGCACCCCACACCCCCAGTGTCTTGCCATGCCATTGCTGCCCTTAAGGCTTCTACCAGGGTCCTGCTGTGTGCCCCAAGGAGCCTCTTAGTTCAGGCAGCAGGAGCCTTACAGGCAGCACCAGAAGTGCAACAAGTGGGGAGATGTAGCCCTGGGATGGCTGCTCCTTCCAGGGCCCTGCTCCCCGACCCCAGTAGGTAAGATGAGATTGGGGGAACAGGACCCTTCAAGGAGCAGCCACCGCGAGGGTTGAGAGACCCAAATAGGAAGAGGGCCTCGTAAACATTGCCTGTCCTTGGGCCTCAGGAGCACTTCATGTTCTTGTATAGCCGGATGGTCAAGAAGCAAGTTTGTTCTGAGGAAACTAGTTAGAGAGAAACTAAATGAAGCAGTTGTGAGGACTAGATGTCTCCAAGAGGCATAGATACTATTTAAAAACACTATCTTAGAAGACCAGATTAAATGTATTCCACAATTTATTTTTTTAAAAGGTAGAAAGGAGGACCAAATATATGCCAAAGTGGCTAAATGGTGAGGTGAAGGAAGCCATTAGCACCAAAAAGGTTTCCTTTAAAAAAAATTTTAAAAATAAAAATAGAAAGCGAGTCCTAATGAGGAGAATAGAATAGAGCATTTATGGCACTCTCCTATTCTCATTTTACTGGCAAACTAGAAGTAAAACATTAATACAGCAGGCCAAGAGGGTATTTGAAGAACTTGCTAAAGATATAAAAAACAATAATAAACAGGGCATAACACTTCAGATCGACCTCCAGGAGCAAAAAATAAAATAAAATCCAGTCACCAGACTTTATCCTGATATTAAACCATTCTTGCCCAAACTACACCCCTGAACCAGTCACCAGCCTCAATTTTCTGGGTGCCAGTGGTTCCCAGGCACTTGCAAATTTCACACCCTGTAATAAAAACATTTTACCAATCCTGTTGTGGATTGGTAACTGGTTAAAGGATAGGAAACAAAGGGTATAGGACAGTTTTTGCAATGGGAGAGAAATAAATAGTGGTGTGCTTCAGTGGTCAGTAATGGGACTGGTGTTTAATATATTCATTAATGACCTGGAAAAGGGAGTAAAGAGTGAGGTGCTCAAGTTTGCAGATGACAAACAAATCTTGAATAACTATTCAAGATAAGACAGGGCAAACTGAGGAATTGCAGAAGTCTGGGCAACTAAATGGAAGATGAAATTCAATGTTGACAAGTGCAAAGTGATACACGTGAGGGGAAAATAATCCTACATTCTTGATACTGGGTTCTAAATTAGGTGTTGCCACTGAGAAAAAGGATCTTGGAGTCATTGTGGACAATTCATTGAAAACCTCAGCTCTGTGTGGCAATGGTCAAAAAGGCAAACAATGTTATTTGGAAAAGAGATAGAGAATAAAACAGAAAATATCCTAATGCCGCTGTATAAATCTATGGTGCGAACCATACCTTGAAGAGTGTGTCCTGTTCTGGTCACTCCCATCTCAGAGATAGTAGAACTGGAAAAAGTACAGAGAAAAGCAACCAAAATGATAAAGGATATGAGAATGGCTTCCATACGAGGAGCGGCTCACTAGGTGAGGGCTCTTCGGTTTGGTGAAGAGACAGCTGAGTAGGGATATGATAGAAGCTTATAAAATCATGGGTGGCATACAAGGAGTAAATATGGTTACCTTCTCATAGTACTAGAACTAGGGGACACTCCATGAAACTAACTGGCAGCAGATTTAACACAAATAACAGTATTTCCACCACCCACACGCTCAGTGTGCACAATTAACCCGTGGAATTTGTTGCCAGAGAATGTGATCAAAGCCAGTATAGCTGGGTTTTAAACAGTGATGTGGAAATTTCTGGAAAACAGTGTCTGGAAATTTTTCCAGTTCTAAAAATGCATGGTTTCATAAAATTAATTAGTAACATAATTATAACATTTCTTCCTAATTAAACATTTCAGTTCAACTACTTTTTTCTATTGTAAAAACTTTTGAGATATTTATCCAACACATAAAATTAACATAGTGTACTGTACTTCTTGAGTTTTGTTTACTAAGTACAAGTCAAATAAGTGTGCTAAATCAAATCCCAGTCAATTTTGGGCATTGGGAATTTTTCAGAAAACTTGCTTCAGAAAATTTTCCAATTCAAAATTTTCCAGAAAACCCACATAACCGGGATTAGATAACTTCTTGGAGGATAGGTCCATAACAGCTATTGGCCAAGTAGGTTGCGGGATAGACCTTTGACTCAGGAGCTGGAAGTGAACTATTATGGCCTGTTGGGTACTTCTTTGAAGTGACTGAGAGTGGCCACAGTCGGAGGCTAAATGGGCCATTGGTCTGACCCAATATGGCACTTATTTATGTTCTTATGTCTTGTTTACTTGGTAGGTTTGGTGGTCTGTAACAGATGCTCCCCAGCATTAGCTTCACTGGTTATAAAACTTCAATCTGTAGACATTTAAGGTCTTGGTGACAAGTTTGATTAAGCCCCCCACAGGGTCAGGCAAAACACTCAGTCCAAGCATTTCTCTCACCACAAGTGCAGTTTACTTGCAGTGTGCGTAGTCACCAAACAAACCATAGTGTCATGCACTCAGCCCACCTTCAAAGCCTGGGTTCTCAGTTCATGGGACAAGCCCCTTCTCTGGGCATCCTGACTAATATTTTGAGATGAGCCCCTCATAGGCTTCCAGGAAGTGCTGCAAGGAAGCCGTGTATATGGATAGCAGGGCCCTGATTGCTGTCTCTTGATTAATGTTCCTTTTCTCTTACCATCCCTTTCAGCTACAAGTGTCCCATCTCCATCAGGATCTGTCCCTGGAGCCTCTGCCCCCTTTCGACCTCTCTTTAACGACTTTGGACCCCCATCAATGGGATACGTGCAGGTGAGTCGTTGCTCTGGAATGAGGTAGGGGACGTCCTTAACCCAGAGGGTTAAGCTGGAGCGCAGTCTTGATGCTCTGTTTGCCTTTGCAGGCTATGAAGCCTCCGGGTGCCCAGGGTTCCCAGAGCACCTACACAGACCTGCTGTCTGTCATTGAAGAGATGGGCAAGGAGATTCGGCCCACCTATGCTGGCAGCAAGAGTGCCATGGAACGGCTGAAACGAGGTAAGGAGCTCCCTGGGAATGTCTACCATGTCCTTACTCACCCACTCACATGGGGGGGCAGGGGCAGGGGCAGAAGAGAGATCAAATCCAATTGGCAATGTCTGCCAGTGTCTTCAGACAGCCTGAAGTGACAGCTCTGAAAGAGGATCACTGCCCCGTTCATCTATTCAGAATTGTGGATACCTTTGATGGCAGATCATGTCAGCATTGTTAACTACTTCCCTCCTGATTTGAGGGAAGGTGCTTCCAAACCATTGTATGTATCAGTCTCTCTCCCTCTCTGTCTTCCCAAAGTTAATCTCTGCTCAGAAGGGAAGGGAGAGAGGTAACACATCCTTTCTCCAAGGCTAGGGTATTGGCTTTTCCTTTTCAGCTGGCTATCCTTCCAGCTTCTTTCTCAGCAGTTAAGCTGTTTCCACTGACCAGGTATGATACAGTGGAGACAGGGAAAATCAGCTGAATCCAAGCCAGTGCGATTTCCCCCCCCCAAGTCTCACAAGGTGGCCACAATCCCTTGGGCTCTATCTCTTCTCCCTGCTGTTAAGCAAGCATTCTCCAAACACACATGCTACAGTATTTACAAGCCCAGTAAATTTAACATCACTCTCTTCCTGTGTCATACTTGGAAGGAGCTGTAATCCTGCCAAGCAAGCTAATCCTGCTTGGAGGGTGCCATGTTCTTGTGCAGTGGGTCTTAGCTTTCCTTGTTCTCTTCTCTTGTAGGGATTATCCACGCCCGGGCACTTGTGAGAGAGTGTCTGGCAGAGACAGAGCGCAACGCCCGTACGTAACAGCCACTTCCTGCTGACTCTGCTCCATGGACTTTCTCACCAATCAGCATCTTGAAACCTGGAGATTCCCTTGTCCCCTTCAAACCTTTTCACCGATCAGTGTCTCAAGTCCTGAATCTTCCATTGCCGTGTACAGACCTTTTCACCAATTGGCATCTAAGAATCTGGAGCTTTTCCTGCTGCATCAGAGATCTTGCCACCAATTGGCACCTTGGGTGCTGATTCTTCAGCTACCCATTGCACATCTTTTGCCAGTTAGCCCTCAGGGATAGAGGCTGGTGGCGCGTCTCAATGTTTCTATAAATGTGGTTTTATAAATAAAAGAAAAGCTTTAGGATTCGGCTTCTCTCCTCACCCTTGTGGTTTTTCTGTCCTTGTGCAATAATGGAGGATGCTGTCTTCTCATAACCAGGGCGGTCCCATGGGTTTCCTTTGTGTTGGAGCAAAATGAGGCCCTTCTTTCAGCTAGGAAGAAGAACCACCACCTGTAGTGAAAGGCCCACTCAGCAGCTCCCCAGCCTGCTGGAAATGGGCTACCCAGGAAGGAGTCAACTGCTATGGAAGCTTTAGTGATGACACCTATCTTTTCGTGCCAAGGACTGGCAGTCAAAAGGGTGAGCGTGTTGTACAAGCAGAGTGCAATGGGTTGACTCTGATGCTTAAATGAGGCTGGGAAGGTGCTTAAAGGGTTGATTGTATGTATAAAAAATCATGCTTATCTTTTGCATAGACAGGATTCAAGAGAGGATATTCATCATATTTCTAGAGATCTCCATGAATGATATAAGGAGCTGCCTAACTGAGTCAGACCAATGATCCATCTTAACCCAGTATTGTGTCAACCTTCCATGGAAGCAGGGCTTCAAATCTGGCTCTCCAGGATCCCCAGCAGAGGCCTCACCCAGGCATGCTACCAGAGATCCTAAATCGGAGATGCTGGGGATTGATCTTGGGCCCTTATACATGCAAAGCATGCAGTCTACCACCAGAGCCATAGCCCACCCCCAAGTGGGGGTAAGGGAGTTGATCCAAGAGTGGGGAGTTGTTGGCCCTTGTTGGGATTGAAACCAGTTCCATACCAGATGTCAGTGAAAATTGCCTGCCTCCCTCTCAGCTAATCTGGCTGCTGCTTCAAAAAGTCTCTTCCCAGTCCCACCGCTGGGTTGCTTGGATACACATGCAGCCAGCCCATTCAGGAACCTTTTAAGCAGCAGTCGTCCTCTTGGCGAGGCACTGCACATGTGTGCCAAAGGGATCCCAGATAAGGGGCCAGGCCTGCTCCTCCATTCCGGATAGGATTGGCCTGAGGGCTTGTAATGCAGGCACCCCTGGGACCTGCCCAGAGAAGGGGCTTGTGGCCTAAGACAATATGGAAGAGCAGTTTTGAAGAGTCCATAGGATCCTTTGCTACTGTCACGCTTCACACACCTACTCACAAAAGGTTATTGCCATGGACAGGGCCACTTTGGTCAATGGACAGATCTGTCCTTGATTCAGACTTCTTCCAGCCATGCTGTTAGATGTTTGAAGAACTGCTCTTTCCTGAGGGAATGCACATTGCACACTGTATCAACAGTAATTTAGATTCTTGCCTCAGAGCTTTGTCTTAGTTAATTTAGGAATTCTCTGTATAAATATAGTCAAAATATTTCCCTTGGTCAGTGAGGCTACCCCTCCTCCCACAAGTGACAGCAGAGACTCCTATTGTGGAGACTTTAGAAAGGGTACCTCTTGCCCCAAACACCTATTTGCAGTGCTTAGCAGCTGAGGAAGGGTTATTTGACATACCTTGAAGTATTCCTGTATGATGCTTATCCCAAGGCACAAAAAGACACCCCCTGCCCCCCCCCCCAATCACATACAGATGCTATTTAAAAGATCTAGCTGTTGGATAGAGACACAGCCTGTGTGATTTCTGTTCAACTTGGTTAATGATGTACCCTCTACCACCATCCCCTGAGGATTTGAAATAGTGTTAGTGGGACTTGTGGACCATTTAAAAACATTCTGAAACTTGACCTTTGGTATCGGGCATGCTGATGACATTCCAACTGTTGCATGAGGAAAGGTTCATATTCCTTATGAAACCCTCACCTCCTGATTATTATTACTGCCTCATAGAGTGGGAACCATTGGGGGGAGTCCTCCCAACACCTATTTGATCAGGAAAGTAGGAAATTCGGTGTTGAGGGAAAAAATATTCCCTTTTCAGTTGCTTGTAATGAGAGCCTTCATCTGCCTTGGTGGAAATGGGCATGTTCATCATTAAGTTTCCCAAGGCACAAAAACAGTTGGTGAACTTGGTTCAAATGGATCTAGCTGGATTTCAGTTAAACCTGACATGGAGATTTCAAATTCTGCCTCTGGCTATTATCACATCAGTATATAATTACAGAATTGGAAGAGAGCTCAATAAATGGGGTCCTCTAGTCTCATCCCTGCTCCAGGGCAGGATGCCTTATACCTACCACATCAAATGTTTGTCCAGCTTTTTCTGAAAACATCCAGTTAAGGAGATTTCACAATCTATTCATTCCCTCTTGTTCTAGCCTCTGTGGCAATGCAAAATAGCTTTCAACATATTTGTAAATTGTTTTTCCCTCCCCCACTTAGTTGTCTTTTTCTAAGCTAAGCATTCCTTCAGCCTTTCCTTATACGATTTGCATTCTGACCTCTTGCCACTTTTGTTCTTTGAATGTTTTCCCAATTCGTAGACATCTTTTTTTGAAGTGTGGTGCTCCAAAGTGAACCGATTCTCTAGGAATACCAAGTAAAGTGGGTGTCATTGCTTCCCATGTCTTGGACACAATGTTTCTGCTAATGGACTCAAATGGCATGCACCAGTTCTACAAGAGTCGCATTGTTGACTCGTGTTCAGTTTATGATCTGCTATAACTCACAGATCCTCTGCAGTTGTCTAGCCAGTTGTCTCCCTACTTGTGTATTTGGTTTTTCACTCCTTTTGAGTACTACTTTGCATCAGTCTGTTAAATTTCATTTTCTTCCAGCCCAGGTCTCTTGTCTATCTAGATAATTTTGAATTCTAATCCTGCCTTTGAGTGTTTGCAACTCCTTCCAGTTTTGTCAACTGCAATTTGAGTATACACTAGAATCATAAGATTTTAAAAGTACCTTGAGGGTCATCTAGTTCAAGCCCCTGCTTGGATCCAAGATTATGACAGTGTCCCCAACAGATGGCTGTCTGGACACTTTTTTTGAAAATCTCCAGTGATGGAGAGCTCACAACCTCCCTAGGCAATTTGTCCCCTTGCCGAACAGCTCGTACAGTTGGGAAGTTTTTCCTGATATTTAACCGAAATGTACCTTCCTGTAACTTGAGCCCATTATTCCTAGTCCTGCTCCTCTGGAGCAATGAAAAACCGTTTGTTGCCACCTTCTTTGTGGTAGCCCTTTTAAATATTTGAAGACTGCTATAATGACTCCTTGGTACACTAAACATACCCACTTCCTTCACCTTCTATCCTATTTGTTGCCCTCGTCTCAACCCATTCTACTTTCTCAATGTCCTTAAAGAGAGTTGCTCAAAACTGGACACAGTACTCTAGATGAGGTCTGTTCAGTGCTGAATAGAGTGTTGTAGTAGTAAGATTTTATTTGTTCCAGCCATAGACCATGACAAAATTTACAAGAAATATAAAAAGAGTATTAAACAGGATATAACAAATACATTCCAATCAGGCATCAGATCTAATTTTAAAAACAAGTGCTAAATATTTAGCCACCTGTAAGGTAATAACGGGGTCCCGCCCTTGTAACAAAAACAAAAGTACATCTTGTGAACACGGAGGAACAGCATTTAAAAATTTATCACGAGGATCTTTGTACAAATTGCAGTCAAACATATGGGAAATAGACTCTGCAACGGTATCTACAAAGTCTTTGGCCATATGGGATGCTCATAATTCTCCTTTCTGTAACTGCTGAGGGCAGTTGTCCTAACCTGACAAGTAAATGCATGACAGTACTTCAAAACAAAAAGGAAATTCAAATAAGAAGATTCAAATTTACCATAAAGAAAAGCTGTTCTTTGGGCCTGAACCATAGCAGACTGCCTAGAGTGGAATTTTTACTTCCCCTGACTTGGAAATGATGCTTTAGCTCTGTTGAATTTCATTTTGATAAATTCAGCCCAGATTTCCAACCTAGCAATTTTTATTCTAATTTTATGTTGCAAGATATTAGTTGCCCCTCCCAATTTGTTGTTCTCTGCAAATTTGATAAATATTCCCTCCACTTCTTCGTCCAAGTCATTAGTAAATATCTTGAATAACACTGGACCCAGGACAGAGCCCTGCAGGACCCAAGTACAGTTCCTCAACTAACTGAATCCACCTAGTTGTAATGTCTCCCAGCCCACACTCTGCAAGCTTGTCAGCGAGGATCTTGTGTGTAACTTTGTCAAATGCTTTGCTGAGTTCAAGATATATTTGATAAGAAACTAGCTTAGTGGGTGAGGGGACGAGATCAGTCTAACATGACTTGTTCCTGACACATCTGTGTTGGCTACAAGCAGTCACTGCATTGTCATCAAGGTGCTTACAGACTGACTTTTATAATCTGTTCCAGTATTTTCCCTTGTATGGAAGTCAGGCTGGCATGCCTGTAATTTTCCATATCCTCTTTTTTTAAAGATGGGGACGTTTTCCCGTCTCCAGTCTTCTGGCATCTTACCTGTTTTCCAAGAGTTCTTGAAGATAATTGACAGAGGTCCTGGGAATACTCTAGCAAGTTCTTTCAGTATCCTAGGGTGTATTACATCCAGCCCTGAAGACTTGAATTCATTCGAAGTAGCCATGTATTCACTAAGCACCTCTTTTTATTCTGGCCTGAAATCTCACCCATTTTTGTTCACACACCTTTTGTCAGGATGGTCTCCATTTCTCTTTCTTGTGAAGACTGGGGCAAAATAGAGAAGTTCTGCCTTCTTTGTACCCTGCTAACACTTCACCATCTTCACTGAGTAGTGGATCCACCATTTTCTTATTCTTCCTCTTATGTAAAACCTACTTTGACTCAAAAACATAAAAACATTTTTTTTTAGCATTCCTCACTGTCCCTAGTTCATTTTGTTCCTTAACCTTCCTGACACCATCCCTTCAAGTTTGGGGTACCCATCTGTACATGTCCTTAGTAACTTGTCCCTCCTTCCATTTCTTTTGTTTCCTTTTTGATTCTTAGCTCATTGGTAAGCTCCTTACACAGCCACATTAGTTTCTTTGGATTTCTATCATTTTTCTTTTTCACTAGAATTTTTTCTACTCAGTATTTTTGAAGAAAATTCCAGCCTTGTACACCTATCTCCTTTAGATGTCTAAGCATAGGATCCCACACAGTATTTCTACGAGTTTATTAAAATCAGCTTTATTGAAGTTCTTGTTAGGCTGTTTCTCTTTTCCTTGGGATCATGAATTTTAGAATGCGTAATCACTCTTCTCCCTCCCCCCAAGTGTTCCCTATCTTCACATCGTTCACCAATTCTTCCCTATTGGTCAGACCCAAGTCCACGGTAGCTGACCCCCTGGTTCCTTCTGAAAGAGGTAGTCACCAGTGCAGTCCAAATGTTTGCTGGACATTCTTTGCATAGCACAGTTTGTCTTCCTGCAGATATCGGGGTTGTTGAAGTCCCCCATTAGTACTAGTTTATGCCCCTTCTTGAAGCTCAGTCATCTCATCTAGGAAGGCCTCATCTACCTGGTCTGGAGATCTTTAGCAGATCCCCACCATAACTGCCACTCTACTCCATAGACTTCTGTACAGTGTATTACATTGACATATGCTACTCCCCTTCCCCTTCTGTCTTGCCTACAATTCCCAGAGCCTTTTTGAGGGAAGTGTGGGATAAAAAACTAAATTAAAATATCCTGTTGTTTCCCCCTGTTTATCCTTACTCTCAACAGAACTGCTACCCTATCCCATAGACTTCTGTACAGGTGTACTCTCCTTCTGTCTTGCCTACAATTTTGGAACATTGGAACTCTCACAGTTGGAATGTATTAACTGAAGGTTATAGCTTACCCTTCAATTAATACAGTCTTAACTGTGAGAGTCATCCCACCAAATCTTAGTGATGCCTGCTAAATCATACTACATGAGGGTAACTGTGATTTCAAGTTCATCCTATTTATTCCCCATATTCTGAGCATTAGCATACAGATATCCAAGATGGTAGGTAGGATGTCTCAATGAGGGCTCTCCCTCTTTTTTTGCCCTAAGCTCTACTGGGATTTCCTGCAACCCTTCCAGTTCCCAACCTGTTGCACAGGTCCCTCTCCTTTGTAGTCATCTTTGTACTTACCTGTGGGCTTTCCACTGCATCCCCCATAGGATCTAGTTTTAAAGCCTTCCTGACTAGGTTCACATCTGTTACCAAAAGCATTCTTCCATCTTTTTGAGATGTAATCCATCTCTTTCAAGCAGTCTTTCATCCCAAAAGCTCATGTCATGGTCGAAGAATCCAAAACGTCTTACAGTGACACCGTCTTGTGTTCATTTCCAAGATTCTTTTCTTTTCCTAGGTTTCTGTCTTCAACAAGAAAGATAATAAATTCCCCTTCAAATTGTTAACAAAAGTGGGATCACAGCATCTGAGGATGAAGTTACAATCCTGATTGATATTTTCAAAATGGGTTCAGGTTTGGGATCTGCTGCCTAAGAGAAGAATATGTGACCCTTAGAGCCACTAAAACCAAAATTCCTACTCCCCGTTCTCTAGCCACGTCTGGCTTGCGCTGTCTTCGAAAGGAAGCTTTCCTGAGCACGTTGGCTTGGAAATGTCATAGAGCACCACAGCACCTTCTTTTGTTTGGAGACGGGCCTGGATTCTGCAGTCAGGGTAACATCTCTGTGCTTACTTACTGATTTCTGAGCTGTCCCTACTTTGGGTACATACTTTGTTCTGCACTGGTGACTTCATCCAACAATTTCAACTTCACATCATGTTCATGTTGATATCCAGCAAGGAAGGAAGGAATCCATGTAGGAATGCGCTATTCTGCTTTTCTTCCACGAGAACACTCGTGCATGACCTGATCCCCTGATGTAGCTCTTAAAATCACGGGGTGTTTTCACAGGAGAAAAGCAGAACAGTGCATTCCTATGTGCACTGATTCCCATGAAAATAGTCATGATTTCCCTCATTGACACACCCCCACCCCCTTTACAATAATGTTTGCCAGAGCCCACTGTTGGGAGACTTTCCCATAGTGCTGTGGAGATGAAAGCGGGGACACTCTAGGATTAAAGATTAATTTAAAAACAACAATGAAATTGATCTACAGCCCCGAGCTTGATACAGGCCCCCAGATTAATTTAAAAGCAACAATGAAATTGAGCTACAGACCTGAGCTCAATACAGACACCCCACCCCACCCCAAGACCTCTGTATCTAGTCCAAATCACCTTGCTGCTTGTGCAATCTGAGCTTTCCCATACCAAGCATCAAAACTACATAAACACACTTTTTCTGCTGCTCCTGCACTTCTCCCCATTTCTTGTTGGAATTTGCAATAGAGCATGGAGGCACAGACCTGCCTTCCCCGTGTCTATAATAGCTCTTTGTAGGGTAGAAATCACTCTTCATGCCCAGTCTAGCTAATGTCTGTGGAAATTCATGTTTGCTGACTTAGCATTCACAGTTATCAGTTGAAGGAAGTCGATGTTGGCCAACCTGGCAGGTTTCTTGTCTGCCTCTTCTCTTCATGGCTTGTTTGACTTGAGAGCTTTGGGATTTGTTTAGATATCCTAGGGTAGCTGTTGGTAACGTTCCAAGTGTTCATGTAATGCTCTAATTAACTTGCATGTTACTTAGTTACCCTGGAGTAAACTATTCCTGTTTAATCAGGCTAATTCTTCGTCAAGGAGCTCCATGATTCTCGCTGATGAGATATCTTCCTGCTTGCAGGCAGTCGGAAAGCTGCTTCATCAGCAGTTTGCTGGTAGATTTACCTGGAACAATCTAGAAAGGAGTTGAAGCTCTGCCTTCACACTCCCTCCTCTCCCCACCCCTTCCCTCTCTGCACAGGCTTTTGATCTCATGAGAGGAGAGATGATAAAAGGAGTGGGTGGAGCCTTCCCACCTCAGTTCCTTCCAACTGCCCGTGGCAATTTAGGATTGCTCTGTCTGCTTAATTCTTAGCAATCACCAGCAAACTAATAGATACCTTCTTTATATTTTATTTTTCTCAGATCTTAGGGTAATTAGGAATCTTCGGGGAGCTCTCGTACAAAGAGCTCTTTTCGGGGAGCTCTCGTACAGAGCCTTGTACAGGGGCAATGCTTATCCCAAGAGGATGGGCTTCACGCTGACCAGTACTATCAATACCTCCAGCCTCCTCCAGGGGCTCGGTAGCAGCCGCAGCATCACTCACAGCACTGATCAGGACACTGCTCTAGATGTTGAACCAGCCTTATTAGCTCCAACCCTGCTGGAGGACTCTACTGGAGGAGTAGAACTCTCTTCTGGAGGAGATTGAAGCTTCTCCACCACTGGAGCATAGGAAAAAGAGGAGGGTCTGATCTCCATCACATTTCTCTGGCTCTAATCGTGAGGACTTCACAGAGGCCCTGACCAGGTCACTCATTGTGGAGACTGTTCTCGGGATGATGAGCCTCCGTTTCCTCCTCCCTCACTCCCAGATCGCAGATGGTCCTTTTCATGGGGACCATCTAGGTCACTGCACTGCTTGGAAACACCATGGCACTGCTGGGCACTGCACAGCACTGCCAAGACATATTGGTCCCCCAGAGCAAGGTGCTCCCACACAGCAGGGTATGACTTCCCCTACAGAGACAGGGGTTCCTTCTCTAGCTGCTGCCTGCCACATCGCTGGAGGGAATTTTCATACTATAGAGACAGGAGACACAGGGAAGACTATCAGTACTCCTGATCTCGATCCAGATACTCCCGTTGACGTAGCAGATCCTCAGAAGACTACTCCTGACACCATCGACACTGTAACATGAGGCATTCTCCCACTGCCCAGACTGTGAGGCATCCCCCTGAAGAGCTACAGTCTCCAGTCAATCCCACTGAAGTTCCCCATTTACCAGCATCTACCCAGCCTCTGGGTTCCCTCCCTCCCCCCCCCCCGACCTTTTATGGAGCTTACCAGGATCACACCATTGGAACCATTGGCACAGACTCCGGAGAACGTTCTAGTTCCATAGGCATCTCCATCCTCCTTGGCTCTGCAAGTGCCCCCCGCACCTCCACAGGTGCCACTGTTACTTCAACCTCTTCCTGCAGGTGTTTCCTTCAATATTTGATGGGACAACATCCAGCTTCAGATCCACCTTGGGGTATGGGCAAAGATGTCTTCTCATCCTCCCCAGTCCCTGATTCAGATGAGATTGTGGGCCTTCCTCCCTCTGATGCCACCCCTGATCCATCACCCATGCTATCCACAGAGAAGGTGAAGGCCTTTCAGGCCATACTAAAAAGGCTAGTGACGACCATGCCACAGGTCCCAAGTAAGATCTTCCCCACCCATAAAAAACCCAACTGGACCGGTGTTTGGTATCCTAGGTGGTGGGGATTTGGGACATACTGCACTGCCTATCTTTGAGAAATTCCTGGAGCCATCTGGAAGAGAACCCCTCCTCACCTACCCCCACCAATAAGTTGCCTGTACATGATCTCCCAGAAGGGCTGCTCAGTGTTCTTCCGACACCTAGCTCCAAAGTCCTTAGTTATAGCAACAGCAACACAATGGTCCCGGTCGAGCGATCCAGACTTCCCCCTTCACATTGTGAGGAACGCCATCTAGATGTGCTCAGGCGTAAAGCCTTTTTTTCTGCAACCCTTTCATTAATTACTTGTCTGCCATATATGGCTACCAACACTGGCTGTGCTCTCAGACCACCTCTATCACCGAATTCACCCACCTGACAGCCTTAGCAGAGGTAAGTTGAAATTGTGCCATATGCATTGTGGATTGTGCAATTTGAGGGATAGCCTCAGCCATAACAGTAAAAAAGACAAGTGTGGCTCAGACCTACCACCCTTACTCTGAAGAACAAGACGCAGATAGAGGACCTGCCTTTTGATGATATGGAACTCTTTGCTAAGTCGACAGATGAGACGTTGGCCAAGATCAAGAAGACTTGCCAAACAGCTAGATGGGTGGGCATAGTCTGAGCAAAAAAGAGGTACTACTCAATGCCTCCAACTCTTACCACCAGAGGTCTATCCCCTCTTTCCAGGGGAGATGCTTTCCTCAACAGCAGTAGAAACAGCCTTTTTCCCAGCCACAAAGGAGGTTTATAAAACCTAAGGCCAGGAACAGGTCCCAATTGAGCTTGTCCACAGGTCAGCAAACCAGGTCCCAAGTTTGGCAATTTAGAGGTTGAGAGAGCACAGTCAAACACCTTTTGTTTTATAAGTGTTTAACTCCATTTTTTTAAATTTATGGGCTCGTATCACTTCACCTCTGATTATTCAGTATGGCTATGTCATTCCATTTGAACATGTCTCCTCATCCACTCCTAGGCCTCATCCTCTCCTATGTTTGTCAACATAGAAAAGTCACACCTTGCCACACAAGGATACTCCCTTTCATTGGTGCCATCATAGACACCACCCAAAGGAGAGCCTTCCTTCCAAAGGACAGGTTTCATACCATTGCTCAGCTCGTCCTCAGGATCTGCTTCTGACAGACTCACCCTGCCAGCTGCTTCCTGAGATTTCAGGGCTTGTTCTCCTCCACAATGGCGGTAACGCTGCTAGTGCATCTACATATGTGACCTCTACAACACTGGCTGTGATCAGTGTACATCCCCACTACGCACCCAATGAGCAAAGGGATCACTATTCCAAGTCGGGTCAGGGATTTGTTAAGGTGGTGGACAAAACCGCAGCATCTTCTGAGGGACTTCAACTTCCAAACCCCTCTCGCACAGTGACAATTGGATGCATTCCTAACCAGATGGGGGGCACACATGGACATGCTCGCTGCGTACAGCTTGTGGATACCAAAGGAATCAGAACGCCACATAAACATCCTAGAGCTACAAGCTATAAGGTGGCATCTCTAGGCAGTCGCACCTCCCCTTGTGAGAGGAGAGGGGGTTGGTCCAGGTCTGCTGGGGAGGTTACTGGGTCTGCAGCACCAAAAGCAGTCTATCACCCAGCCTGCAAGGAAGCCGCTGCTGGGAGCTGCCATCATCCCACCCTCATCCTTCTACCTGCCACTGGGAGGCCGCAGGCTGTTAGCCCCTCTCAAGGACTCGTCCATCTCCCCACAGGACTCCATCTTGCCCTGGGCCCAAGTGACTCTGAGACACACACACACACACCCTTCTCCCTTGCGAGAGGAGAGGGGGCAGGGCCATGACTGCCGAGGAGGTTACTGGGGCTGCAGCGCCAAAAGTGGCCTGCCTGGCAGCGCTGCAGGATGCGCAC
>QEPC01008502.1:211945-258094 GCA_003113815.1 Sphenodon punctatus
GGTAACCGGTAAATCCGGTAGCCGGTAATTACCCTGATGTCCCACCCCTACCGGTCAGTCCGGCCTCTCTCCACCTTGAACTGGAATCTTCCAGTGCTCACTGTGACATGTTTATTGGACTACTTTGTGGATAAAATCGCTCATATCCACCATGATTTTGACGCTCTTGATGCAGTAGGGATGCCTGAAATTATTAATGCCCCATCTGGTCTGTTTTTATGAGATCAGTTTTAGCAGCAGTGGAGATGCTGGGGGCTGTGAGGGCCACAACTTGTGAACTTGACCTTTACCTGTCTGGCTGGTTGCTGGCAGGGGTTGTCAATGCATCCCTTGTGGAGGTCAAGGTCGCGGGGTTCCTGAAGGAGGCTGTGGTGCAACCTTTTGCTCACGAAACCATCTCTTGATATTGACGCCCTTGCTAGTTATCAGCCAGTCTCTAACCTTCCCTTTTTAGGGAAGGTTATTGAGTGGGTAGTGGCCCAGCAGCTCCAGGGGCATCTGGACTGCATCGATCCCTTGCAGTCCGGCTTCCATCCAGGCTATGGCACTGAGACTGCACTTGTGGCCTTGGTCGATGATCTGTGCTGGGAGTTGGACCAAGGTCAATCCACCCTTCTGATTTTGTTAGATCATTCAGCGGCGTTTGACACAGTTAACCACGAGATGTTGGTGACTCGCTTGCGGGACCATGCTGGGGTGGGCGGAACTATTCTTGAATGGTTCCGCTCTTTCCTGGCTGGAAGAACTCAGCCTGTGGTTCTGGGGGAGTGTACATCATCCCCCCGGGATCTCATGTGTGGAGTTCCGCAGGGATCCATTCTGTCCCCTCTCCTGTTCAACATGTACATGCAGCCTTTGGGCGAGATCGTGAGAGGGTTTGAAGTTCGGTATCATCAGTATGCTGATGACACCCAGCTCAATCTCTTGTTTTCATTGGACCCAGGCCCAGTAGTCTCAGTGTTTGGCCAATGTCTGGCGGCACTGGGGATTGGATGAGGGGGAGCCGTCTGAAGCTGAATCCCAACAAGATGGAGGAGATGTTGGTGGGAAGGGCTGAGGGAGTGGCGGCCCCTACCATTGATGGAATGCGTCCCTCCCTGGTCCCTCAGGTTTGGAGTCTGGTAGAGTCCTTGATTTGCAGCTCTGCCTGTGGCGAGGAGTGCATTTGGTAAAACTACATCTGGTCCGACATCTTTGGCCTTATATCTCAGGCTCCGATTTGGCCAACATCATCCATGCGTTCATCACTTCAAGATTGGAGTACTGCATTGCACTCTACGTGGGGCTACCCTTGGTGACAACCCAGAGACTGCAGCTGGTGCAGAATGCAGCAGCCCGTCTCCTTGTGGGGACGGGCCACTGGGAGCACATGACACTGATGCTCCATTCTCTGCACTGGCTGTCTATAGTCTTCTGGGCCCGATTCTAGGTGTTGGTTATTACCTTTTAAAGCCCTGCATGGCTTGGGCCCCACTTACCTGCAGGATTGCTTCACACCACCCCCCACCACCACCACCCGTGTCTTGGATTGGCCCCTGTGGTCAGCCAGCGGCGTCCTCTTGGAGGTCCCCTGGGTTTCCTGTGGGGTGACATTCAAGAGGGTGTTCTCAAGCACGGCTGTGGAACTCCCTCCCGGTAGAGGTTAGCCTCTCTCCAGATCTACCCTCCCTCCATAGACAATGTAAAACCTGGCTGTTTCGCCAGGCATTTGGTGAGGTAGACAGGTTGTGGGGGTGTCTTTTAGCGTTAAGGGTATTTTTATCTCTGGCTTCTGGTAGGTTATTGTTTTTAATTGTTGTGTGTGGTATTTTATATTTTTGTATTTTTATTATGATCACCTCCCTAGGCTACATGCTTGGTGGTCTGAGTGTTGACAGACAGTACGTTGGCTATGCAGTATCTCTACCAGCAGAGAGGTGCCAGATTATCAATGGAAGAGTTATGGTAATGGTGTGTTTGCCCCAGGATTACACCTAAGGAGATTCATCTGGCCAGTCACTCAAACATGATTGCCAACAACAGCAGACTGGGAGAGGATCAACACAAACGGAGCCTCCATACTGACATGATTGAAGATCTCTTCCAAGCAATGGAGCCAGCCAACAGTTGACCTCTTTGTGATGGCAGAAAATGTGATGCTTCCAGTATTCTGCAGCAGAGTGGGACATGACCCAAAGTCCCTTGCAGATGTGTTCATGATTCCATGGAACATTGTCCTTGTATGCTTTTCCATTGTTCCCACTCCTCCAAAAACTGATATACAAAGCAAGGAGGGAGAAAGTGCGCCTCACTTTGATTGCCCTGTCATAGCCCAGGCAACCCTGGTTCCCATTCCTTGTGGACATGACAGTACGTTTCCACCCACTGCCTCTTTGCAGGGATCTGCTGTCCCATCAACAGGGAGTGATTTTTACATCACAACCTGGAGTATCTACATCTCTCCACTTGGGTGATTTCTCTGTAGCTCCCAGTCTTTTCTCTGCAGTAGCAGCTGTCATTCAGAATGCCTGTAGGTTCTCTACTAGGGCGTCATGCAACAAAATGGAAGCAGTTTTCAGTTTGGTGTAGTGAAAGGGGCATTTCACTCTCCTCCCTTGCTATTGACAAAATTCTCACCTACTTGCTTCACCTAAAGCGCTCACCTGCAACCTGTAGAAGGAAGATGAATCTTCTCTCATCCAGTGGCTTGTTCAAAGGCCTTAATACATTCCCACCTGTGATATGCCTGGTCCCCCAGTCGGATGTTAATTCAGTGTTAACCAAACTAATGTCTGCCATTTAAGCCCATGGCAACCTGCTCCATTGAACACCTTACTTGGAAGATGGTTTTGTTGATCTCGACTCAATAAGTTAATGAGCTGGCAGTGTTATATCTATGGAATACATATCTAGTATTCCATAGAGACAAAGTGGGTTTGTGGTTTGACCCAGCCTTCATTCTTAAGGTGGTCTCCCCATTAACATCTCATGTTAATCAGATTATTTCACTCCCTGTGTTTTTTCCAAAACCACATTCTTCACTGGGAGAGGCAGCATATCACACATTGACCTGAAGAGGGTGGTGTTCTATATCCACTGTGCAAAGCCTGTCAGAGCATTTGATTCCCCCCTTCATCTCTTATTGGGGGTCAGCGTATAGGAGTTCCAAGTTTCCTTCCAGAGGATCTCCACATGTATACTGCAAGTATTCATTCTTGCTACACTATTGCAGGGAGAATCCCTCCACAAGAATTGAAGGCTCACTCCACCAGAGCAGTTGCCACCTCTATGACAAAAGTGTCCCTGTTGACATCTGCAAAGCAGCAACATGGTCTTCTCTGCATACCTTCTTCAAGCACTATTCTTTGGACTTAGTAGCTTGCAGGGAGTCTAATTTTGGGAAAGTTGTTCTCTCTTCACTCCTCACACCCTCCTCTGGTAAGTGAACAACTGCTTATTACTCACTTCAGTGAGAATTGCGGAGCTCCTCAAAGAAGAAACATAGTGTACTTATAAAAAACTGAGTTCTTTGAGAGCACTCCGCATATTCTCACTGCCCGCCCATCCAGCCCCTCTGGCTTGGAGTACATATATATATTGTGCTCTTGCCTTTGGGGTTGGAAGGAAGTGAGGTGGGAAGGCTTCACCCACTCCTTTTATCTTTCCTCCTCTTGTAAGATCAAAAGCCCATGCAGAGAGGGAAAGGGGAGGGGGGTGAGGTGAAGCCTCAGCTCCCTTCTAGATTATTCTAGGCAATCTGCCTAGAAACTACTGACAAAGAGAGAGTTTTCTGATTGTCTGTGAAGCAGGAAGATATCCCATCAGTGAGAATACATGGAGCTCTCTTCAAGAACTCAGTTACTGGTAAATAACCTACATTTTTCCTGTAGCTTGGAGACAGCTAAATCCTGAGACTCATGATCACTCTTGGAGCAAGGTGGTAAAGTACGCCAGGGTAATTTGTCACCCCCACATGATGATCACTCTAGATAGAGTCTTGAAATAATTCTAACTTTCTGTAAATCCAAGCCACCTTTCAGTTCCTGGGTAATAGCTACCTTTATGAGGGAAGGAACAGCATGAGCAGCTGCTTAATCATTTATCCATGACGGGTGGGAACCTTTTCCCTCTGGGACTACTTTGAAATTTAGTTCAAGGTCCGAGAGCCACTCAGAGGTTTAAGGGGTGCATTCAAAGAGAAGGCTCCAGGTCATGGATTGGGGCCCTATCCTTGTGTGCAGTCCCTCCCCTCTACCCCCCCCCCCCCTACCCAGAGAGCCATTCAGTGTTTTGCAGTAGGAACTGGACCCAGGAACTGGAAAGGGTTACTACAGGCAGCATTTGCTCTCCCAAGTTCTAGGCTCCCCATTCCTGATCTATAAAGTGGAGTTATGGGTCATTTTCAGCTAGGGGACATACTGAAGGTTTCTTGCTGCTACTAGTTAAACTAGTTAACTAGTTTACTCCTGGGTAACTTGCTGCTACTAGTTACCCAGAAGTTTCTAAACATTTGTAACAATTAAAAAAGCTAATACAAAGGACATTGTAGCTTGTACAAGTGTACAGAATGGGCAATGTCTGAATTGTCTTGGCATAATTTATATGGTATTTTCTTGTACTCTCTGACAACCCTGCTTGGGCTAGTCAAATGTTACACAGGTAAGCCTCCCTAGGAAAAAACACCTAGAAACCACCTTGTAGACCTCAAATGCTATCCCTTGTAACTATGTCCCATTGCCCCCCTTCTAGGAAATATATGCATCTCTTTGCCAGGAGTTTTGCATAGAGCCAGAGAAATCCTTGGAGACTAGGAAAGGAGGGAAGTTGCCATATCTGGCAGGGTAACAAGAGGTGGCTATATTAGGTCTTCCTGGAGCTGAGACCACTTCATCACCAACAGATTGCAGGTAGTCAGCTGGCGGCAGCAAGACTCTCTGCTGCCTATTGAATCAACACATGTTCCAAGGACTGTCTTTGGATTTGAGAAATTTAGATTGTGTATTTAGAATGTTATTTTTGTAAAATCTAAACTTTGCACATATTTTCTTGGGTTAAGAATAAAATTGTGATGTTTAAACCCTCCCATACCCACTCTCCCTTTGTGAGCTCTGTTTTGTTATGTTTTAATTCTACTGGTCTCTGGCTTAAGATAAAAGTACCACGGATGAATGCATTCTAGGTGAAGCTTTATGGGGGAGCATTTGGAAACAACTGGATGCCAGGGAAGTCAGAAGAGTACTGCTTCTGGGTCTAGAGAAGAGTGAGTGGGTTACTGGGTTCAAATTCCAAAGCAGAGCATGGGGCTCTGTCTCCGGAAGGAAGGTACTGTCAAGACCCATAGCAATGAACAGTGTGAGAATGCCCCAGACCTGCATGGGTGGTAAATTTGGTTCTCCGAGTTGGGACTTTCAGTGGGGAAAAGATCGATGTATGACATACCAAACTCGCACTAATTCTATTACAACTCATTCTTATGGACTTGATAATGAATTAATCACTAGACTAAATCTTGGCTGTTGCCTAGCTGCAAGCAATCAGGACCTTTTAACATTTGATATTCAGGATAGTTAAGTCCAAAGCAGAGGGTAGAGAGTTACAAAAGAATCTCACAAAGCTATATGACTGGCCAATAAAATGGGATATGAAATCCAATGGCAATAGGTGCACAATAATGCACATTGGAAAAGATAATCTCAACCTTACATAGACACGGTTGGGTTCTAAATTAGCTGTAACCTGTTACTGTTCAGGAAAGAGATGTTGGTGTCATTTAATAGTTTAGAGGAGCAGGAGTAGAGACCAGGATGTCTGCTGAATAAGCTGCAGTGGTTCTAAATAATATGCTGGAGCTGGAAAAGGTGCAGAGAAGGGCAGCAAAAATTATCAGGAGTATGGAATGACTTCTGTAGAAAGAAAAACGAAGGACTAAGGCTCATCAGTTTAGGAGAGGATAGGGTCTGGCAAATATAGTAGAGCTATATGCGATTATTGGCAGTAGGGAGAACTGAATAGGGGACTGTTGTTGCATTGTTAAATAACTTGAATTGTTCCCTGTTGCTTCAGGCATACGTGTCCTGATCGCTCCTGCTGTCTACTTGTGACAGATGACTCTATTACTCTGTTGGTGAATTCATCTGCTGAGGTGCATGAGCATAAGTTTGGGCTAAAATTCGTGGAGTGTGTGAACCTACATAAGCTCTGCTCCTATATCCATCCATTCCACTGGAATTGGAGTGGAATAAAATTTATGGGGGACATTTTCCCCACTATAATTACTCGCATGGGTTTAGGTACGGTGGATCCTGCTGTAAGTGGAAGTGGGCTGGACTGCTTGACCTTTTAAGTCCTTCCCCAGCACTGTGATTCTATGGTGGTTAACTGAGACACTACAGTCCATTTTGGGTCTATGCAGCCCCCACTCATGTTTTGCATATCCAGCCTAATAAACTGGCAGCTTTGAGTGTCTTTCATGGACATGTGGGTAGCCCCCACTGGCACCAGTGAGTGTGGAAAGAAGAGCAGGAAGCCAAGTGCTCCTTGCACTCTTTTCTGCCTGTGCCTCTGGGGTGCTGGCAAACCTGTATGCATGGAGGTGATGACTGCACCGTAATTGATGGAATGCAGACACATGGGCATACATTAGCCTGCATTTACCCCCACATGGTGGACTCCATATTCTGAGACCATGCTATGGTGGGGCTGGTGGGTGTTGGCCCCATATCTGGTTGGGGCGAACACCTAATAAATGGGCAGGTGGACATCCGTAGACTAACATCTCATTTGTTAACCCTCTATGAATTAACCTTTTCTCCTAATACAAGAACTAGGGTACAGCTGATTAAATTAACAGTAGGGTTTAAAACAAAAGGAAGCATTTTTTCACAAAATACACAATTGCCAGGAGAGGTTGTGAAGACAAATAACACAACTAGGTTTAAAAAAAAATTTTTTTTTAAATTAGCCATTCATAGCTATTTAAAAAGACAATTTAAGTGTCATGCTTTGGGTGTCCTTAAACCTCTGTAGTAAACTGAGAGTAAATGACAGGGGATGATGATTCCCCCTTATCTATGCCCTGTTTCCTGTACACTTCCTTCTGTTATTGGCCACTGTTGTAAACAAGATATTGGGCTAGATGGAGCTGAACCAATATTTCAGCTTTTAATGTTCTTATGGACTATGTGCAAACAGAATATATTTCTAATCAGTAATAAGCTGAAAACAGCCACTGACAAAATGTATTGTGAGAAAATATATATACACTAATGTGAACGAGAAGTGGGAGTTGGTTTATGGTATTACTTTGTTAACATCAGGATTGCACAACCATGACCAAGGCTTTTTGAGTTAAAAAATCAGCAAGGTTAACCGAAGCGAAAGAAGGTTTAGGTGGGGGGAGGGTATGGCAGGGGCAGCAAAAGAGGACGTGCAGAATCGGAGTTCCGTTTGCATTTCACAAATATCATTAGATAACTATTGCTTGCACCTGCCCATCGCCAACTCTAAAATCACTGGTCTGTTCATAATTGAGTCCATCAGAATGAGATCTAGTGTAATTTCTTCCGGAGCTGGAACAGCAGGGGTTAAGACTGGCTATGGAAGGAGGCATTTCGTGCGATCTGTACTTGCGACTCCTGCCATAGCTCCTTATTCCTTTTTTATTCTTGATGTCACTGGCCCCTGACGTCACAGTTGTCTCCATAGTAATAAGCTCTGATGTCAGAGTGGGGGGATGGTGCAGTATTTAAAAGCTTTCAGGCACTGTTTCCATGGGAACCTGGGTGAGTGATGAAGGACAGTGGCGGGTCCCCCCCTTTCCAATCTGAAGGAGAAATGGGACGCTCTGGCATGACTCGTCCCCGCACCTAACAATATCTGAGCTGTGCTCGCCGATGCTTCGGTCCGTACCCCTGCTGTCTGTCTGTCTAACCTACGCCCCCCACATCGCGTGGCTTCCTGCCCTGTTCCCATTCCCTTTGCACCCTGCCGCGACGTGATCCCCTCCAAACCCGGAGTCCCATCCCAGCCCGATCCCTTAATTACAGAGAGGGGCCGGCTCTGGGAGCCCTCTCCTCCAGCAGAGAATGGGCAGTGGGAAAGGGAATAAATTGAATAATCAGCAGAAGCATCAAAACTCCCGCCGTCCCTTTACACCCCCATCCATCCCCCTCCGCCGCCCCACCACACCATCCATCCCCAGGTCTCCTTCCACCCCCATCCATCCCGCCACGCTCCTCAGCTGTCCCACTCCCCTTCACTCCCCCACGCCATACGGGGAAGGAGGGGGATTGCGGCTGGGCGGGCACTGCGCTGCGGTGACGTGGGAGGAGGCAGCAGCCAAGCTGTGTGTCTGCCCCTGTCCGAAGCCCCCACCCCCATTTGCTACCGGACGATGACCCCATCAGAGGAGAGGACCCCCGGCAATGCCCGGGCAGCCTGGGGCAGTCCTAGGTCAGGGGCGGCAGCAGCAGCAGCAGCAGGGAGGACGTAGCGAGATCGTCCTCATCCCCACCGTAGCGTGCCACCGTCTGCAACCCCGCTAGCAGCACCCCAGCGGCTGCACAGGTCTGGGACCGGGGCGGGCGGGGGTAGGCGGTCTGGGCTGCGGGGGAGAGAACAGGTAGAGTGGGGGGCGGTGTACGGGAGGGAGCAGAGAATAAAAGTGGGTTGAAGGCATGCAGCGTGGATGGTGGGATCAGGGCATGGGGTAGGGATGTAGGGGATAAGCAGAGTGAGGGCTGGGGCAGGGCAGAAGGGAGGATGTGGGTGCAGCAGGATGTGGCCATGCTGGGCAGGGGCATTTGGCTCAGGTTTCTGTGGGCTGCTTTGAGTGTAACATGAGGTTTCTTCTCGCAGCCAGGCCCCACAGAGCTCTACATTGCACAACTAGAGCCTCTCTTCCTTCTCTCCCCCTAGCATTTTCTCTCCACATTCCACTTTCCCCAATCAAACGCCTGGATCTGCTTGGACATCTCTACTTTCTAGTCTGCCTCCACCCCCTGCTCTCTGCTTGCACTGAATGGAGCAAGGGGCTTCAATGGCAACAGCTGTGAGAACAACCCAAAATTTGAGGCAGGACATTCCTGCTGAGAAAATCCATGGGGAGGGAAAAGCTGCCCCTCTGCCAATTCTCATGTTGCACCCCTGGCTGGGATCTGGCCTTTGGTTGACCAAGTTGGGACCTCATCTGCTTTGGTTTTGGTGAGATGACAAAGGAGTAAGATGGGCCAGGTTAGCTGCTTTCTGTTTAGGTGAGGTGAGTCTTGAGGGTATAGCTACTGGATGAGGAGCTATGAGTATAACTATGAGAACACTGCAGGATAGGATAGTGCATGCTGTGGGATATCTTCACACCAACCCACTAACATGAGAGATCCAGTGAGTGTAGTGCACATTAATGGGGACCCCAGCAGAGTCTCCTAAACAAAAGCAGGTCTGATTTCCTCTCAGAGGTGTAGGTAGGTTGTAATGGGCTCCCAGGGTGAGCTGTGCAAGGCCTGGGTTCATGTCCTAATTATGCCCTGCCCCAGGGCAAGAAGGTGGGAGTCTCTGGGGTGGGGCAAGAGCCTCTACTTCAGACTGCTGTCACTCTAGAGGGGCCCCAGCCAGGAGCCACATTGCAAGTTGCCCCTGTGGTGGGGATGGTGGCTGGGATCCCATTTGGAGTCATTTTACTGCTCTGAGGGGCTCACTGGGAGTCCCTGGTGCCATGGGAGCTGCTTCATGGTACTGGGGGGCAGGGTAGCCAGGAACCTGCTGCAGGCTGCTGCTGTCAGGAGCGAATGGCCTGCAGCAGGGTTCCCTGGTCGCCCCCACTCCTCAGCACTATCCGTCCTGGCTTCCCAAGGGGATTTCTGGCCAACCTTGCCCCAAGAAAGAGGAACTGCTGCTGCCCTGATTTCCTGAGTCTTCCCCTCTGAGCTACAGCAAGCAAGGCCCTTCATCTGTGCTTATTCTGAAAACTTCCTTCCTGGTCAGGTCCTTTGGAAGCAGCTTGAACAACTCTAGGAAATGTTCCGAGTAGGGGCAAGGGCTCAGGTTGCTTGCAGAGCCTCTCCACACCCCCTGCAAGAGTGTATGGCCCAGGCTCAACTGCATGCACACACAAATCAACCTTCTGGTCATTAAGAAAAATTTCCTAATGATATTTAGCACAATTTTCCTATGATCAATCTTGAGGATGCCTTCAGCAAACTAAGCCCAAAATTTAAACTCTGCTTCTTGTCTCCTCCCTGCCCACTTCGATTTATTCATACACTGCCTTTCCCATAGAGGCTCAGGGTGGCTTACAATTTATTGAGGTAGAGAAACTTTCAAGTCCTAAAACGTAGCCTATGGATTTTAGGGACCATTAAATTTTACCTCAAATGATAAAGTGGAGTCTGGACTCCCTATAATTTCCCAGGAGCACTGATTTCTTTTTGCAGCTTTGGGAGAAAGTTGCCCAATATTCGTAAGTGACTGTTGGGGGCAGAAAGGACACTGGGAAAGCTGGTTTTGGTTGCCAGCATCCCCTCAGGGACTCCCTGTGTAGAGATAGGCCAGGAGGACTTCTATCTGTCTGTGCCTCAGTTCCCTCTATGTGGGCTTGTTCTCATGAGGCTGCGAGGGTAGCTTTCTGTGGGGCGAAACATCTTGGAGTTAACTTACCCTGGAGCACACACATGGTTGCTGTGTTCCAAAGACAGGAAGGGCAGAACACCCTGTGAACGCTCTTGCAGTAACTGTAAAGCCTTGTGTGGACAAGCCCTGTGCCATGGGGCGGAGAGTCTTGCTAGCTACTCCTGGGAGTAGGGCTAGATCCATAGAAGTTGGGTCCATGTGCAAAATGGTCATGTGGATGCACTCCTAACACAGGAATGTTTGACATGAAGAAAAATGTTACTATAACGTTACTGAATTATCATTTTTGATTTTCAATTAAACATAGTATTTCCTTCTGGGGGGTAGGGCTCCCTGCACTGTCTGCAGGCTCGTATGTTATACATATGTTGTTGTTGACTCGTGGCAATTCAGGAGAGGGTCATAGGTCCTCCGCAGGTTGGGACTCCTCAGGTTTGAGGCTTTGTGGGCTCATATTTTACACCCGCACTTCTTACGCTTACGTTGTCATTTAAAGTTTGTTCTTGGACCCCATGTATTGGGGAGGGGCCCTGTGTGGTCTCAGTCTGCACCATTCTGGATCCAGCTCTGCCTGGAAGTGGGAGGATGCCTGTCCCGATGCAGGAACAAGGAGAGGATCAAGGACTCCAGCAGGGGTTAGGATGATGCAATGGGTGGGGACATAGCCTCCCCCTTTCTTATTCCAAATGCCAAGCCTCACCCAACATTAGCCTGCAGTTGCCATGGTAATGCACCCAGCGCATTGTATTTTGAAACAAGGTCATATGTAGATTTATTCTTAGCTTCTCCTCCAGTGATGGGGAGGGGGTTCAGCAACAGGGTCAGAGCTGGACTTTCTGAATGGGTGGCAAGGGTCATTTTTTTTTGGAGGGGGGTGGGACTGTGATGGGTGACAGGGTCCAATCACAGTCACCAACCCTTGCTCTTCTGCCCCAGCTTAGCTACACCAAGTCCCCAAGTCTGGGTGCAGCCACTAACAACTGGTCACTCCCCTGCTCTTCTTCCAAACCCCAGGGTCTGGATGCCAGCATGCTGATCAAGGAGTATCACATCCTACTGCCAATGAGTCTGGCAGAGTACCAGGTGGCCCAACTCTACATGATCCAGGTAACTGGTTGTGTGAACAGGAGATCCCTGGGAAGTAGCCTGTTGGAGGTGTGAGGATCTCAGGGAATCTGTGGGAAGAGTGGGTGACAGACATCCTTTGTTTGAAGTGCAGTGGGGGTGGCAGAACCACAGGCTAACCAGGGTTGGGGTTGTCAGGATTGTGGGGTTGAAAGCTGAATGCGTCTATGGGGATGAGACGCCATGGGCACAGGCTAAGCAGGCCCGGCTCTCCTGCTTCCCAGAAGAAGAGCCGTGAAGAATCGAGTGGCGAGGGCAGTGGGGTTGAGATCCTGTCCAACCGGCCCTACATTGATGGCCCAGGCGGCAGCGGGCAGTACACACACAAGATCTACCACGTGGGCTCTCACATCCCCAGCTGGTTCCGTGCCCTCCTTCCCAAGGCAGCTCTGCAAGTGGAGGAGGAGTCCTGGAATGCCTACCCCTACACACGCACCAGGTATGGTGGGGGGGAAGGGGGCTGAATGGGAGGAGGCTGGTGGGGAGAGGAGAGCAACAGATTGAAGAGATGAGTTTAAGTTGGTGAGAGGAAGGGGGCTGGGCTTGTGGGAGGGTGTGGGAGAAGAGCAGGGACCAGGCTGTCAGTCTTGTCCCCTCCCCCACAGATACACCTGCCCATTTGTGGAAAAGTTCTCCATCGAGATTGAGACTTATTACCGTCCAGATAATGGGAAACAGAGCAACGTCTTCAACCTGAGTGTTGCTGAGCGCAGGCAAAGGATTCTGGGTAAGTGCTGGGATGGTGAGCAACACTTTTCCACCTGGGTATGTTATATAGGACACTGTAAACATGGAGAAGCCCAAGATGGGCAGGCAAGGCTGAGAGTGGCTGGGGAAAAGGGGTGGGCATATTGTGGAGGTGGGGGAGGTGCTCATGGAGAAGGTACTGATGCCTCCCTTCTGGTTCATGCCATCAGCTCTGCCTCTCTGCTTGGCTCCAAGAATGGGAGAAAAAATGTGGGAAAACACAGGCTGCTGACGGAGGGACTGTGGTTTGAGGCTTTGGATGGAGAAGGAGCCGGAGCAGAAAAGCAGCAGTCATATGGCCTGAGCTCTCTAGGGAGGCTGGCTGGTCTCACCTATGCTGTGGAATTGGGCAGGTGTTCAGCCCTTCGTGGGAGGCAGGGGTCAGTTTTCAATCTGGTTGAGGTGATGTACTGCCCATTCTCCTCCCACTCTATTCACTCTCAGACACCATTGACATTGTGCGGGACCCCATCTCACCCGGCGAGTACAAGGTGGAGGAGGACCCACGGCTGTACCACTCAGCCAAGACAGGCCGTGGGCCACTGGGGGATGACTGGCTGGAGAATGTGGCCAGTGGGCCCCTCATGTGCGCGTACAAACTATGCAAGGTGGAATTCCGCTACTGGGGCATGCAGTCCAAGATCGAGCAGTTCATCCATGATGTAGGTAAGTGTGTGGCAGTGCCCATAATGCCACCACCTCCAACAGATGGGCTGGGAGGACAGACCAGTCTGAATTTCCCACCCCTGCAGGGCTGTGATAAGCCATGCCAGTGATAGAGGGGCACCCAGCCAAAGGAAATAGGTTGAGGTGGGGCTGGGCCTGCCAGGCAATGCAGTGAGAAGAGCTGGTGGGAGGTGCCAGGCTGTGCTCTGATTCCCCTGGTTTCTCCCTACAGGGCTGCGGAAGGTGATGCTGCGGGCACACCGCCAGGCCTGGTGCTGGCAGGATGAGTGGACAGACCTCACCATGGATGACATCCGGCAGCTGGAGGAGGAGACCGCTCGCATGCTGGCCCAGAAGATGTCCAAATGCATGGAGTCTGAGGCAGGTCCCATCGTGCCCAGCACTGAGGGCCAGGCTGAGCTAGGCAACATCAATGGCCAGGATGGGGCCGAGACCCTAGGGCCACCTGATGCCTCTCCAGATGATCCTTTTGCCAAGCAGTGGTCAACATCTTCCCGCTCTTCCTATTCATCCCAGCATGGAGGTGAGGACTAATCCTGGGACCCCAGCAGCAGTGTTGTATAGAGCACTGCCTGTGGGGAGGAGAGTCCCCAGCTAGTTCAGTCTCAGCCTCTCCCAGCAGGGGCACTGTGGGAACAGGGTGTGGCACTGGCTGTGTGGGAAAATCCCAGCTACTCGACTCCCGACCCTTGGCTGGGGGCACACTAGGACAGTGATTCTTAAACTTCTTTGAATTGCTCCCCCACTCCACTTGTCTGTTGTAGCTGAGGTCCCTCCCGACACCACACACACACACGTATATACCTTGCTCCCTCTCCCCTGTGCCACCCCATTATTTTGGAGATTCTCCCTAGCTCATTGAGAGTGCGGAGCTAGATGTTTGCCAGCTGGGGTCTGTCTTATCCTCCCCTCCCCCAACTCGCTCCACCCTCAGAATACCTTCCAGTTTAGGAACTTAGGCTCTATGAGGTGGGGCAGGCAGGGCTGGCCTTACCACAGGACGACCTGTGGCAATTGCCCCAGGCCCCATTCTTTTCTCTATTTCTGGGGGCTCCACACTTTTCACCAGGGCAAGGTATGGCCCCCCATTCCCTCCCAGTGGGGGCTTCAAAGATGACCACCTCTAGGGCCCCTTGGAGGGTGTCCCCATGGAGTGGGAAGATGGGGAAGGAGCCATGCATTTTATCTTCACCCTGAGCCCAGCAAATTCAAAGGCCAGCCCTGGGGGCAGGGACACTGGCCAGAAGGGACAATTTGATCACTCCAGCCCTGGCCTTTCCCAGCAATGGCACTATTGTAGCTGAGGCATCCCAGGCCTTTGTGTATGATTGCCTCCAACCTGTCTGTCTTTGCAGGTGGAGTGTCTCCCCAGAGTTTCTCAGAGTGGCGAATGCAGAACATTGCACGGGACTCGGAGAACAGCTCTGAGGATGAATTTTTTGATGCTCATGGTATGGAGCCCAGGGCATGTGTGGGGCGGGGGCATATGTCCAGATTCTGCCTGTGAATTTTAAGTATGTGTGCTTATTGCAGCCATGCCAGACCCCATGTTAGGAGTGGTCCCACCAGGGTCTTTGAGTGTGCCGACCCCCAGTCCGTTTCCTACAATATACCTTGTAGGTTTTTCTTGCCTGCAATTCTTAAGGGCACCTCTGCTCTGTGCTGTGAGTGTGTGGAGAGGGGTCATATTTCCCACACTCCGAGCTCTGTGTGGGGGTGGGAAGGGGTAGATCCTTGGTCTCTGTAGTCTGTGTGTGGCTGTGAGAAGGACTGGATCCCCAGTCTCTGTGCTGTATATGTGTGTTGTTGCAGGGGCTGGATTTCTAATCTTTGTGCTCTCTCTTGGACGGGGGGACCAGATCCGCAGTGGGTGTTTTTAAACAAACAAGGCTAGAGGAGGGGTTTGGGGCTGCTGAGTGGCATGGCTGCAGAGTGCCCAGGCACATGGAGTGAGTGGGGAGTGATTCTAACGGGCGGCTCCCAGGGTGGCCATTCAGGCAGACTCCTGCCACCATGGATCGGCCCTGCAAACAATTCCCCCTCCCCAACCCCCAGCAACACACCCACACCAAGTCCCGCCAAACTGATCATCCTCTGCCATGACACACATCCCTGGACACCATAGAAACTGCTGCAGCAGCCAGTAACCCCTTCCTGCCCAAGATCGCAGGAGCCAGAACAGCCGCTGGCAGTCCTGGCTGACAACAGAGGCACATACTGAGCAGGACAGTGCTGTCTGAGCTGCTGTCCTCCATGGTATTGGCTCTTCTCTCATGTGTCACGAGAGGGGTTTGTTGTGTTTTAAACCAATGTGGCATTTTATATTTTGTGTGTGTCCTTTAAGTGCTTCCCAGAGAGCTCTCATCAGGGCTGTGGGTGGGGCTGGGGAAGCGGCTGGCCGTGGACCTGGCTGCTGGCATGGATGGGTGCCCCAGTTCATACAGGCAGGGGATGTGTGTGGGTGCCTGTCCCTAGACACATTTTTGGCTTGCCCCACATGGGGCACTTTGGAGTTTTGGCAGTGTTCTTGTATGGCTGTGAGTGGACACTGGGTGGGTCACGGGAGTGCGCATCCTCCTGCACCACTTTCACACAAGCAGCTGGATGCGTGGTTGATGGGTGGCCATGTGTGGTAACATCTTTTTAGAAACACCCAGTGTCTGTCTGGGAGTGAGTGCTGGATGGTCTGGATTCCCACTCTCAGCCATGCGTGCGTTGGAGAGGATGGAAACCCACTCTGTCGTGGTGGTGGGGGAGGGACTGTTCTCTGAGAGGAAGGTAGTGGGAAGAGAAGGGGTATATGTTCTCAAGAGGCACTCAGAGAGGGAATGGACTTTTGCTAAATGAATTCTTTGCATTCCTCTGCAGAGGATGTTGGGAGGAGACCCACATCAGACGTATTCCTTTTAGGTAATATTCTGAAGAACTGTCACAGGTGGATGTGGCACTAGAAGAGGTTTTAGATTGGTTTTGTAAATTAAACAGTAATAAGTTTTCAGGACCAGATGGTATTTACCCAAGAGTTCTGAAGGAACTTGGGTATGAAACTGAAGAATTACTATCAATGATATGTAACCTACACCTAAAATCTGCCTTTGTACCTGACAACTGGAAGGCAACAGGTTTAAAACAAACAAAAGCAAGTACCTTTTTGCACAACACACAGCTAACCTGTGGAACTCATTGCCAGGAGATGATGTGAAGGCCAATAGCATAAATGGGTTTAAAAACTATTGGACAGATTCTCAGAGGATCAAGCCAAGTCAGTCAGGGGATGAGACCCCTGACTGCAGGGATCTGGGAGTGAATGACAAGGAACTGATCACTCCATGACCTATTTGCACACTTCTGCTGAAGTATCTGGTGCTGACCACTGCTGGAGACAGGATACTGGGCTAAATGGGCTACTGGTCTGGCCAGTCTGGAAGTTTTCATATTCTTATCCCTGGTTGGAGCAGGGAGAGTTAGGGTCTGGTCGCACAGTACTGTCCTCAATGGCTCTTTTTTCTCCACAGAGGACCTCTCTGACAGTGACGAGGTCTTTGCCAAGGAAATGACCAAGTGGAATTCAAATGACTTCATCGACACCTTGGAGCGGCCAAGTGAGCAGGATGATGTCCTAGGTAAGCATGCATGGGTCCAGGGCAGCAGTACTGGGGGGAGTTCCTGCACCATCTCCCCCAGTCACTGCAAGGGGAAATCTCCTGACCCTCTGATGCAGCCACTGTTCCCAGCACTTTCCACTGCTCCCCACCTGTCACCGCCATGCAGTAGTAATTGCCGATCACCCCTCTCTTGGCAGGAGACGTCACTGAGACTGCCAAGCCAGACAGCGAAGGACACGCAACACTTGGCCCACCAGAGGTGAGTGCACCCCAGCCCAGCCTGCCCCCAACCTGCTCTGGTGCCCTAGAGTCAGTTGCTTCCACACCAAAAAGGGTAATTGTAATTGTCTGGGGTGACCTTCATAGAACCCAGACTGGGTTGATATAAGGGGTCTCTCCCAAACTCCTAGCACCAGGCTAGCCCAGCCTGCATGATTGGGGTCCCACACCCCTTCTCCCAGTATAGCCTATGTGACAAGGAGGCTCTCCTCACCTCCCCCTAGGATAGTGTGTGCGGCAGTGGGCCCCTCCTCACCTCCACCCCTGCTACCTTGCCACGTCTGACCTTTCTCTCCCTATAGGTTGGCTCTGAAGGCCTTGCTGGGACATGCCATATCCATGCCCTCTTCCTGATCCTACACAGTGGAAACATCCTAGACCTGGGCACAGGGGAACCAGGCTCCAAGCAAGCTGATGTACAGACACTGGCTGCCACCTTCGACTCTGTCACCCGCTTGCACTTCCCTGAGGCACTGGGGCACATTGCGCTGCGCCTGGTGCCTTGCCCACCCATCTGTGCCTCCGCCTATGCCCTCGTCTCCAAGTAGGAAGTGTGAAGTGTGTCGGAGTCTTGCCCAGCGCATGTGATGGGGCAGAGTGGTTCTTTTCTTATTGCAATGCTGCATGCGGGGCTTGGGGTTTGTGCTGCAGGGAATAGGGTGTGCTCAATTTGTAAACAAACCAAAGAAGTTTGTTTGAGCCTGAGCAGGGCTGAGGACTGGTGCTGCTGCCACTGGTCAGCTCTTTGGCACTGTTGATCATCCCTAACTCTCTCAAGGGAGAGACTGGGACAGCATGGGTGGGGTCTAGTGGCAGAGCAGCAGCAGTGACGTGCTGGAAGAAGGGCCAGGGCTAAGTCCTGACACGGAAAAGGGTGCCGGGGCTAGAGCCCTGGCACAAATTAAGCTCTGTAGTAGGGCAGAAGCATACTTAGGGGGTACCATGCCATGGAGAGAGGTGCTGTTTGGGGTGGGAGGGGTTCAGTAGAGAGTGCTCTGCTGCAGGAAGCCAGTGTGGGGTCCAGGAGGAGACACTGCCTAGAGAAAGGGATCGGTAAGAGAAAGGGACATTGTAGGACACTGTGGCCACAGGGAGCCAGTGGGGTCTTAGTAGGGGGTACTGTGCTGTACGGGACAGGCTGGGAGCTTGGAGAAGTGGGGTTGAGGCTCACTATGCACCTTTACCCAGAATATATGCAGTCTCTCATGGCAGTGCAGGGCCCCACCAGGTACTGACCATTTGACTCTGCAGAGTCTGGGCTGCTGGCCCAAGCTGCTTAACCCCAGCTCCAAAGGAGCCTGCCTCTCCCATAGAGTGTTTTCAAACAAGACAATTAGGCTGATGGAGTCTGTGTTTGGTCCATGCAGCCCCCACTCACTTGTTTTAGCATGTAGAGCTAATAAACAGGCACCCCCCTGCCTGCATTTCATGTGAGGAGTGAGTGAGTGGGTCCTGGGCTGGACTCTCTTCCGACCCAGTCTAACTTTCCCTCCCAGTCTCAGCCCCTACAGCCACGATGGTGACAGTCTGTCCAGCAGCCAGGACCACATCCCGCTGGCTGCCCTGCCACTCCTGGCCACCTCCTCGGGCAGCTACCAAAATGCTGTTGCTACCGTCATCACCCGCACCAACCAGACCTATGCCAGCTTCCTCCACTCCCCTGAGGGCACTGGCTTCTGTGGCCAGGTAAGAAGGGGAGACTTCCAGTGGGGCACTTGCCTGTCTTAGTGGTAGGCTCTGTACAACTCAGGACAGGAATCCTAGCTGTGATGAGAGCTCTTGGCTACTCCAATTGCAGGGAGTGGGGCAGGAGCCCTGGCTGTGAGGAGAGCTCCTAGCTATTCCCATTCCAGCTGTGTGGAGTGGGGCCGGAGCCCTGGTTGTGGGAAGAGATCCTGGCTACTCCTGTTCTGGCTGTGTGGAGTGGGGTAGGAGCCCTGGTTGGGGTGAGACCTCCTCCTGACTACCCCCATCCTAGGCTCTCCTGGGAGGAAGCTGCTGTGGGGAGTGGAATGCTGGGTGGGGTGGGTTATGTTACACCGCCATTTCAGTCCTGGCCTGTCTGAGGAGAAGGGACTGGTTGTGCTCTCTTTGAAGGAGGTGCTTGTTAGGGCAACCCCCTGGCCTCTGCTGTGTTGTCTCAGTGTCATTCTCTCCTTGCAGGTGTTGCTGATTGGTGACTGCGTTGGGGGCATCTTGGCCTTTGATGCTCTGTGCCACAGCCGTACTGGGGGAGCAGGCAGCCGGGGGAGCAGCCGCCGTGGCAGCATGGTAAGCCCCTGACGTGGAATTGCTGGGCCAGGGATGGGGCCAGTCTCCTTTCAAAAAACCCTTGGGAGTTCTCAGCAGCTATTCCAGCTATTCAGTGGAGACCCACTATCACACCCTAGAAAAGGATAGCGGAATATATAATCTAAAATAGTTTTTATATAATATGCAAAAATAAAAAACAATGATTAATAATACTCAATACCAGTCAATAATAATCAGTAACAATAATGGCTTTTTGATACATCAGAAATACATAGGACAACACAATTATACAAATAAATGTAGCAAAAAAATGGCTGTATCAAACAGCCATTATTGTTACTAATTATTATTGACTGGTATTGAGTGTTATTAATCATTGATTTTTATTTTTGCATATCATATAAAAACTTTTTTAGATTATATATTCCGCTATCCTTTTCTTGGGTGTGATAGCCATTCTCCTTTCCCCACTGGACTTTGGGGGTAAGAGGCAGGGGAAGATAGGTAGAAAGTAGTGGGAGAGGGTCAGGGCCCTTCCTCAGTTTCCATAGGGTAGACTTCACAACTCCATGGAGCTCCATAGGACAGACACCACAGGAGAAGCTTCACGGTTCCATGTGCCACAGAACAGGCCCTGTAACTCCACACAGTCTCTTATTTTTGAAATTTTGGTCTGGCAGTCCAAGGGTAGAGATTCATCATGGTGGGTGCAAGGTGCTCTGAGATGGTAAGGCAGAGCACTGAGGCAGCGCCTGGCAGACAGGAGTTCTGGTTGGATTCAGCAACTGTCAATCAGATCGTTGCAGCATCGTCCCCTGCCCACCACCCCTAAGATCAGGTATTGACACTCACTCTAAAGGCCTTAGCTCTTCCCCCTTTAACAGCTGAGTTATTCTCTGCTTCTGCTTCCTTTGAGGCCTGGTGGATCTGATCTGGCTGTTATAAAATTCCTACTCCTGCCTGTTGCATATCTTTTTCATTCTAGAAGAGTGCAGAGGGGCCCTGAAGGGCAACGCTAGCCCCATTGGGATGAGGCTGAGCCGTGATGAACAATCATGTCTCTCTCTTGTGCTCAGAATACAGAACTGCTCTCCCTAGAGGTCTCTGTGGGGCAAGACCCCCTGGCTGAGGGGACAGAGACATTAGGGGGGCTGGGTCGGGCCAGCCCTGAGCCAGCAGTGCTCCTGTCATGCCAGAAACGCAACGACATCCCAACACAGGAGGTGGACTCTGTGCAGCAGCAACATCACTTTCTATGCAGGTGAGGGGATCAAGGGGTATAGAGCTTAGAGTTCTATGGGGCAGGGGTAGGGTCTCCAGTCAGAGTAAAGGGGCCCAAAAGGAGAGGGCTGCAGTCAGGCCTGCATCTCTCTTCAGAGTAGGATTGCCAAAGGTTCTGTATCTTAATATCCCTCATTACAGAACACGCAGCTCTGCAGTACCTGCCCCACAGAACTGAATGTCTCAACTCCATAGTCTGGAGAGAGAAGGTGTTTGCTGTGTTGGTCCAAAACATAAGAGATGGAGACAAAGGTAGCTGAAATGATCACTTTGATTGGACCAACTGTCTGTTGGTGAGAGTGTGCAAGCTTTCAGGCCACAAAGGGCCTTTCCTCAGTCTCCATAAGGCAGACTTCACAACTCCATGGAGCTCCATAGGACAGACACCACAGGAGAGGCCCTACAGTTCCATGTTGTACCACAGAATGGGCCCCATAACTCCATACAGTCTCTTATTTTTGAAATTTTGTTCTGGCAGTCCAAGGGTAGAGATTCACCATGGAGGGAAGGTGGCCAGGGATAGACCTGTGAGCACTTCCCTGTATGGAACAGGGAAGAAACCGGTTGAACCCAGCACCTAAGACATAAGTTCCTCATCTTCCCCCCTAATCCTTCCTCTCTCTCTTCCTTCTCTGTCTTTGTTGATGGGGTCAGCATCCAGCCTGTCCCTCAGGCACGTAGCCTAGGGTTCATTTTTGACTCCTCCCTCTCCTTTAAAGCTCAGATCTATTCTGTTGCCAAATCCTATCGCTTTTCTCTGCACAACATTGCTAAGATCCTTCCTTTCCTCACCGTTTCCTCTGCTAAAACCCTTGTCCATGCCCCGGTCCTCTCTCGCCTCGACTATTGCAACCTCCGTCTCACTGGCCTTCCTCACTCTCACCTTGCTCCTCTCATTTCTGTTCATAAGTCTGCTGCCAAGGTCATCCACCTTGTCCGCCACTTTGACCACATACAGCCCCTCATCTCCTCTTCCCACTGGCTCCCTCTTCCTGACCGCATTCTGCACAAACTCCTGACTTTTACCTATAAGGCTCTTCGTGGCCTTGCTCCGCCCCTTTTCCCTGGCAGCCCCCATGCCTGGAACTCCCTCCCTGGACACATTTGCTTGGCTTCCTCCCTCCAAATCTTCAAATCCCTCTTCAAAACCCACCTCTTCCATCAAGCTTTCCCTGGCTCCTTATCCTCCTTGCTGACTTATCCTGAATCATCGTATCTTGTGTAACATTAAATGAGTAACTACACCTTTGTAACTAAGCCAAGCATGTGCACCTGAGACCTCACAAGTTCATTATTATTATTATTTTATTTATTTTATTATAAGCATTTATATAGCGCCAGCAATGTACCTGGCGCTTTTACAAAGAATAAGATAGACGCGGTCCCTGCCCGAGAACTTACAATCTAAAGACAGGGGGAGGGGAGACAGGGAAGGGGGTACAGAGTGAGAGACAAGGAATGCGACATTCATGAGGATGCGAGAGCTCAGGTACACGTTCTTGGCTTGGTTGCAGTAAGTTGGGAGTTTACAGGTAGCAGGTGGGGGATAATCCTGGGTGGGAATGGTTAGCAGGAGTTAGGAAGGGCGGAGCAGAAGAAGTGGGTTTTGAGGAGGGACTTGAAGGAGTGGAGGGTGGGAGCCAGGCAGATGAGGGCAGGGAGGGAGTAGGGACGAAGGCGGTTGGGGGGAGCAGGGCAGGTGTGGGAGAGTGAGGGAGGGGAGTTCATGTATGTATCCTTGTCTCTTCCTCTGTTTCCCCTCACCCTTTGTCTCCCGCACCCATCTGTCTCTCAGATTGTAAGCCCGCTGTGGCAGGGACCATGTCTCTTTCTTACAATTGTAAAGTGACAGGTACATTGCTGACACTATATAAATACTTAATAATAATTATTATTATTATTATTATTAAGTTCCCAAACTGGTAAATGGGATTCCAAATGGGGTGGCATCCTCTCTGGAGGAGGTTGTTACCCTAGTTGATATTTGCCCCAGTGCTGTCTGGGGTCACAGGATTATTATAGTAAGTCTCAAAATGGGGTCACATGGGCAAAGATTTGGGAACCCTTGACCTAAGGTTCATTGCCAGAAGGAAACCAGGAATGTGGAGTTACATAGAGACCCACTGAGATGGGAAAGACTCTGCATCTCATTCCCTGATCCCTGACGGCATCCCAGTCCACAAACCTGGGGCTGCATCACAGCCAGCACCCAGACTGGACTTATTGCATGGTGACCTGGGGTGACCACCCCAAGCCCTACTATTTTCTTCCGGGGGCCCAGCAGTGGCCCCTGTTTTTACCAGGGTAGGATGTGGGCCCCAAACACAACCACCACAATGGCCCCATGGAGGGTACTGCCAAGGGCATGGGAGCACCAGGGGCACCACATTCTAAGGTCAGCCCTGCCAGCACCCTATAGAGGGGAACATCCCTGGATCCCATTTCCCTCTCAAACTCAGTGATGATGCGCTCCCACTGCTATCCCCAGCCTGCAGGCCAGTGTACCATCATCGGAGGGAGAGGGGGAGCTCCGGCGTGGCAGCAGTAACTCTTCATCTTCTGTGCTGGAAACCGGTGAAGGTGCAGGCATGGTTGGGAAGCTGGAGTTCAAAGTGTCTGGTTTCTTCCTGTTTGGCTCACCGCTGGGACTGGTACTTGCGCTACGTAAGACAGTGATGCCGGCCATGGACGGTAAGGACATTCTGCACTCTTCCCCATTTATGTTCTAGGTTCCCTACCATTCCCATCTGTATTTTGGCAGTGGAGGGTCAGGGGGGACTTGCCCCTTCTCCACACAGACTGGCCTTTCCCCCCATCCTCGGTGCTCACCTCTTCTCCTTTCCCTCCAGTTGCTCAGATGCGTCCAACCTGTGAACAGATCTAAAACCTCTTCCATGCTGCTGACCCCTGTGCTTCCCGCCTGGAGCCCTTGCTGGCTCAGCGGTTCCATGCCATGCCACCCTTCGGCATTCCACGTTACCAAAAATACCCACTTGGTGACGGTAGCTCCACAGCACTGGGTGAGAACCAAAGAGGTGGCCCAGGGCAGAACTGGAGGAACCTCTGTCATTGGGCCCATGTCCATTTGGGGGCAATGGGGCATGCTCCGTCAAGGGCAATGTGCATGTGGGACTGGAAGCAGTGCATATGAGTTGAGGATCTGCATGGGGTGGGACAGTGCCTGTAGGGTGGGCCTTCATGGAACAGGATATGATGCTTGGCTCAGACAGGTCTGTGCAGAATAGGGTGGTATGTGCAGAGAGGTTGCATGGGGAAGGGCTGCCAACTAAAAATTTCAGAAGTAAGGGAGTGAAATTGCAGCATCTCTTTCATGGGGCTCTGCAAAGCTGGGATGCTCTGAAATCCGGGATGTTGGGCAACCTGATTGTGTCCCCAGAGGGAGAGTGATGCGTGGGTTTCCACAAGATGAGTATTGGGCAGAGGAGGCCACTTGGGAGATCTGGAATGGGGAGGGCAGTGTGTGGAGGTCACTGTGCTCAACTCTGCTCTCTCCCTGGCCCAGATGAGGCCTTGCAGACTCACTCAGCTCTCTTCCTGGAGGAGCTGGAGCTCGTGCCACCGCCCACCCCCACTGGTGCTTTTGGGGGTTTCTGGAAAGCGGGAGATGCAAGCACCAGCGAGACCCCTGCACCCAGCACCAGTGAGGTTGTCAAAAGTGAGTGCCCTTTCACCTAGCTGCCCTCCTTCCCCATGGTCTGCCCTGGCCCCCTGAAGGCTGTGTTCCAGGTTCCCCCCCCTAGTCCCCCCTGGGTCCATTGCTCATCAGGCCTGGCTTCCTGTTTGTGCCATCTCTCTCCTTTCTTCCAGGAACTGATAGGTTCTCTTCATTGCATTTTGATGGGACATCATAGACTCACCCTGATAACTGGAGGAAGATATTTCCTCACCGTTCCTTGTAGTTAAGATACTGAAGCTGGGACACTGTCTCAGTGGTTCAAAAAATATTGCATAGTTTTTCCCTATGCAAACGCATCACTGCCAGACCATTACAGTGAAAGGGTTCATTGGTGTCATCTCATTACATTTATTATAAGTCCCAAACCTCAACAGTGCCAGAATTCAGATTTGGGAGTCTGTTCATGAATAATCTATTCTATTTTATTTATTTATTTATTTATTTATTTATTACAACATTTTTACCCCACCCCTCCTGCTCCAGGCAGCTCAGGACGACTTACAACATAATAGACAAACATAAAAAGCTAAAAGGAACACAGTTAAAACACAACACATTAAAAAGGAAGGCACTGAACAACACACCGTACCCCACCCCACCCCACCCCCCATCTCCCTCACCAAAAGCCAGGCAGAACAGCCAGGTTTTACAAATACAACGGAAGGAGGGGAGATGCCTCCACCGGGAGGGAGTTCCACAGCCAAGGTGCAGCCACCGAGAACGCCCTCTCCATAGTGGCCCCTCTGGGGACCTCGAGAAAGGCGCTGCCAGCAGACTGCAGAGGCCGCTCCAGAGCGTGGAGAGCGAGGCGGTCCCACAGGTAAGTTGGGCCAAGGCGGTATAGGACTTTATAGGTCAAAACCAAATCCTTTGAATTGGGCCTGGAAGACTATAGGCAGCCAGTGCAACGCATCGGTGTAATGTGCTCATGGCAACCTGTCCCCATAAGGAGATGGGCCACAGCATTCTGCACTAGCTGCAGCATAGGTAGTCCCACGTAAAGTGTGTTGCAATAGTCCAATCTTGAGATAATGAAAGCATGGATGATGGTGGCCAGGTCACTATCTGAAACATACGGCTGAAGCCGTCACACCAGATGTAATTAGCGAAATGCACTCCTTGCCATAGCCCGCACCTGGGAATCCAGGCGGAGCTGCGGATTGAGGAGCACACCCGGAGGCTCTGATACCAGCGGAGGGCAGATCCCATCAATGACAGGAGCCGTCACATCCACTGCCCTCCCCACCACCATCACCTCCATCTTGTCGGGATTCAACTTCAGTCGGCTTTCCCTCATCCAATCCCCAACAGCTGCCAGACATCGGGTAAGCACCGAGACTGCCGGGTCTGGGTCAGAAGAAAACAAGAGGTAGAGTTGGGTGTCATCAGCATCTAGCAGCTTATTCATTTTTTGATGTTCTCTGTTGATGGGTCTGTAGAAGTTTAGTTGTTGTGACAAATAAGACTGCACCTTTATTAAGGCTAGTGTTCTTCTGCATGGTCTGCCTAAAGATTTGAACTATGAGCAAGGCGTGCTTTGGTTTACTGAATCTGAATGTTTATTCAAAGACTGCCTGGCCACTGATGATGGGGGTTAGAGCCTTCTCTCCAGGGCTGGTAAGAGATGCTGAGGGCCTTACACTGAGTCATACCAGACACAGGAAGGATGCGACATCTGGAGTTGCATGAGCATGACTTATGTCTAACTGAATCCTGGAGCAGAGGTGATTGAACTGAGACAAACAAAGAGAAAGGGCTTCTTACCTTTTAGGGGGACAAAAGACCCTGGAAGGTATCTAACTAGGTTGGTCTTGTGGGAAGGGAGCCACACCAGCAAGCACTTAGCAGGAGATAGCAGAGAGAAAATTTGCTCTGGGACAGGGGTTCCCAAACATTTGCCTGTGTGGTCCCATTTTGAGAAGTAAATCTAATTCTGTGACGCTGACCATAACAAAGACAGGCAAAGTATATCAATGCCAAACAGGAGCCGAAAGGTGTTGAACCTCTGCCCTAGAAACAGTTTTCATCTAAACTAAGGAACTCTGAACTTGAGCAAGATAGACCCCTGTTGCTGCTATTATTTATTTATTTATTTATTGTATTCATTATTTTAGATGTATACCCCAACCTCTCCTAACGAACATAAGATATGCCATACTGGGTCAGACCAATGGTCCATCCAGTCCTCCAACAGTGGCCATTCTATGTCACTTTGAAGGAGTCCCTAATAGGTCATATCCAATCCTTTTAAAAACTCAGTTATGCTATTGGCCTTGATCATATCCTTTTGATAACAAATTCCACAAGTTAATTGTGCATTGTATGAAAAAATACTTTCTCTTTGTTTTAAATCTGCTTCCAGTTAATTTCATGGACTGTCCCCTAGTTCTAGTACTATTTGAGAGGGTAAAGATCTTTTAGATCTTTCAGCGGCCTTTGATACAGTTGATCATGAGGTTTTGATAACACAACTGTGGGACTTGGCAGAGGTTCATGGTACATCTCTTGAGTGGTTCCGCTCATTCCTGTCAGGGAGATCTCAGCAAGTGGTGATGGGCAATTGTTCATCATCCTCCCGCCACCTCTCCTGTGGAATCCCGCAGGGTTCCATCTTGTCTCCCCTCCTGTTCAATGTGTATCTAAAGCCCCTGGGTGTGAATGTGCGTAGATTTGGGATGTGTTGCCATAAATATGCAGACGACACCCAAATGTATTTATCTTTTTCATCTGACCCACGCCAAGCAGTCTCAATGTTTACTCAGTGCCTGACTGCCTTTGGTATTGGATGCAGCAGGCATGGCTCCCTCTGCAGGGCATTATGGGCAGTGCCCCCCAAAGCCCTGCGGGGGCTGGTTTCTGGTTTCTTCTAAATCTTTAAGTTTAAAAAAAACAAAAACAAACCGCACTGCCGCTTATGACAGCTACAGCAGTCTCTGAGCTGCTGCAGAGGCTGCTGTACCTGTCACTGAACTCGTTCTCCCTTCGGGGACCCACCCACTCCGATGTGAGAGGGAGTGGGTCCCCAAAGGGACAAAAAGGTTCAGCTACTCAGCCGCCCAAAGCGTTTTCCTATGGGAAAACGCGATTTGGGCGGCTGAACTACTCCGTCCGCAGCACGTATGGGACGTGCTGTGGAGGGAGGGGCTACAGCCTTCCATTGCGCTCAATGGGCTCAATGGAAGATCTCGCCAGGGTGGTCGTGCTGACAGCCCTGGCGAGATAGCTTGGCTCAGGGACTGAGGCAGAGGCAGGGGGAGCAGCGCACATGCGCGCAGTGCGCTTCCTCCCTGCCTCAGTCCCCCAAGAGAGAGTCACGCACGCCACATTTCCTGAGTCTGATTCTCCCGAGTTTGAAGTTTGAACAGGTCTGGTTTTGCCTTTCTTTGTCCTTCTAGCTGCCTTGTTTGTACTGAGGGGGAGGCTTACTGAGCTCTCGTTGTTGCGTTGAAAGTTGTAAGGTGGAAAAAGCTCTCTCTTGCTTTGGGGAGGGAGGGGGGGTGAGTATGCAGTCCTGCATTTTGATGGGTGCCAGTGTTCTGCGCAGCAAACGCAGGGCATCCCTAACTGTGCGAGGAGGAAGCATGTTGACAGCCAGGAAGTGTGTGTGTGTAGAGGGGTAGGGAGGGAGATTCCTTTGTTTCTAGCTGCCTCCCTGCTCGTTTGTTGTCACAGTCCTGATGGCATGTTTATAATGGCAGAGACAGAGAGAGTGCGCTACGAGCTGTGGCATTACTTTGCAAAACAAGCTCCCAGTAGGCAGGATGTCAACATCTTTGCCCCTAGGCTACCCCTGGCTGAAGATCCTAATCTTATGCTCCTATTTTTTTCTCCTGTTAGCAAGAGCTCTTAAGCCACAGTCACACTGGCAGATTCAAACTTCTTCTGGGCAAGGAGAGGGTGTGTGTGTGTGTGTGTGTTCCCTGCCAAGTCTGCGTGATCGGTGTCAACAGATAGAGGGGTATGCTTCTTGGGGACAGGACAGGACTGGTTTCTTGTGGGCACATTCCATCCTGCAACCTCTTCAACTGTGGACAGAGTGTCCCTCCCTTACCTGTGTGTCTGCCGGCAGGGAATATGCCTTGGTTTGTCCAGTCTGTGAGAAGACTAGTGGTTGCAGTAGCTCCTCTCTTAACTTGCTGGAACCATGATCAAACAAGTGTTAACTGGTACACATTGGTAATTGAACATACTTGATTCTTCTGCACCCTTCAGATACAGACCAGACCAAGATTTTAGTTTCCTCCTGTTTGCTTTCTTCAGAGCCCAACCAGCTGGTGAGTGAGCTGAACGGAATTTAGGCATCATCCATCAGCAACACTGCCAGCTCATTTTCACCTGCAGAAGCCTTAATACTAGTCATGATTTTGACTTTTGTATTTGATGCTGCAGGGTGTGTGTGGTGCCTTTTATAGCAAACAAAGGCCCTCCTCCAAAGGGTTTACAGCCATAAAGATCACAACTCAAAGGATAAAGATCACAACAAGGAGGGGAGGGGGGAGGAGGAGAGAACAACAGGTAAAGTGGGTAGAAAACCAGAGGAAGGGATTGTGGGTGTGTGCTGGAGTGGTCCTGCCAGTTCCTACATTGTCAGCTGAGCTCAGGAACTGTTTTTGTCTGGGATTGTGTGTGCCACCATGGAAAAGAAGGGAGATTTGTTCAGACTTTGTGACCAAAGAGTGGCAGGTGATCAGAGATGGGACATAAGGACTGCAGGAGTGGAGCTGTGCAAAGTCTCAGCAAGGAGGATGAGAGGTTTGAATTGGATTAGGGAATGTGGTACCAGGGCAGGGTCTCATTTTATTATCTGTATTATTTATATAGTGCCAGCAATGTATGTGATACAGTACAATCCACAGTCAAAGACCGGTTCCTACCCCTAAGGGCCTTACAATCTGAGAGACAAGTAGCAGAAGCCTGAATGTCAGAGATGATGGAAAGAAGGGACTCAAGAGTGAGGAAAATGAATGATTTTTAAGATTATCTGTTGCAGTGGAGGATGGGAGGAATATAAGAACAGCCATGCTGGGTCTGACCAATAGTCTATTCGAGCCCAGCATCCTGTCTCTGGGTGTTTTTAAATGAGCAAGGCTAGACGGGGGTGTCTGTGTGCTTGTGTCCATGTCCACTGAGTGGTACAGCTGCAGACCACTGTGTTGTGCCAGTGTTTTGCCAGTGTTTCCCTGTGTTTGGGGTTTATACATTATTTATTTTAAGCTTGATGTGCATGTAGACTGTGTTTTCTTCCATCCGATGTTAACCCTGGGAACTCCTTGCTGCTGGGTTATGCCCTGGCTCTGCCTACCGTTGCCCTGGCTCTGCCTACCATTGCCCTGGCTCCGCCCACTGGCTCGCCGGCCTTACTGCCCCTCCAAACTAAAAACCCACCAGCCGCCCCTGGAATGCAGGTGAGCCAACTGAAGTTCAATCCAGAAAAGACTGAAGTGATGATGGTTGGTTGGTTGGCCTTGTGACCTGGGCGGGGATTGGGATTCCCATCATTGATGGGGTCCAGTCTCCCCTGATTATTCAGGTTCACAGCCTGGGGGTGCTCCTGGATCCCAAACTGCATCTGGAATACCAGGTTGCAACCGTGGCTAGGACTGCCTTTCACCAAACTCCATCTGGTGAGAAGGCTGCATCCCTTTCTTTCAGATATGGATCTGGCCACTGTCATGCATTCCTTCATTACCTTGAGGCTGAACTACTGCAATGCGCTCTACATGGGACTTCCCTTGAAGACTGTTTGGGAGCTGCAGCTCATGCAGAATGCAACAGTCCGCCTCTTGACACTAGTGCTTAAGAGTGCGCTGACTGGGCACAATTCAAGATGCTGGTTTTGATCTATAAAGCCCTGAATGGCCTGGGCCCTACATATCTAAAGGACCACCTTCCTCCTTATGTCCCTTTGCACCCCCTAAGTTCAGCTGAGAGCACCCTCTTGCAAATTCCATCATTGGCCCAGGTCTATACGACCTCAGTTCACAGAGAGGCTTTATCAGTGGTGTCTCCATGGCTTTGGAAGTCCCTTCCCCTGGAGATTCATCTAAGTCCTACCTTGTGCATCTTCCAAAGGCAGTGCAAGACCTGTTTATTTGGCCATGCTTTCAACAGGCACAGGTAGATTCTGGTTTGGGGTGGGGTGTCTTTTATCATTTTATGGGTGGGTGTCTCTTATCGTTTTATGGGTCTAAATTTTATGTTATGTTTTTATGTAAGCCATCCTGAGCCTTCAGGAATAGAGTGGGGTAGAAATCGAAATAAATAAGTAAAATAAATAAATACATGTTACCTCCTTATATACTCATTCCACACCACTCATGATTGTATAAACATCTCCTCTCAGTCTTCTCTTCTCCAAACTGAAGAGCCCTAACTTATACGGAAGCCATTCCATACCCTTGATTGTTTTTGTCACCCTTCCTTGTACCTTTTTGAGTTCTGCTATATCCGATGGGACAACCAGAATTGCACACAGTTTTCCAGGTGCACGCACCATAGTTTTCTATAGCAACATTATGATTATTTTCAGTTTTATTCCATTGGCCCAGGTCTCTGTCCCTTTTTGAATAATTCCTAACATTCTGTTTGCCTCTTGATCCCTGCTGCACATTGAGCTGAGGTTTTCAATAAATTTCCCACAATAGGTGTTTTTACACTAGACACCCCCATGCATGAACACCCACTGTCCATCATGTAAATTCAGTGCATGGGGGGTGCGTGCTCCTGCCATGACCCACGCACTGCCCACCCCATCCATGCACGGGGCACTTTGGGAAAATCCGGAGTGCCCCATGTGGGGACAAGGTGGGCATTGTGTGGACAGGACAACCATGCGTGGGGCCATTTGTGTGAAACCCCATGCACAGCGCACCCACCTCACATGCCGACCATGGACCCCCACACCCCCAGGGGCGCTTGTGTAAAAACACCCAATAACTCCAAAATCCTTTTCCTGAGTGGTAACCCCTAATTTAGAACCAAACATTGTGTATGTATAGTTTGGGTTATTTTTCCCTCTGTGCGTCATCAGTCTGCACTTGTCAACATTAAATTTCATCTGCCATTTAATTGCCAGTCTCCCAGTTTTGCAAGATCCTCCTGTAAATTCTCAGTCTGCCCTGGTCTAAACTTCTTTGAATAACTTTCTTTCATCTGCAGATTTGTTTACCTCACTCTTTATTCCCTCTTCCAGATCATTGATAAATATATTAAACAATACTGGTCCCAGGATAGACTTGTGGGGCACGCCTCTACTTAACTCCCTCTGTTGTGAAAACTGACCAATTTAGTCTTACCTTTTGTTTCCTATCCTTGAACCAGTTACCAGTGTATGATAGGACTGCCTCCAATCCCATGACTACTTAGTTTTCTCAAGAGTCTCTTGAGAGGGACTTTACCAAATGCTTTCTGAAAATCCAGATACGCTATATTGACTGGCTCACCCCTATGCTTGTTGACTCCCTCAAAAATTCCAGTAAATTAGTGAGGCATGATTTCTTTTTGCTAAAACCATGTTGACCCTTCTACGTTATATCATGTTTATCATTATGCCCGATAATTTTATTCTTCACAACTATCTCCACCATTTTGCTCGGCACTGACATCAGGCGTGCTAGTCTGTGGTTTCCAGGGTCGCCTCTGGATTTATATATTTTGAAATGGCATTACATTTGTTACTCTCTAGTCCTCATGTACAGAAGCAGAGTTGATTTGTGACCGTTCTTCAGATTCATCATCTACAAAAAATAGTTCCAGTGTGGGTATCCTCCTCAACATCCTCTGCAGTAAAGACTGAAGCAAAGAATTCATTTAGCTTCTCTGCAATGTCCTTATCCTCCTTGAATGCCCCTTTCGCCCCTTGCTCATCTAATGACCCAACTGACTCTCTTGGCAGGCTTTTTGCTTCTGATGTACTTGGAAAAGTTTTTATTATTAGTTTTTGCATCTTTAGCAAGTCACTCTTCAAATTCTCTCCTGACCTGACTTATTAACATTTTACTTCTAATTTTCCAGTGCTTATACTCTTTCCTATTTTCCTCATTAGAACTACCTTTCCATTTTTAAAGGACTTTTTTTTTCTCTTTACTCTAATGGCCTCCTTCACTTCACCATTTAGCCACGCTGGCGTACGTTTGGTCTTCTTGCTATCTTTTTTTATTTGTGGAATACATTTACTCTGGGCCTCCAAGCTGAGTCATTCAATCCTCACAACTGCACCTTCTAGTTTCCCTCTAATTAGTTTTCTCCTTTTTGCATCACCAGTGCAAATGAGGAGGCTCATAACAGCAAATTAAAACAAATATTACAAATAAATATAAACAACTCATCTATATAAAACCCCAATCCTCCCCCCGCCCCCAAGCCCAGCCTCACCCCATGCAGTTTGTGGCATTCCCACCCAGCCATCTCTCAACCCCACCTTCCCCACTAGGCAGTAGGTGTTTTATTATTTATATTGTATTTCTTGTCCAAGCTAACTGCAACTTTTAAAAATGAGCTGTACTTTAAGAGAGTCTGTGATGGGACTCCATATAACTAGTCACATTAGACTCTGAATACCCCAGTGAGTTTTGAAGATATCGGCCGTCAAGTTCTTATGTTTGTGTGTGTTGGAGAGCTCATGCCAAGACCGGGGATGTGCTCAGATTCCAGTTCAGGAGAGGATGGATAAAGTTAATCTTCCCATGGTTGAAATTGTAACTATGTGTGGGTCATAACACAGAACACTGTACGGTGTGCTTGGGACATCACAAAACAATGCCCAAGAAATCTTCCATGTGCATGGTGCCATGGTGCAGAAGAGGTGTAGCTGTGCCTTGTTCTCTTCTCCCCCGTGATTTGTATGTAGACAAAGTCTTGCACTAGGTGCTGATTCTGTCTGAGAACATCCCTACGTAGTTGTTTTCTTAAATGACTCACAGGCAATATAAATGAATACAGACAATGATACTGGGAACTGTTGCAGACCTGTGATGCTATTGGCGGGCAGCAAAGGGCTTTGGGGAGAAAGGGGAGGGGGTTGGAGAGAGAACCACCCTCTGATACCAGTACTCTTTCCATCCAGTTCTGGAACGCTGGTGGGGCCCCAAGCGGATTGACTACTCTCTGTACTGCCCCGAGGCACTGACAGCCTTCCCCACCATCACCCTGCCTCATCTCTTCCATGCTAGCTACTGGGAAAGTGCTGATGTGGCTGCCTTCATCCTGCGCCAGGTACTGGGGACACTGAGGAGGCATGGTTTGGGAGATGCCACTGTGGCAAGGAGTGGCTGTGACAGGAGGGACTGGCTCTGGTGGAGGATCAGGGAGCTCTGACAGGGGCAGAGGTTTTGATGGGGGTAGGTGACTAACTCCCACAGGGGGCCAGAAGGACTGTATGAGGAAGGCTTTGCCAGGTGGGCTGTGTCAGAAGGGTGTTCAGTGGGCAGGCTCTGCCTTCAGTGAATGGTGGGGAAAGCTCTGACATAGGCTCTACAGTCCCTATGGTGGACAGTGGTGGGGGAGGGTTCTTGCCCTTGGGGGTGGGGGCAGCAGGAGCTGGTACTGATATTGCACTGTTGCAGGTCATTGAGAAGGAGCACCCCCAGGTGGCAGAGAGTGAGGAGAGCTCCATCTACAGCCCAGCATTTCCCCGTGAAAAATGGCAGCGCAAGCGCACGCAAGTGAAAATTCGGGTATGCAATCCAGTCCCCACAGAGCCCCCTCATCCTTGGCATGCACACCCTGGGGCCTGGTTGGAGCACTTGCCTTAGGAGGGCATATAGACAGCTGGGTGACCTCTGTTCTTCCAAGGGCAATGTTTCAGGCCCCACAGGGGTGTATGGAGCAAACGTTGCCTACTTGAATTAGCCTAGCTTTACGTTCCAGCCATATGGTCCCTAGGCTGGATGCTTGGATACAGCCTTCTCTTCTTCAGGCTACATATGCCCAGATCCTTCAACCTTTCCTTGTAGCTCTTAGGTTACAAATCCTTTTGCCAGCAATCTTTCTTAAGGTATTGAACCCGAAAATGACACAGTGCTCCAGTTGAGGCCTGACCAGGGCCAAGCAGAGTGAAACAGTCACTTCCTGTATCTTGGATACAGCGCTTCTGCTAATAGGGCCTAAAGTGGCATTTTTCTTTTTGAAAACATATGCCATTTCTCCTGACCTTTCCTGCCATAGCTCTCTTCCCTGCTCTCCCCTGCACCCAAGGGAGGGTATGGGCTGGCACTGACATCTCACCGAGCAGAAGGATCAGACACCAAATGCAGGCACCTGCCCCTGATAGAGACTGGAGCAACCTTTGTTACATTTGTCAGGGGCATCCTGCTAGCAAAGTTATCTCCCTGTTTGGGACAAGGACAAGACAAGCCCACATAACTCAAGCAGCCAGAGAACTCCAGATTGTTCTAGGGTTGTGCACAAAGTGTCTCTATCTAGCCTCCGTTCTGTGCTGCGGGCCAGTCACAGGAGAGAGAGGAGGGAACTGAAGGGTTTGATAGTAGTTTCTGTTTGATGCATATTCAGTGATATGCAATTTAGAATATTACATTTTTTAATGAAACTTCCCTCCAGTCCCAGTATGTGTGGGAAGACGGGATGATGATTGGTCTGGAGAATGGGACAGCAAATAGGGGCCATGATTCCTAGGAAGGAGGGGGGATTCTGGCCATAGGATGGGAGTGACCCCCATCTCATCAGAGCACACTGGATGGGAGCCAGGGGTACTTTGTTTCATGCCTGGCTCTGCTGCTGCCTTGCAGCGTGACTCTGAGCAGGCCCTTTCCAAGGCCTGGGTGTCCCCAGTGTAGCAGGAGGACAGTGACAGTCACTAATTACCTATCTCCCCACCTTCAGAATGTCACAGCCAACCACCGAGCCAGTGATGTCGTCATGTGTGAGGGGAGGCCCCAGGTCCTCAGTGTGCGTTTTATGTATGGGCCGTTGGATGTGGTGACACTGACAGGAGAAAAGGTAACCCCTGGACTGAGTGGTATTTGTGCTGAGGGTAGAGGTGTGGGGCTGGTGCAAAGCTGAGTGGGCAGCAGTGCCACACTGAGGTGTCCCTTCTCCAGGGTGAAATCAACATCATGGCACAGGCACCATCAGGAAATGGGACAGGTATTGGTGGGATGAGGTCTGGATCAGGTGGCATCACTACCCCATTCTGTTCCCCTCAGGAGGACTTTGGCATCATGCTACAGTCACTCTTAAGCAGTGGGGCTGGTGTGAAGCAGGTGGTGGGGCAGGGACCTGGCTTAGGCTGGGAGAGAGCCCAAAGGGACGACTCAGGGGGCTAGGATCAAGACTGGGCATAGGAGGGCTTGGGTATGGAAGGGCTCAAATGTGGGAGCAGTAGGAAGGGTCCAGATGGCCATGGCCATAGCAATGGCTGGGCATGGGAAGAGGTCAGTGGTGGGTATGGGGCTGAGGTTGGTGAGAAGCTCTGGGCACACGTGAGAGGGCTCTGGCTGGGTGCCTGGCAGTGCTCTTGCTCCTTGTCTCTCTCACAGGTGGATATTTACATCATGGCCCAGCCGTTGTCGGGGAAGTGGGTACACTATGGCACAGAAGTGACAAGTGGCAGCGGGCGACTCTCCTACACGCTCCCTGAGGACAAGGTGCTAGGCATTGGCATGTACCCCATCCGTATGGTGGTGAGGTGAGGCCATGATGGGGAACCCCCCACCAGCTTCTGTCCTGTCAGTGACCTGTTTATTGATCCTGTGGGCAGCTCTATTGGTGTTTAATATTATCCTGGCTTGTGATATGGTGTGGGATTGACCCATCCTGGGTGGGCTGTACCCACCTTTGGCAAATATGTAAAGGGGTGGGTGTGTGTCCCTTCATAGTTTGCCAGCTCTCAGTTAAGTGAATTGACTGTGCTGCACCCCTCCCCCAGGCTCTCGGGGGCTGCAGGGAGGGATCAAGCTAGGTGGGCTCTCCCCTTATTTATTTTATTTTTAAAATTTTATACCCCGCCCCTCCTGCCACAGGCAGCCCTTCCCCTGTGATAGGTCATTTGATTCCACCCCCCTGCTTGGGCCCTCTGAAGGCCCTGCGATTCTGATTCTATGGGCTTTTTGTGGGAAGGAAGGGAGGCCTCAAGGTCTGATTTTTTTCCCTGGGTTGGGGCTGGCCTGCTATGCTGACTCCTCCCCTTCCTTCAGGGGTGATCACACCTATGCTGAGTGCTTCCTGACAGTTGTAGCCAAGGCCACACCCTGCGTTGTCTTCAGTATCGATGGCTCCTTCACAGCTAGTGTCTCCATTATGGGCAGCGACCCTAAGGTGCGCGCTGGTGCTGTTGATGTGGTGAGGTAGGTGAACCCCATGCAGCCCTCTGCTTCAGTGACCCCCTGACCCACTTATTGCATTTTTGACTCTGACACTCCCACAGGCCAAACTGTGAGAGGTGGCAACCCTACGGCTTGACCCTGCTCCCTCTGTTCCAGCAACTTTAAGGCATGTACCACCAATGTTGTGAGGTGCATGGCCCTCCTAACCCTGCCAACCCCCAGCACCTCCTCACTGTGGTCCCCCACAAAGGTATGCTTCCCACTACTGACAGCGCCCCCAAATAAATATGGAACACCAGGGTGGTTGCACTACAATGTCTACCCACAAAACCTATGCTCAAGATTGCTATCCCTCCCTGTCTTTCAGTTCCTAAATATCTGTCCTGAGCCTCAGGGGAAGGGCAGGGAATAAACACTGGACCTGAGGCTACCAGGACTGGCCTCTCTTCAGGGTACCTGCTGACTGCAGGGCCCGGGCCCTGTTTAAAACCAGCCCTGGGCCCACAGCGATTTGATATCTGAGATCAGTCATTTGGAAGAAGATCTAAATCTGCTTTTTCAGTTTGTGGACGATGCAAAGATGAATCAAAGAGAAAGTAAGAGTGAAGACAGAGTAGTTACTGTTACACAGAGCAACCTGAGCCTGTAGGTCAGCTGGACCCATTCCAACAAGGTACATTTTAATAGAGATGAATGTAAGGTCATGCCATTGGAACTAAGCACATGGACTGAACTTACAGAATGGGGAGTTGTATCCAGGAAACTAGGGAGTTCACAAAAAACTGATTAGGAGCATCTGTGTGATACTGATGCAAAAACAGCTACAGCAGTTCCTGGATGTATGAACGGGAACAGGGAAATTATTTGTGCTGGTGACTGAGATCGCTGCTGGAATGCTGCGTCCAGTCCTGATGCTCACACTTTAAGAGGGCTAATGAGAAATTGAAGAGGGTATGGAGGAGCGCTACAAGACTGAGTCAAGGGCTGGAAAACACACTGACAGTGAGCGACTTCAGGAAAGCAATCTATTTATGATAAGTAGTATTTAGCTTATAAAGAAAGCTGAGGGTGGCAGGGGGGAGGGGGCATGGCCTGATCATGGAGTATAAAACCCTTCACAGAGAGAAAAAGGGAGCTGAAAGAGCACTTCCATCTAGCAGAGGGAAGCAGAACAAGACTCTGGCTGGAATTTAAAACTGGGCCAGATTTAAAGCCAAAGTAGAAATGAGTCCAATTTTTACTAGTGATTTAGAGTAACCACAGGAGGGGCAGATTCTCCATCACTTCAAGTCTTCGTGTCAGAATTAGAGTCCTTTCTAAAAGGTATGCTTTGGCCAAACACAGGCTGGACTTGCTGCAATAATAGCTGAAAGGAATTCAGCTGCTTCACTAGTATGTAGCAGTTCAGATTAGCTGATCCCTGGGGTCTGTTCTTGTATACATATGAACCTGTGAAATGTGAACCCCTACTCAACCCCTCTACAGAGTCCCCTTGGGGGGGTGCTTGTGCCATTGTCATGGTGAGGTACATCCTCATCTCCCCCCACAACTGCCCCTGCTGCAGTGACCTCAAGCTGCAAATAGCCATGAGACAAGGTAGGCAACCCCATATCAGTAGCTCTCCTTTCCTAGCAGCAGTCTCTGTGTCCCTACCCCACTCACCAGTAATCTTTCTCCACATCTCTAGGCACTGGCAGGACTCTGGCTACATGATCATCTATGTGACAGGGCGCCCAGACATGCAGAAGCACCGTGTGGTGGCCTGGCTCTCTCAGCACAACTTCCCCCATGGCGTTGTCTCTTTCTGTGATGGCCTCACGCATGACCCCCTGCGCCAGAAAGCTGCCTTTCTGCAGGGCCTGCAGCAAGAGGTACAGACTAGGCTGGGCACACAGACCTTACTTACTATTGGATGGGGAAGAGGGAGGGCTCTGGCACATGCAGCAATACTGTGGGGAAGGGCCTGAATGCAGTAGAGGAGGGAGAAGAGGCAGGTGTCAAGAAATCCCCAACACCTTGTGTATGTTGCAGGCAGAAGTCACCATCATGGCTGGTTATGGCTCCACCAAGGACATCTCAGTCTATAGTACCCTGGGACTCCCCCCCATGCAAATCTACATTGTTGGCCGTGTGGTGAAGAAGTTCCAGAACCAGTGCCAGGTACAGGGTCTTTCCCATCTAGGGGGCACTAGCTCTGATGTAGTCCTAGGCTGTGAGGTGGGGAGTGAAACCAAATTTGCAGATGACACAAAATTGTTACAATTGAGGCAGACTGAGAAATTACAGGAGAACCTTGGGCGTTCTTGTGAGCAGTGCATTGAAAACATCAACTCAGTGTGCAGCAGTGGTCAAAAGGCAAACAATGTTAGGAATATGTTGGAAAGGGATCGAGTATAAAGCAGAAAAGATCATAATGCTGCAATATAAATCTGTGGTACGACCACACCTGCAGAACTTTGTGCCATTCTGGGCACTATGTCAAAAAACACACCAAAACGTAGTTGAATTGGAAAAGGTGCAAAGAAGGGCAACAAAAATTATGGAACAGCTTCTGTACCAGGAGAGGCTCAGTAGATTAGGGCTCTTCAGCTTAGAGAAGAAATGACTGAGGGGATTTGATAGAAGTTTACAAAATCACAAGTGAATAATAGTACAACTAGGGGACGCTATAAAACTGGCAGCAGATTTAAAGTAATTTTTCCACCCAACATACAGTTATCTTGTAGAACTTGCTGCCAAAGGATATTGAGAAGGTTGAATTTAAAGAAGGATTGGACACGTTCTTAGAGGTTAGGTCTCTATAAATGGCTATTAGTGAAGTAGGTCGGGGGACGTAACCTTTGACTGTCAGGAGCTGGGAGTGAACAGCGGGGAATAGATAAATCCATTATGATCTGTTGTGGACTTCTCTGAATCAACCAAAGCTGTCGCTGTCAGAGACAGGATGTTGGGCTGAATGGAGCAGTGGTCTGACCCAGTATGACACTACTTAGATGTGGCGGAGAGCTCAAACATCCCATAGCTACGGTGGGGGGATGGGGCAGAGAGGGCTGAGACTGCTGGTTGAGCAACATGAACTCCTCTTTCCCTGCAGTTCCTATCAGATGGCTACGTCGCACACCTGGCACAGCTGGAGACAGCCTCCCTTGCACACTCACCCAAGGGGGCACCACGGCCCACACTGGGCAAAGGCAGCTATGGCTGCCCTGCACCTGTTGACTTCCTGCGCAAGCAGAGCCAGCTGCTGCGCTCACGAGGGCAGAGCCAAGCTGAGCGTGAAGGGACAGCAGGGACACCGCCTCGGTCCAAGGCCCGCAGTGTCAGCCTGAAGCTGGAGAGTGAGGAGTAAGCGCCCTGTGGAAAGTCTGTGTTTCCTGCTTGCAGCAGGTACAGCGGGTGCCAGGGCTGGGCCCACAAGAGGCCTTGGATATAGGAGAGGAGCTGAGGGCACCAGGCACAGAGACGGTGCAGAAGCTCCAGGAGGGGCTGTACTTGGCAACCAGTGCCCCAGGGCAGGGAGGAGAGAACTTTAGATCACCCCAGACAGCGACTGTTCCCACACCCCTACATAGCAACTTTCCTCAGACCTGACCAGAATCACCCACTATTCCATCCCTGAGCAGCCAGTGCCCTGCACTCCTGCCCCCCATCCATCCTACTTGATTGCCTCTCCCCCACCCCCACATCCCAGGCTCTGAGGCTAGTCAAGTTGTCCCATTTCTCAACCTGATGCTGAGAAAGTGGGGGATTGGGCTCAGCTCCTCTCCCTAAAATGCCCGGACAACTGCCATAGTCCCCAGGCTTTTCCTGTCTCAGTTAGAGTGATTGTAGGAGGGGAGTGTGGCATGCATGGGGGACCTAGTTTCCTCTTCCTCCCAAGGCAGGGTGGCTTGCTCCAGCCTTTGCCACATATTGTATCCCAATCCTGTCTGCACCCCACTCTATGGGTGCCTGCATGATACAGACCTCTCCATGTATGATCATCCCATTCTGTAGATGTCTGATGTGAGAGCCCAGGGTGTGTGTTTTAGGGAGGGAGTAGATGAGACACCACCTCCCTACTGGCATGTTACGAACCCCACATGGGGCTCACTATTTATTTATTTTGGTGTCTGAGTGACATGGGGGAAAGCAACAGCTTAAGGGGGGGCGGGATGGGCAGGGTGAAGCTTGTGGGGAGAATTTGTGGGGTTTTTAACTTTATTTATATGTGGAAGAAAAATGTAAATGAGAAAAATAAAATACAAAGTACAACCACCATACAGTAAGCTTGTCTGGAATGGGGATTGGAGAGTGGCTGGGATGGGGCAGCTTGTGCAGTACACAATTAACCCATGGAATTCCCTTTCACAATGTTGCTGACACTAAGAACTTAGTAAGATTCATAGAGGCACTGGATGTCTCTATGGATGACTAAAATATCCAGACCCACCAGTTCTGGAGAGGTATAGAACTCCTTATGCATCAGTGCTAAAGCCAATTGAACTGCTGAGGGCTTTGAGACCTTCAGATAAGCACCAAGAGGGGGAAACAAAGTGGTGGGATTCTAAGTAATAGTTCCAATCTATTCTGAGCTGGTCAGCCCTCATCTGGAGTACCGTGCCCAGTTCTGGGTGCCACGCTTTAAGAAGGACATTGACAAATTGGAATGGGTTCAGAGGAGGGTGAGACAGATGGTCAGGGGTCTGGAAACCAAGTCCTATAAGAAAAGGTTGAAGGAGCTGGGTATGCTTAGCCTAGAGAAGACTAAGGAGAGACATGATAGTAGTCTTCAAATACCTGAAGGGCTGTCTCGCAAAAGATGTCAGACTTGTTCTCTGTTGCACCTGAGGGCAGGACTAGAAATAATGGGCTCAAATTACAAGAAAGCCGATTTCAGTTAAACATTAGGAAGAATTTCCTAAAAGAAAAAGCTGTTCAACAGTGGAACAAGGAGGTGGTGGATTCTCCTTCTCTGGAGGTTTTCAAACAGAGGCTGAATGGCCATCTAATAGAGATGCTGTAGCTATGGATTTCCTGCACTGAGCAGTGGGTTGGACTAGATAGATTAAGTCTGGGGTCCCTTCCAACTCTATAATTCTCAGTGATGGGCGAGGGGAGGGCTATGCTGGGGCTGCCATCATTCCTGCTGGCTTCCTTACCTGTGCTCTGGGCGGACGTGAGAATAGGGTTGCCACTTTTTTGTAGTTTGACCTAGACACTCCCATGTTGGCCTATGGGAGTCTTCGATTCAAACTGCAAAAGATGGCAACTGTGGCAAAACGCCAATAGGGGGCACTATACAGCTGAGTCCCCCACCTCACTGTTTCTCCAAATCTCTGGCTAGGGGTTCCCACAGCTGGCAAACCCCCCAAAACACTTGATATTCCACTGCCACCACCTGAATGTTTCCCAGCAGGCATTCACACAACTCAGGAAATGTGAACCCCCAAAAGGCATAAGCCTTACACCTTCCCGAAAGCACTCCCCTTTCCTGGCACTCTGTTCCTGGAATTTCCTCCTCTGCGTTGGAGGGAGATCCCCAGAGCTACCCACCGGAGGCTTCCCTTGGTTCCAAAGCTGTTGGCTTCTAGCCAAATAAGTAGATTTCCCCCTCTTTAGTAGCTTGGCCTAGGGAGATGTATAATGCTCAGCCAATAATGCACACACACACACCCAGTAGGGTAAAAAGAAAAACTAAGACTTTACTAGTACATATAAAAAAGGAATAAGAACACAGATCCAGGGGTTGATAACCCTTTGAGCAAAGCAAGTCCGGTTTGGGAAATGGTACCCCGTTTAGAACGCGCCTATCTAGTACAGTATCTCTGAGTAGCAGGCAGGCAAGCAAGCAATTACTCACACAGAGTTAGTTAGTCCTGGTCTGATTCTCCATAGGTGATGGTTTCTCTATAGGGTTCAAAGTCTTCTTCTGGCAAAGGACAGAGTTACTGTTAAGCCATGTAGTCCATGTGTACCTCCAGGCAGGGAGGTCACCAGCCTAACACCGTCTGCTAGAGATCTCAGTCAGTGAGTCCAGATAGAGACAAAATGGAGAGGGTCTGAGTTTTTTAAAGCCCCCACTCCCCTTCCCTGTGATTTGTCCAGGTAAAACCACCTGGCCTAGGTGCAAGTTCCAGCTGACCATTCCAAGCCAATCAGAGTCCTGTTTCCTGCTGGCTGAAGAAGTTCTTCTTCGAGTGGCTTCTCCCATTCTCACAAATGGGTTTGCGCTTGCGCGCCCTTCTCTTACCGGCATATACCAAGCTCATATTTTAAAAACCATGTGATGTTCACGAGCCCCCACCCTATATAAGGCACCTTCCTGCCTAAACCCAACAGTTCCTTCCAACCGCTTTCACGGCTTACCGTTGTTTATCTAGCTCTTCCACCATGTCTTCCATTAAACACAGCTTCAAACACTGTTTTTCCTATAACAGGAAAATGACTACCAAGGATCCTCATGGACAATGTCGTCTTTGTATAGGGGTTAATCATGACCCAAAAGACTGCCATGAGTGTCTCCTCATGAAGCTCAAGACCATCAGGGAGTGGTCTATTAGACTCCCTGTGATTCTGAGGGAATTAGAAGAGGACCAGAAACGTAAGTCTGCCTTGACTACTCAACAGGACGTCTCCCCTCAGGTACCTTTTATTGGGGCTGAAATTACACTGTCCTCAGGTGCTATTTCTGTCACTCAGACAAAGCACTCACCGCTACCTAGCACATCTCACCCGGATGAGATTATCCTCTCCACCTCCCAAAAGATCAAAGATTGACTCAGGGAAGGAGCCTGCCAGCATGGTGGTCCGCTCTATCTCCCTTTCCTCTGATGAGGAAGATTCATCTTTAGGGCTGGACCTTTTGGCCCCTCTCAGCCCGATCTCTCCGTTGATTATTACCTCCCCCCAATATAACGCTGAGGAGGAAACTAATAAGCCGTTCGTGGGCTCGCCTTATCAACCCCCTTGCATCCAGTGAGTTGCGGAGACCAGGGAACAGGAGCCGAGAACTAGGGACCTCCCTCCATTGCCCCGGTTGGATACCGGATTCCCTTGGGCTTATTTCAAAGAACAAGAAAAAGCCAGGAGGCAAGAGACTAAGTTAATCGTGTCATGTTTACAATAACTTGTTAAGTCGTCGACATCTACGGCTAAGCAATCGACTCGACCCCATGCCGACGTCGAAAGCTCCTCGCCTCCTTCCAGTCCCGTATTGACACATACAACGTCGCCTACCAGACTTCCTCTTCCCCCGACCTTGGGTCGGCTGAAGCCTTCGACGTCGAAACTTTCACAACGTGGACACTCAACATCGACAGATCTGGCATCTCAGGTCCCTTCGACGTCGACAACGGGCGCTTCGACGTCGAAAAGAAGATCGTCGACGCCCACGTTGCAGGAGGCTCCCATGACCCCAGAACCAACTCCTTTTCAACTGGAAGTTAAGAGGGTGTTCCTTAGCGTCAGCAAAAGCAGAAACGTCTTAGAGAAAGGAGAAAAAGGCTGCTGGCACCATTTCCTCCTTCCCCACCTCATGTTGACGTCCCTACCACTCCTTTATTGGAGCTTGATCTCCCACCCGAGCCGGAGGTCCCCTTATCTGTGGCACCAGAGAAGTTTGATAACCCAGACTCTGAAAGTCTTTCACCACCACCCTCTGATGATATCCAGTCAGTGTGATCTTCCGGTTCTTCCCAGGACCATAAAGACTTCCAAATGCTGTTAAGGAAATTCACAGAAGTTTTAAAAATGGACACATCACCTATAACAGAACAGGAGGTAGATCCGGCTTACTCTGCTGTCGAGAAGCCTCCTCAGGCAAAACTGCCTCTGCCTCTAGAGGCATGCTACAGATGCTGATAAACTGTGGGTGAATCCAGCATCGATCCAGCTGATCTCTGCTACGGCTAGTTCCTACTATTTGTTCCCTCCACAGCAGGGCTCTATTTTCTTTAAGCACCCTCTGCCAAACTCCCTCATTGTGGCTGCATCAGCTGAACGGTTCCAAAAGAACACGCAGGAGACGTCACCTGCTGATAAAGAAAGCAGACGCATCAACGTCTTTGGAAGAAAAGCCGTTGCTTCTTCCACTATGTTAATGAGGGCAGCCAAATATTCGGCAGGGATGGCTTCATTCCAGCACCACCTCTGCGTGGAAGTTCAGAAAGCCATCCCTTCCTTACCAAAGGACAAGCAAAAGTCTTTGCAAAGTATCTGCACTGATGGATTGCTCACGTCAAAGTTTCAGCTGCAGACTGCACGTCACTCCTCTGAGTCTGCAGCACGTGGAGTGGCTAATGCTGTGGTAACGAGAAGATTTGCATGGCTTCGTGGTATGAAATTAGAGCCTCACCATAGAGCATGGATTGAGAACTTGTCATTTGACCAGTCTGGTCTTTTTGCCAAAGACACGGACGACATCCTTGACACAATTCAAAAGTCCCGTGGTATGGCAATAAAAATGAACATTTCGCAGAGGGACCAAGGTCCCCAATACCAACAATTCTGCCACTACCAAGGCCAGTCCTCCTATTACAGGCTTCACAAGTATTATTCTGGAGGTTTCCAACCTCAACAAAAAAGGTATTATCCCTGCTCTACCACTTATCAAAATAAATCAAGACCTCAATATACCTCCTATCACCAAAAGTTCAACCCTAAACAACCTTTCTCCACCCTGTCTTACAGGGAGAGGAAGTGACAACTTCTGCTCCCGCCTGAACCTTCTACCTTTGTTCAGGTTGCCACTGTTAATTTTGAATATGCCTTACGAAATTGCCTCCATGTTTGGAGAGGCATTACTTCTGATAGTTGGGTTTTACGTATTGTTGAAGTTGGTTATAAGGTTTCTTTTCTGTTTTACCTCCCCATAGCAATTTTCTGAATTCTGTCCAGTTTTCTTCCTCACAGTTAATTGCTTTAAATAAAGAAGTTGATGATATGTACACCAAGGGTGTGATTGAGAAGGTTGATTCACGTTCTGCTGGTTCAGGCTTCTACTCTAATTACTTTGTAGTTGATAAAAAGGACGGGGGACACAGACCCATCTTAGACCTCAGAGCACTCAACGATTTTGTTGTTTACCGCAAATTTAAGATGTTGACTTTGGACCGTCTAGCACCTTTCCTCCACGTGGGCCAGTGGTATGCGGTAATTGACTTGAAAGATGCATATTTCAGACGGCATCCTGAGTGTAGGAATTTTTTCCGTTTTATTCACAATTCCAACCACTTACAGTTTTCATCCCTTCCTTTCGGACTGTCATTCACCCCAAGGGTATATTTACTAAGGTCTTCGCTCCCGTCATAGCACACATTAGACAGCAGGGGGAATCTATTTTTCCATACCTGGATGATTGGCTCCTGGTAGCGGATTCCCCTCAGACCCTTATTGTAAACCTGAAATTTACTTTAAACCTATGTAACTCCCTAGGTTTGTCTGTCAATTACCAGAAATCCACCCTCTCTCCAACTCAACAGGTTTCCTATATAGGATCTATTTTAGATTCTTCGGTGGCTAAAATGTTTACCCCTGAATATAGATTCCAGGAGATCAGAAAAATACTACGCTCCCTAGCTATTCATAGACCCCAATCTGTTAAAATTTTTCA